>JAJHZJ010000232.1:5384295-5924528 GCA_023548195.1 Bettongia penicillata ogilbyi
AGGTCTAAAAAGGAAGACTACTTACCATGTTCACTTATTCCTTCCCTTCAGTCCCATTCCCCTCCCCTATCCTCCTACAGAAACTCAGGAGGCAGAAAGAGGCTTGGGATCTGAGAGGGAAAGAGACTAGTCAGAGCCTCAGTGATTCCTAAATCAGCACTCTCCCTCCATCTGACACTATGTAAGATATGAAAGTCACTTAATGGAAACGCAAAGATAAAGGTAGGGATAAAGGATCCTCAGATCCTTTGGGATGTGACATGGAACCTGAACAAGTAGCAGGGGTAGGGAGCAGACCCAGATGCCATACTTGAGGAGACCTGCTCCTGGCATAATTGGAGGACATTCACTAAGAGGTCAGATGTGGAAGATGAGGAAAGGGCAGCCAGCAGAAGCAAGGTGCAGGGAGGAGCCTTTCTTCAGTCTTACCCGGGACCTATATCTAAAGAGCTGGCTTCCAGAAGGGCAGAGATCTCAGTCCCAACGGAAGGCAGAGTAAACTCTACTCCCATGAAAAAAGGCAAAGATGATAGCTCCAAGATCTTCTGTTTTCAGCCAGCTTGCTCAGACTGGGTCCCCCTAGACCCAAGAACCCCACTCTGCTCTGCCTCTGAGGGCCCCAAAACAGACATTTCTCCAGTAGCCCCAAGGGCAAGGACTTCAGGAAACTTCCTGCCTCCTTCTAAGCTACAAGCACTGCCCTCCATGACCTAGAATGCTCCCTATTCTGCCTGGACTTTTCCCAGGCTTCCAAACTCCACCCCAGGGTTTGAATTCTACCTGGGTTATTGCCTTCAGGTCCGGTCACCCCTGAGAACTCCCCTTCCCTGATCCCTTTCCTCTTTCCCCCCACTCCATGTTCTCAGCATCCAGTGACCCTGGTCCCCTTGCTTTTCCTCTGGGATGACTCTCCCATCTCCAGCCTGCATTTTCACTGGTTCCTCCCCCTCCTCCCCAATGCCTCCCCACCTGTTCCCTCTTGTCTCAGCCTCTGAGTTTTGCTACTTTTTATCATGTCACAACTAAAATTCCATTTTCTGCAAGAAGCATTTCTTGGTCCATCTTCTCAGTTTATTTCCTGCAATTCACCTTAGACATATGTGCCAGGCATAAGCACTTTATAGACATGATCTCATCTAACCCTAACAACAATTTAATTAAGGAAACCTAGGAGTCCATGAAGACTGAAGTGGAATACTTGTGGGTGGAATCGAGAGCAAGGCCTTGAACATGTTTCTGAGTAGCTTTGGTGAAGTGGAGGAGCAGGTCATGGAAAGTGAGGAGAATGTGGACCTGCTGGAGGGAGCATCTCTAGGTATGTTGAGGTGCAGAGAAAGTCTCTGGGCCCAGCACTGAAGAAATTGAGAAGGGAGAACAGCATGAGGTTAGCAGATAACAGCTACCAGAAATGGGACAGGGAGAAAAATATGGACTGACTGAAACGCCCAGGACAGGCTGCTGATAATGGTGGTAGAAGGAACATCTGGAACTGGAGATGGGCATCAAGTTGGCGCTGACAAAAATGTGATGCTGTTTCTTTTGTGCCCAAGATCAGAGACAGGGACAAGGTATGTATTCACATCTCACAGCTGCCTCTTGATTGCTCATGGTGACTGCTTCCCCCATTGATGGCTTCTGACCTGAGCATCCACTCTCTCTCTGGGGAAGGTCCTGGCCCAGACATGCTCTGACTACATCTGCATGCCTCAGCTGCCTTCTGACCCCAGTCCTGCTGGCCTATTCTCTCATTTGGGGAAGAGCTCAGCCATGCCTCATTCCCCAGACAGAGCCACCAGGCCTTGCAAGGGCTCCTCCCTGTCTTCCCCTTCTCATGTCCTTCCAGGTGTTTTCTTCCCCTCCCCCATTTAGAAGGGATGTTCCCTGAGGATAGAGGGGGCATTGAGGTGACACATTGGATAAAGTGCCAGCCTGGAGTGAGGAAGACTCCTCTTCCTGAGTTCAAGTCTGGTCTCAGATCCTTTCCGGCTGTATGATGCTGGGCAACTCACTTTGCCTCCATTTCCTCACCTGTAAAATGAACTGGAATAGGAAATGGTAAACACTCCAAGATCTTTGCCAAGAAAACCTCAGATGGGGTCACAGAGAGATGGGTAGGCCTGAGGAACAACTCAAAAAAAAGTAAGAAGTGTATATTCCTTTTTGCTGGGATAGCATCACTAGTTCCTGGTATACAATAAGCGCTTAATAAATGCTGGGACTGAGGTCAGTCACCCCCTCTGGCCCTCTGGAAGCTGGCAGCAATGGAAAAGTGATAGTATTTCTCTAGCAGGTCAAAGCCCTTCCCCAAGGTCCTCAGGAAAGGGGTCCTGATGACGTTATCCTAAGCCCTCCCTCTTGCTCCCAGACTGAAGGGGGGACTCTGGGGATCCCTCCTCCACTGGCCTCTCCATCCTCAGGGGTCACACGGGACAAGCCTGAGGCCCCTGGCCCAAGGTCTTCAGACTCCAGCGATACTTAGGGGGCCTCTGGACACCCCTGGAAGACATCCGCTGCGGGGGGGGGGGTGCTGCTCCCCCTCCTCTTACGATAAAGAGAGCTTGGCCTGGCGGAGGGGCGGGAAGGGGAGTCACCCCAATGGCCAGTCCTGCCCCTGACCCCGAAGAAGCTGCTGCTCCAAGGAAGGGGCACCCCCAACCCCCGTCACACGCGGATGCCCCGGCCCCACCCCCACCGGAGCCCACGCCCTGGCACACACGCACTGGCACTGGCACTGGCCCTGACCCTCTCCCTCTCGCACACGCACGCACAGACACTCGCACAAGCTTCTGGGGACGCTGCCACCAGAACTGGGTCCCCCCGTATGTGGGGGAAGGTGAGGAAGTGGGGAGGGAGGAGGGGCTCCCCCACATGCTGGGAGCCGGGGCCGCGCCTGCGCACTGACTCCTTCCTTCCCTCCCCTCCCCCACTCACTCAGCGCGTCCCAAGAACGGCTGCTCTGGGTCCCTCGGGAAAGCTGCGCCTGCGCACCGCGAATTTCCCAGCATGCCGTGGGGCTCGGCAACTTCCGCAGGAGGGACTGAGCAGGGGCGTGACGTCACGGCGCAGGCATCTGGACGTGGCCGCCCCTGCTCGCTCCATTCCCAATGGGGATCGGAGCGTTGGTTGTGGGCCTTCTCCTCCCCCACCGCTTTCTCTGCTTCCAGATTTGGGTGGTCCTTTAGAGTGTGAGCGCTGGAGGCCAGGGTCGTCCTGCACACAGTAGGCGCCTAGTGTGTCCTTGCTGCCCCAGTGATCCCCAAGGGACCCCCGAGAGGTGCTGCTCTTATCATCCCGTTCTTACAGAGAAGGAAACTGAGGCAGAGGCTAGGCAGAAGACCAGTTCTTTCCTGTGTCCTTGGAAAAGACTCTAAAGATTCTTGGGGGAGCAGGGCCCCCCCCCCCCAAGGAGGGAAAATCCATCCTGTCAGGGGAGTCTTGCGGCTCAGGGACAGAATCGGGGCCTGGAACCAGGGAGATCTGAGTTCAAGTCTAACCTCAGACACTCAGGGCTCTGGGGACCCTGGACAAGTCACTTCCCCGCCGTTGGCCTCAGTTTCCTCAAATGTAAAATAAAGATAACAAGCACACCCCCCTCCGAGGTTGTGAAGACTGTCCGTAGTGGACCGTAGGGGAAACCGACCTGACTTTTTTATCTCGTGGAAACTCGAACTCATAACTGGTGCCTCTTGGAGGGCCCTGAAAGTCTCCTTCAGAACCTCCCCAGCCCCATATTACTGAGGACTTGGAAGGGTTCCAGGACCTCATCCCCTTCCCTTCACCCCACTAAACCAGTCAACGAGCAGTCTCTTCCCAAAGGCTAATGGCCAAGGGATTGGTAACGATGGTAAACCTTGGTGGCTTGGTCTTTTCAGTCCTGATTGGCCCCTCCTGACCTCATTTCGGAATTTCTTGGCAAAGATATTGGAGTTTTTTGCCATTTCTTTTTCCAGCTTGTTCTACTGGTGAGGAAACTGAGGTAAATAGGGTTAAGTGACTTTCCTGGGCCACACAGCCAGTAAGTATCTGAGATCTAATTGAAACTCAGTCCTTTCTAGTCCTGGATCTCTCCAGCTTACCATCTTTGAGCAATGGAATCATCCTCTTTCTTTCTGCCTCCCTCTCCCTCCTTCCCTTCCTTCCCATACCCCATATGACTAGTCTCCCCACCCCCTTACACTCTTCTCTCATCTTCCTCCCCTCCTCTCTAACCCAGGGACACTGGCCTCCTGGCTGAGGCTTGACCAAGACCCTCCATCCCCTGACCCTGTGGATGGCTTCTTCCCACACCTGGGCCCTCCTGCTTCCTTCCGGTTTCAGCTAAAGACTCCCCTTCTGAAAACAAGCTTTTCCTGGTCCCTGACACTTCTGGAGCCTTCCTTCTCAGGGTGCCCCCCACCCATACTGTACAGAGCTTGTTTGGACCCAGCTGGTGGCATGTTCTGTCCCCATTAGACCAGGCTCCTTGAGGATGGGACAGGTTTTTCTTTCCTTTTGTGAAAGTTACATTTATTTTATTTCTCAGGTGGACACTTTGTATGATGCAGAGTAGCCACAGTAATCCCTTCCACATCACAGGGTTTCAGGACACAGGCCCCACCCCCACCCTTCAATCTGGAAAAATCCGAGTAAAATTTTGTGACCCTCCCTTTGTACCAGAGAAGCCTGAATTTTTTTCTTTTTCTTTGATGTGGTGTTTACAGTACTTTGCTTTGTAAAAGTGGGGTTAAGCATTTGGTCATAGGCTATATATAGATCAACATTAAGTAAACATACTAACCTTTGTATGTTATCTGCTGACTTTCACATTCTTTTCACAAAATGTAACTTTTTACTCATTTTAACTTTAAAAAAGAAACTGTATATATGATTTTAAAAGATAAAATATGTTGATATTATATAATACTATATGTGTGTATGTGTGCACATATGTGTGTGTGTATTTCTGAGTTTCGAAACTTTTCCTGTGTTATCTGCTGACCTACCTGTATTGTCTGCCGTTTCTGCAAAACTCCCAAAATATTCTCATTTAATTTCTTTTGCCTACCCACAATATATCAAAACTGCAATGGGGAAAGAAACAATGTGATAGTGATAACAGTAATTCCTGGGTTTGTCTTGGCAGGCGGCTCCCAAGTATTTATATTGTCTACAGTCATTTTATATAGAATTTCTCTTTCTTTCTCATGTTCCTTGACTTTATTGATAACATATAATATATACTGGTGATTTATATGAGTGTGTTTTATATACTGCAACTTTGCTGAAGTAGTGAATTATTTAAATTAGTTTTTTATTTGATTCTGTAGTATTCTTTAAGTAAACAGTCATATCACATGCAAAGAGTGAAAATTTTGTTTCCTCATGGTCTGTCCTAGTAACTTAGATTTCTTTTTCTTCTCATTTCTATAACTAATGTTTCTAGTACAATATCGAATAATAGTGGTGGCATCTTGCCTGCCGCACTGGGGCCATAGGGTCTAGCTGTTGACCTGTGGTACTGGGGACTTGAAGTCTCCCAGGTAGCCTGCTGTGTTGCTAGTCTGCTGTGTCAGGGCGTGTTTCAGTTGTTGATTTGTGCCAGGGCTCAGGGGTTCCACTGTCTTGCTGTGGTGCACCCTGCTACTGGCTTTCTTGGACACTGCCTGACTAGACTGTGTTCCCCTTTTACTCAGATGAGACAGACCTTTCCTCATGATCTTATAAGTCGTCTTGGACTCGAAAATGGTTTCACTCCATCTTTTTGTTGGTTCTACCATCTAGAATTTATTTTGAGGAGCTATTTTATAGTTATTTGAAGGTTAATTTGGAAGAGTTCAGTGGAGTTCCTGCCAAATTGACCACCCCCCCCCCTAAAAAAGTACATTTCTACCAAAAAGAAAGATATTTAAACTTCTTCAAAGATCTTTAGCAGAGCCATTTATACTAGAGCAAAGAAAACAGTATCTTCTATAGATTTTAGGGTTAGGGTGAGTCAATTTTATTCTGAGGAAGTAAAGTCCTCTTTTGGATGCTGTGAAATGAATTAAACTGTTAAGAGAATGTGGTTATAACGATTAAAAACTGCTAAGTATTTTAACTGGGTATATTTTGCTTTTAAAATAATGATAACTTACCATTTGGGAAAGTACAAAAGATCCTGTAAATTCTCCTTATCTGGGACTAATTAGGTGTGTTGGGACCTTCTCATTGGGAAAGTTCATAAAATCTTCTCAGTCCTGGGAAAGAAGGTGCTAAAAGAAGGTTGCCCAATTCTAAAGTTGTCAAGTGCTTTACTAAGCGATAAAACCTCTAATAGACAAAGTAGGGTTTGAAGTGGAAGGCTTACACATTTGTTTATAACATACAAATTTTTCTGGCCACTGATTATGGAAAATTATAAAATTCCACCTAGAGTAATAGGTTTGGCAGTTATACCTTTGAGTCAACTCAGTTTCAACAGACTTGATTCAAAATGAGACTCCTTCCTTGAATACAGTTCATGTAGTTAGATCTTGTAAGGCATAAAATAAGAGAAAGGCTCAGAGATGCTCATGATTTGAGGACTCAGGTCAATTCAAGCAGCATTTTGAGAAAAATGATAATGTTCTTTTTATATTTGTGACCAATTTTATATAGGAGAACCAAAGATGCTCTTTTTGCTTTCTCATTCAAAGTTCAGTCTCTCAAGGACATTTCTGGTCTTGCCCCAAAATTCACCCCACTCAGACCATCTTGTCTAGATGGAATTTCTTTCAAATTTCAAATCCACTGGGGTTTTTGTGTATGATAAAAACTGGCTGTTTTCTTTTCTGTGATCCTCTCTATCCCTTATTTGGTGGTAAATTCTTACACTATCCAGAAATGTCTCTTCTTGCTTCCTTTAATTTATCTGAGGTGACCTTTTACATCTAAGTCATGAATTCATTAAGAGCTAATCTTGGTCAACAGTGTGAAACATTGGTATCTGTTTTCTGCCAGTCTACTTTCCAGTGTTTCCAGCACTTTGTAGTGGTTAGTAAGTCTTGACTCCACTGTGGAGGTCTTGAGGTTGACTGAACATGTAGTTACTGTACTCATTTTCTTTTGTATATTACACATCTGATCAATTCCATTTCTCAAGAGCTTTATTTTTAAGTAGGACATAATACTCTGGATGACTACTGTTTTCTAGTGTAGTTTCAGATTTGGTCTTGCTAGGCCTCTTTCATAGAATATTGGAAGAGGCTGTGGAAAGAAACATATGAATGTACTTTTGAAGAGAACACATCTTTAGAGTTGGAAGGAATATAGAAGCTAAGTAACGACTAGAGGAAGCCAATCTCATTTTAGAGATGAGTAAAGTAAGGCACAGAAAGGTTGTTCTTTGTCCTACAGAGCTACAGAGTGTCTTAGTCAGGATTTGAACCCAAAACTCCTTGATTCCAAATCCAGAGCTCTGTGCCTTTTAAGTATTGTCTTCATCTACACTGTTCTGAATATCAGTCTGAGCTAAAAGTGTCTAAATTGTCCAGATGTTTACTATGACACTTATGACCAAATGAATAATAATCATTTATAAAACTAACATTTCCATCGTGATTGAAGTCTTGCTCTCATTTTACAAATATTTTCTCCTTTGATGCTCACATCAAGCCTAGCTGGTAGGTGCTCTTATTATTCCCATTTTACAGATGGGGAAACTCAGGCAGGAATAGGTTAAGTGATTTACTCAGGGTCATACAGTTAGTAAGTTTCAGAGACCAAATTTGAACCCAGGTCTTGTGGCTCCACGCACAGCAAGCACTCTTATCTCCACTGGGTCACTTAGCTGCTGAAAGAAAGCATGACAGAAATATCTCCAACAGATACCAAAATATTTACATGAGGACTTTTTGTGCCAGCAAAAAAAGCAGGAAACAAAGTGAGTCCGAATTAATCAGGGAATGGCTGCAGAAGGTACAGCATATGAAATGGTGAGGAGTAATGACAAATACCAGGATTTCAGAGAAAAATTCATTGTGTTTGTTGGACTTTGTGTCCAATATGCTTTTTGGGGTTTCTAATGAGGTCTCTCATACTGGCAGGTCAAATAAAGTCTGTGCTTCATTAACAGACTTGTTAATTAGATCCAAGACTTTTATCTCTAGTATGATTTCTCCAATGAACAGTCAAATATGAGCTCCAGGTGAAGGAAGCTTTTCCCACAAATACTGCTTCCATAAGCCTTCATTCCAATGTGAATATTCTGGATCTCCCTCTTCCAGAGAAAACCATGTCCCCTTTGAGAACATTCATAAGTCTTCTCTCCACAGTGGATCCTCAGATGTAAAGAAATGATCTCAGACTACAGGCCTTCTAACATAGAGTCCATATAAAGCTCCTCCTCAGAATGATTTTTCTGATGTTAAACAAGCCCTGTACTTCATTGCAATACCTTTCCTCATTTATCACAGTGATAAGATTTTTATCTAGAAGGAATCCTCTGATGGGAAGTAAGGAATGCCTTTATGACACTGCTTATATTCCTAAAGTTTCTTTTCAGTGTGGATTCTATCATGGTCAGTAAACTTTGAATTGTAACTAAAGGCTCCATCACCTTCATGACATTCATGAAGTTTTCCTGTGGATTCTCAGGTGTTCAGCAAGGCTAGAGCCTTTCCACGCTGACTACATTCAGGTTTCTCAGTAGTGTAGCTTCTCTGACATTCAATTAGATTGTATTAAATCACAAAGGCTTTCAGCATTGATAATTCAGCACATTGATTGATTCATAAGGGCTCTCGTATGTGGATTCTCTGATGTGTAGTAAGATTGGAGTGCTGTCTGAAAGTCTTTCCACATTGATTACATTCATAAGGTTTCTCTCCAGTATGAATTCTCTTATGTGCAGCAAGACCGAACTTCCGTTGGAAAGACTTTCCACATTGATTACATTCATAAGGTTTCTCTCCAGTGTGAGTTCTTTGATGGAGCACAAAGTTTGGTCTGGATCTGAAGGCCTTCCCACATTGATAACATTCATAAGGTTTCTCTCCAGTGTGTGTTCTCTGATGTGTAATGAGACCAGACCTCCTTGTAAAAGCCTTTCCACATTGATTGCATTCATAAGGTTTCTCTCCTGTGTGAATTCTCTGATGACCAATAAGGGCTGATTTGTCGCAGAAGGCATTCCCACATTCATTACATTTATAAGGTCTCTCTCCAGTGTGAATTCTCTGGTGCCTAGTAAGGCTTGATCTATAACTGAAGGCCTTCCCACATTCATTACATTTATAAGGCTTCTCTCCAGTATGAATCTTCTGATGTCTAACTGGATCTGATTTTAAATGAAAGGCCTTCCCACACTGATTACATGCATGTGTTTTCATTCCAGTATCAAATCCAGGATGGTGAGGAAGAGATGAGTGATGGGGTAAGGTTGCTACAACTCCATTACATTCATAAGAATTCCTTCCAGTGCAAATTTTCTGATGGCTAATGCTTTTAGAGTTCTGGCAGAAGGCCTTTCTTCCTTCATTACATATATAAAGCTTTTTGCCAGTATAACTTTTCTGAGGTCCAGTGAGGTCTGAACTCAAGCTGAAGGCCATTTTCTCTTGATTCCCTTGATACATTTGCATTTCAGGAGGCTTCTCATGGGACTGAAAAACCTCTGCCTTTTCAGTAAAGCATTTGTACTGAAAACAGTCATTCCTTGGAGTTATTGTCTTACAGTGATTTAGGACTGAATGATGTATGAAGGCCTTTCCAACTTCATGAAATTCATAAGGATTCTGTGGATTTTTATCTTCCTTGGTAGCAGAGTCACAGATTTCTCTCAGATTGAAGTCACAGGGATTATCACTCATGAATCTCAGCTGGCCAGCTTCTTCCACAGAAATGCTCAGGTTGGTAGCAGTCTCATTCTCTTTAAACCTGCTTAGTGCAGCTGAGGAAACAAATATATACATACATACTTACATATACACACATGCACACACATACCTATAAATATATCATCTTCCCTCAAACAGGAGAAAAGAAGTTAATTTTTTATTCTACTTTCCCAGTTAAAAAGAAATTTTAAACCTAAATAAACAGAACCAATCATTTGAAAATTCTATTAACTTGTATCCACAGCAGGATTTAATTTACAAAGAGTTTCACAAACAATAACACTAGATCTTCACAGCAAACCTATAATATAGGTAGGGCAGGATTCTCATTATGTTTCACTACATGAGCCCATAATGACTGAGCGACCTGACTTGACCCATATCCATGTAGATATAGCTTAGATATAGCTAAGACTAGAACTCGAGCCCTGTGACTAGTTCCACTCCTTCCACAGCACTAGATGGCCTTTCTCTATTGCACTTTCAATAGTTTCTTCAAATGTCTTTTTTAAAAAACTTCTTGTTCTCTCAATCTCAGCTTATCATCGTGGTTTTTTATACTGATCAGATTTGATATCCTATCACATGGACATTATTAATTTCATATACTGTTGAGAAATAGATTTATTCTTTTTAACTCTCGTAATAATATTAAGTAGTAATCCAACTTTTCTTATGTTCTATTAAGACCAGTAAATATTTTGTTATTTGCTTTACATATACTAAAAATTCACATAAAGATTTCTTTGGCAAACTATTTTAATTTATTTCTGTTTCCATGTCTGGGATCTCAACATGATTACCAACTATTTTTTTGTCTTCCTCTGAGATATAATACTTTCTGTTTGGTCCATCACTTCTTTAGGACAGTCATTATTCATGATCTATATGTTTTCTAAAAAATGTATCTTCATTGATTCCAAACTGTTATGATGAGATATATAGCGGTTTTGGTGTTCATGCAGAGATGACACCAAACTCTCTCCATTTCTGACTAAATGCAACAAATTCTTTCAATTTATCAACCTAGCATCAAATTGTTTCAAAACTACCAGAAAGGTTTGACATGCAAGTGCATATCCTTTCTCAATTCATGGTCATATCCTCATTTGCTTTTTATAAACTGCACGAGAGTAACAGAATAAACTGCACCTTATTCAAAGGTTACGTAGTAATTTTATATCATTAGTGCTGTAATTTGCACATGAAGATGGTACAAATGTTTGTGTTCTTCCAGTGCAGAAGGCAGGTTCTTTGAAAACATGATTCCTGGGAGTCCACATTTTGAACCATCTTAAAAGCATTATGGACCATCACACACATTCTGCACAGACTTGACTTTGCTTCTCGTTGCACTCTTTAGGCTATTTTCTGGTTTGAACTTATTTTCTGTTTATGTTACTATTCTTATATCTAGTGAATTTTCAAGAGAACTAGTTGGCCAGCTAGGTCAGTCATTCCACAGAGTTTCTGAGGAAGTGTAGCCAGTGGTAACAAGTGGTAGAAAGAAGAAGGTTAGGTCAGAAGAGGTCTTTCCTTAAAAGGTTGTTTTATCCACTTAATGCACTATTTCTCATTAAGCCACAGAAAAATATACCTTTCATACAGCAATTAGCCACTCATTTTGTTGACTGGTTTGAAGGCCAAAAATAAAATATGACATTCCATGTCTCAGTAAGAGAGCATTTTCACTGTATTCTGGCTATCAATCAAAAGACAGCTCATAGAACAGTGAATAAAGAGTTGGACTTAGGTAGACATGAGTTCACATTCTAGCTCAGACACTTGCAAGCACTGTGACCCTGGGTGAGTCACAACCTCTGCCTGCCTTTTTTTCCTTAACCGTAAAACTGAGATAACAAGACCTACCTTTATGCATTGTTGTGAAGATCCCATGAGAAAATGTCTATAAAGCACTTAGCTCAGTAACTAGCACATGTCAAATAGTATCAAATACTAATTATTCTTTTGTTACTGTTGTCATCATTAAATTGACGATGCAGAACCAAGCTGTAGATGGACTTTGTCAGGTAAATACTGCAAACCCTTGTTCAGAGAAAACATCCAGCTTTGAACTTAATTTCATATGTTGTGTTTTGTTCAACATATTCCAAGTTACAACTTATTTGATTAAAAATCCTATTTCAATTTTTAAAAATCTATGAAATGAGAAAATTTACATTGAGGTCTTACAAGTAACAGCAAATATGAGTTCTTGTTGGATTAAAACAAAATCTGTTTCAAATTAAATTTTTATAATTTAAACTACAACAAAATTTTTTATTTTGTAATTATACTGTGAAATGAAAGTATTAATTTGGAGCATTGTGGGTTATAGTTCTCTCAGTCATTTTCATTAAATAAGTACCAAATGCATGAAATAAAAATGCATCAATTAAAAGAGTTTTATGAGTAGCAGATTAAATGACTAGGGGGCTTCATAACACACTTCATATTTGTTACTGAGAGGAGTCCTAAAAAGAAGATTAGGTTTTTCATTGCATTGATCAGTGTTGCTATAAAATAAACTCTTCTCCTAGTTCTGCTTACTTCTCTCTACATCAGTTTGGACAATTCTTTGCAAGTTTCTCTGACACTGTGCCTTCATTTCTTCCATTATATTCTTAGACTATCATTTCTTCAGTCATTTCCCAATATATAAGTATCATCTTTGTATACAGATCTTTGCAACAGCAAAAAATAGCAGCTATAATTTTGTGTTGAAATGGATGTTTTTCATCTTTCCATGAACCTTTTAGTTTATAGGGCTAGTGGTTATAATGGGGTCAAAGGGCACAGAGAGGAATGAGTTTAGGGCATAGTTGAAAAAGACATTACCAAATGTTACCCTTTCATTTTAATACTTTGTGAATCTCTCGTCAAAGGTGTTTCTTATACACAACATGTCTCTTTCTGCTTTCTAAGGCATTCTGTTACTCATTTTTTAAAGATGAATTCATCTCATGCACATTATATTGTGAAAATTAATTAGGTTTTCTCCATGATATCCTCTGATCTTTCCCCTTTCCCTTAATCCTTACCAAAAAACAAAACCCCAAAAAACTACATGGGAGAAGGAAAAGGGATGAATGCCAATAACCAATCATTGACATGGCATGATCCCCACTCCTCACCTCACCTTGGCTTCTATTCATCCCAGTCCCTGATGACTGGCTGGAAAAGTATCTTAAAAGTCTCTTATCCTTTTATCTCCTCTATTTGAAGCTTCCTCTATGGTGCAAAGTTATTTTCCACATGAGGCAGCCAGGTGACACAATGGAGAGAGCACTATGCCTGAAGTCAGGAAGACTTGAGTTCAAATCCAGACTCAGACACTTGTTACCCATGGGACTCTGAGCAAGTCATATTATTGCCTCAATAATAGTAGCACCTGCCTCCCAGGGTTTTGTGAGCAATAAATGAGATAATATTTGCAAATTGTTTAGAACACAGTAGGCACAGTATGAATATGAGCTATTGTACTGTGATTTTCTTCACTAACTCTACACTCCTTAAACTACTCTTCCCTTCTAGTCACTTATTTTCCTCTTGAACTTAATGTATTCCAATAACAAAAGACTCCCTTTTGTCTGGCTCAGGTAAGAGTGAGGCTCATGATCTGCTGCTTCTTTCCAAACCATCTCTGGGTTTGTATGCTAAATGGTAAACTCTGGACGGCAAGGACTATCTTTGCATCCCCAGACTTATGCAGTGCTGAGAACACTGGCATTTACCAATATACTGACTGCCTGACTGGGCCCAGGGCTACACCTGGTCCCAGCCTGTATCTCAGTCCCTGGATCTCTCATTTTCAAATGCAGGTTCTGACCTGTGGATGCCTCTCTCCTACCTCCCTAGTCTTCTTTCACCTTACTCCCCCCTTCCTATGTGTAATTATCAGTGGTTCAGACCTCCTCTTTTTTTCTTGACGAGGACACTCCATCTCCTGATTTTGTGTTTTTTCAGGCTGCCCCTCATGCTGTCTCTGGCTTCCCTGAAGTCCCCTCTAAAACCCCTCATTCTACAACAGGTCTTCTCTAGTCCTCCTTAGCCTTGAGCCTTCCCTCTTTTGAGTAGTTCCAACATATTATCTTGCCACTAGACTGGGAAGTCCTTAGGAGCAGGGTTTGTTCCCTGCCTTTATTTGTATCCCTGGTGCTTAGCACAGGGTCTGGAATGTAGTAGGTGCTTAATAAATACTTGTTGACTTGAAAAAATCTAGTAAATTACTCACATTGGACAGCTTCAGCCCCTTTTTAGATGCTTTCAAAGCTTCAAACATGACTTCTTATAGGTAACTGAAGGCTATGGAATACAACCACCTCACTTTTACAGATAGGGAAACTGAGGCTCAGAGATTCAGTGACTTGTCCTGGATGAAAAGTATCTAAAAAGGAATTCTAGGTCAGGTCTTCCTGTCCCTAATTCTAGCACTCCTTTCGCTACAACATAAATAAATGCCTCGTGATAAGATCACTCATATAGCTACTTCTGTCTCACTCACCTGGATAAAAGTTCTTTAAGCCTTTGGGCTCCAAATTCCATGGTGCTTCCCCGTCCTGGAAATAGGAGATCAAATCTTCTCTGGTAACTGGAAGCCCTAGGCATAGGAAATACAGGAAGCATGAGAATGGAGAGAAATTTTTAATTTGGTCCTTGTTAGGGAAATGGGACATGCAAACAAGGACCACAGGGTGGTTTCCAGAATTCTTCAAGGGTGTTTTCCAAGGTATTCACTGTGAGGATCTTTAGAGAGAGGATTATTGAGTCATGCAGCCAATTGGGAATCAGAAAACTCTTTCATAGATAAATGGGCATGCTCCATAGCTTCCATTATTTAGAAATTAGAGGCAGTTGGTAGTGCAGTGGTAAGAGCCAGGAGTTAGGTAGGCTTGATTCCAAATCTATGGCAGGTGGCATACCCTTTTTAATAAAGGTTATCTTACCAGAGAATTGCCCCAGTTTTCCTTATTGTTCAATTTCCCACAAAACATTAGGCAGGATTAGGAACAATGAGCTACCAACTTACTACCAACTTCTCAATGAGAAGACCTTTCTAAATTCTAGAACCATTCCAAAGAGGAAGGTATTGCTTTGGCAAGGAGGGGTTCCTTCACTGCCCATCTTCAAGGAAAACCTGCATGAGCAGTTTCCAGAGATTTTGCAGACAAAATTCATGTCCATTTAGAGGTTAGACAAGATATAACCTCTAAAATTGACTTAAAGGTTGAGATTCTCTAATACTGTATTAATTTTTTTACCTGAAGCTGCCTAAATTGAAAAAGACACAACTTCAGGAGAAACAAAGCAAGGTCCCATAGTCCCATCACATAATTCAAAGACCTTACAGAGGACAATCAGACAGCAGGAGGACCCTGTGGAGAGGCCATGTTCATCTTTCAAATATTGACAAATGCTCATAATCTGTACAATATATAGGGAAGACAACACTCCTCTGATGTTAGATTTGGAGTTACCAGAGGAAATGGTCCTTACCCAGGCAGAGAAGGTTCTGGATATTCTCCAACATGACCTTCTTGTATAGTTCTCTCTGAGAATGGTCCAACAGGCCCCACTCCTCCTGGGTGAATTCCACAGCCACATCCTGGAATGTCACCAACTCCTAAACCATCAAATATCAAAAGATTTAGAGTTGAGAGACTCCAGAATTCATCCAGTCCAACCCTCATCAACTTATAGAAGAAAACTGAAGCACAGAAGAGATTTCCCCAAAACTCCTATCACCTTTATGAAGATCAAAGCCAACATTTGAAACCATACTCAATAACAGTTGAATGGAATGTTTAGAAAAGCATTTTCTATTTGAAGTGAGAATCATGTTGCATTAATGAAAGCTGGAGAAATATCTTAATATGAAATGCTTCTCCCTATGGATCAGGGAGAAGACATGTGCTCTACCAGTGAGGTATGAGAATCTGTGGAGGAGAAAAAGAGAACGTGATATGAAATTTCATCTCATCAGAAGTGTCATGAGTGATATGTTAAGAAAATTCTATGACGAGTTTGTGAGAAGGTGGCAAGTATTGTGTATTCTGGGGGGAATTGTTACCATGATCACTGAAGAGAGAGCAAAGAAAAGGCAATTATTTAATTAATTTCCTAAAAGATTGTAATAAAGTCTTATCTAAATGAAAACATGAAGAGGATTCTTAAGAAATAATACTCCCGGAGAAGCCAAGATGGCGGAGTAGAAAGATTCACATATGCTAGCTCTGAACCCACAGCCCATAAATTACCTGTAAGGAGGAACTCCCGACAGGTTCTGGAGCAGTGGAAGCTGCACAGCAGCAGAGTGGAGGAGATTTCTGTTCCAGAGAGCCCTGAAAGACTGACTCCAGGGGTCCGTCGTGCACCAGACCCGGAGCAGAGCCCAGACCTGCCTTGGCCACACAGCACCGAGAGGAGCAGATCCGAGCAGGCTTCAGGGACAGAATCTCCAGCAGCTGCGAGAATCCCTCAGCCCACAGGCACTACAGGTCAGTGAAAGAGACTTCTGGGCTGGCCGAGAGGGGAGTGGGGTGTCTCCATAACTCAGGCCCCCTTGGGAGGCAGAGGCAGCAGTGGACAGGGGCTCCAGGAGCAGTCAGGAGCTCAGGTCCATTGTGGAAGGTCTTCACATAAACCCCCTGAGGGAACTAAGCCTGGAAGGTGGCCCTGCCCCCACCTGAGAACCTGAACTTAATCTCTCACACTGAATAGCAGCCTCGCCCCCCACTGAAAGCCCTGAGGCTGGGAAGCAGCAATTGAATCTCAGACCCCAAGCAGGGGTGGAGAGGAATCTCAGAAGTCAAGTAACTGGCTGGGAAAATGCCCAGAAAAGGGAAAAGGGAAAAAAAAATAAGACCATAGAAAGTTACTTTCTAGGTGAACAGATGTTTCCTCCTTTCCTTTCTGATGAGGAAGAACAATGTTTACCATCAGGGAAAGACATAGAAGTCAAGGCCCCTGTATCCCAAACATCCAAAATAGATATCCAATGGGCTCAGGCCATGGAAGAGCTCAAAAAGGATTGTGAAAATCAAGTTAGACAGGTGGAGGAAAAACTAGGAAGAGAAATGAGAGACATGCAAGAAAAGCATGAAAAACAGGTCTTGCTAAAGGAGACCCCCAAAAATGCTGAAGAAAATAACACCTTGAAAAATAGGCTAATTCAATTGGCAAAAGAGGTTCAAAAAGCCAATGAAGAGAAGAATGCTTTCAGAAGCAGAATTAGCCAAATGGAAAAAGAGGTTCAAAAGCTCACTGAAGAAAAGAGTTCTCTCAAAATTAGAATGGAACAGATGGAGGCTAATGACTTTACGAGAAACCAAGAAATCACAAAACAAAACCAAAAGAATGAAAAAATGGAAGAGAATGTGAAATATCTCATGGGTAAAACAACTGACCTGGAAAATAGATCCAGGAGAGACAATTTAAAAATTATGGGACTACCTGAAAGCCATGATCAAAAAAAGAGCCTAGACATCATCTTTCATGAAATTATCAAGGAAAACTACCCTGATATTCTAGAACCAGAGGGCAAAATAAGTATTGAAGGAATCCATTGATCACCACCTGAAAGAGATCCTGAAAAGAGAAACTCCTAGGAACGTTGTGGCCAAATTCCAGAATTCCCAGGTCAAGGAGAAAATATTGCAAGCAGCTAGAAAGAAACAATTCCAGTATTGTGGAAATACAATCAGGATAACCCAAGATCTAGCAGCTTCTACATTAAGGGATCAAAGGGTGTGGAATAGGATATTCCAGAAGTCAAAGGAACTAGGACTCAAACCAAGAATCACCTACCCAGCAAAACTGAGTATAATACTTCAGGGGAAAATATGGTCTTTCAATGAAATAGAGGACTTTCAAGCATTCTTGATGAAAAGACCAGAGCTGAAAAGAAAATTTGACTTTCAAACACAAGAATGAGAAGAAACATGAAAAAAGTAAACAGCAAAGAGAAGTCATAAGGGACCTACCAAAGTTGAACTGTTTACATTTCTACATGGAAAGACAATATTTGTAACTCTTGAAACTTTTCAGTATCTGGGTAGTTGGTGGGACCACACGCACATGCACACGCACACACAGACATGCATACACACACATACACACATGTACGCACACACAGAGACAGAACACAGAGTGAATTGAATAGGATAGGATCATATCTTTAAAAAATGAAGCAGTGAGAGAGAAATGTATTGGGAAGAGAAAGGGAGAAATGGAATGGGGCAAATTATCTCTCATAGAAGAGGCAGGCAGGAGACTTTTTAGTGGAGGGAAAAAGAGGAGAACTGAGAGAAAAACATGAAGTTTACTCTCATCACATTCGACTAAAGAAGGAATAAAATACACACTCATTTTGGTATGAAAACCTATCTTACAATACAGGAAAGTGGGGGAGAAGGGGATAAGCAGGGTGGGGGGATGATGGAAGGGAGGGCAATGGGAGGAGGGAGCAATTTGAAGTCAACACTCTTGGGGAGGGACAGGATCAAAAGACAGAAGAGAAACAATGGGGGGCAGGATAGGATGGAGGGAAATACAGTTAGTCTTACACAACATGACTATTATGTAAGTCATTTGCAAAACTACACAGATATGGCCTATATTGAATTGCCTGCCTTCCCAAAAGGAATGGGTGGGGAGGGAGGGATGGGGAGAATTTGGAACTCAAAGTTTTAGGAACAACTGTTGAGTATTGTTCTTGCTACTAGGAAATAAGAAATCCAGGTAATGGGGAATAGAAAGTTATCTGGCCCTACAGGACAAAAAGAGAAGATGGGGACAAGGGAAGGGAGGGGTGATAGAAGAGAGGACAGATTGGTGATAGGGGAAATTAGAATCTCAGTGTATTGGGGTGGGGGGAGGGATAAATGGGGAGAAAATTTGGAACCCAAAATTTTGTGAAAATGAATGTAAAAAGTTAAATAAATAAATTTATAAAAATAAAAAATAAGATAAAATAAAAGAAAGAGCTAAATTGTTCAAATATGCTTACATACATGAGAAGCTGCCAATGAATGAATGAGTGTCTTTCAGACAAATACAAACACTAAATTGATAATACAAATAAATATATACAATCAGGAAAAAAAAAAGAAATAATACTCCCAATCTGGGTTAAACTGAGTGGTATGAAACTGTTTCTAGTCAAGTAAAGAAGAGTTATCTATTGTTGTATTGAGGGCTTAAGGTGATACTAGGTGTGATGCTTCATAGACAAAACTGCTTTTGTCTTTTCTTTATGATTGCTTTCACTTGTTAATGCCACCTATCCTTTTTTATTAATTTATTTATTTTTAGTTTTCAACAGTCACTTTCATAAGTTTAAAATTTTTTCCTCCTTACTCCCCGCTTCCTCTTTAAGAAGGCATGTGATCTTATATTGGTTCTACACATACATTCTTCTTAAACACATTTTCATATTAGTCATGTTGCATAGAAGAATTAAAACAAATGGGAGAAACCATGAGAAAAACCAGAACAGAACGAAACATAACAAGAGAATATAATTTACTTCATTCTGCATTCCAGTTCCATAGTTCTTTTTCTGGATGTGGATGGCATTTTGCCTCAAGAGTCCTTTGGAAACGTTTAGGTCTTCACATTGCTGTGAAGGGCTAAGTCTATCAGAAACAGTCCTCACGTTCTGTGGTTGTGACTGTATAATGTTCTGCTGATTCTGCTCATTTCACTCAGCATCAGTTCCTATAAATCTTTCCAGGTTTTTCTGGAGTCACTGTTTGTCATTTCTTATAGACAATAGTATTCCATTACATTCATATCCCACAACTTGTTCAGCCATTTCCCAATTGATGAGTATTCTCTCGATTTTCAGTTCTTGGTCACCACAAAGAGAGCTGCTATAAATATTTTTGTACATGGGGGTCTTTTTCCTATTTTTATGATCTCTTGGGGATACAGCCCTAGAAGTGGTATTGCTGGGTCACAGGGTATGCACATCTTTATAGCCCTTTGGGCACAGTTCCAAATTGCTCTTCAGAATGCTTGGATCAGCTCACAGCTCCACCAACAATGAATAAATCTTCCAACTCTCCCACATCTTCTCCAACATTTATCATCTTCCTCTTTTGTCATGTTAGCCAATCTGATAAGTGTAATGTGGTACCTCAGAGTTGTTTTGATTTGTGTCTCTCTAATCAATAGTGATTTAGAGCATTTCTTCATATGACTATAGATATCTTTAATTTCTTCCTCTGAAAAATGCCTGTTCATATCCTTTGACCAATTGAGGAATGGCTTGTATTCTTTTAATTTAAACAAGTTCTCTATATATGTTAGAAATGAGGCCTTTTTCACAGACACTAGTTGTAAAAAATTCTTTCCCAGTTTTCTGCTTCCCTTCTAATCTTGGTTGCATTGGGGTTTGTTTGTGCAAAAACTTTTCAATTTAGTGTAATCAAAATTGTCCATTTTGCATTTCATAATATTCTTTGCCTCTTATTTGTTCATAAATTTCTCCATTCTCCATAAACCTGACAAGTAAATAAATTGCTTCTCTAATTTATTTATAGTATCATCCTTTATACCTAGATCATGTATCCTTTTGGACTTTATTCTGGTGTATGATGTAAGGCATTGGTCTATGCCCAGTTTCAGAATGGCACCTATTCTTTAATTTTCACATTTAGTTATATACAAATGAGGAATTATAATGGGGATATGTAATATTTTATTCAATGGGGCTGGAAATGGAGCTAATTCACAAGAAACACTAACAGAATATTTGTAAGGAATAAATGATTTAAATAGATTCTTAGAACACTAGAATTTGGGGGATAAAAATTCAAGAGAATGAGTTGAGGTAGACTGATGGCCACAAGAGGGTGGCCATATCTACAAATCCTTTAGTATTTGGGAGAGGTCATTTAATTTTCTAACCTGCTACATGTAGACCACAAGTTTGGCCATTGCACTTGGTCTCAGATGCTCTTGCATTTTATTTTCTTGCATTTCTAGTAGAATGATAGGATTCATTTTTTCAAAGATTCTGTTATTTTGGAGTCCCTCAAACTTATAATGTAGGTATCATCCTTATCTCCTATCTCTCACCTTCCCACTCGCATTATCCAATAATTTTGTACTTGGCTCTCTTATGATTACATCCTATTATGTAGATAAAATTGTATTTTCATTTTTCATTATTTGGTTTTCCTTTTTAGAACATCTGACTTATACTCTATTTGTCATTCATATTTCACCTCAACTTCCTTTTTTACTATTATTCAATCTGTGAAAAACCAAAGAATTTATTGGGGTTTTTCCCCCACTTTTTGAGATTCCCAAGAGTTTACAATACTTTCCTTTCCATGAGGGTTTGGTGAGTCACGATTCTTCATTGCATTCTATTTAATCTTAGTGTAAGCAGTCCCTATAGGAAAGCAGTCCTCTCATTGATTAGTAATCGATCTTTGATTTTCTCATCCACACCTAAGAGAGCTATTTTAAACCTGTTTCCTTTTCCATCTTTCACCACCATGGGGTAATGCCATGACTTCCAAACCTTTTAAGCACAGAGCTCAGCTCACACATCTCTTTTCTCACCTGACTCTGCAACTTTGGAATTTTTCTATTAGACTCCTCCATTATACCCCAAGAAGTTTATGACCAGGATAACCTCATTATCCTGTAACATCTCATCCGACTTGGTACTCTACGTCATCTCTCCTCTCTAATTCTCTGATTAGAACACTATGGTGGGACTTCTGGTGGAATTCTCCACCATGTTCCAGGATCCCCAGCTCCCATCTCTGCCCCCTTTCAGTTTTGTTTTATGTTTTGCTTCACCCCTTTAAAACTCCTTGAGGACAGAAATCATCTTTCTTTTTTTCTATTTTAATCCCCAGGTCTTAGCACAATGCCTAGCACATAGTAGGAGCTTAATAAATGCTTATTACCTACTGATTTTCCAAGCACTCTCATTTGAGTACCTTGCTTTTTATTTTGCTTTAAATACTCTTCACGACCTAGATATTACCTACTTTTTCAGTCTTCTTACACCTTACTTCTGGCCATTTTGTCTGATCCAGAGACGCTGGCCTCCTTGTTATGCCATGAAGAAGATACTCTATCTCTAGGCTCCAGGGATTTTCTCTGGCTCTCCAAAGTGACTAGAATTCTCTCCCTCCTCATTTCTGCCTTCTGGGTTTCTGTAGGCCTCAACAAAAACCTACCATCTACAGGAAGCCTTTCCCAGCTACTCTTCATTCTAGTGCCTTCCTTCTTTTAGTTTTATCCCATTAACTGTCTATCGCTTGTTTGTACATAATTGTGTGTGTGTCTCTCCATTGGATTGTGAGCTCCTTGAGGGCAGACACTCCTGATTGCCTCTTTTAGTTTGCCCCCCATGAAGTACAGTGCCTGACTGTGATGTTTCCTAAACACTCAGAACCTCTTCAATTATCAGTCTATCTCATCTCTTTTTCTTAGTCAACTTGAAAAATCTGTCTCAACTCTCTTCTTTCCTCTCTCATTCACTCCTCACTCTCTTACAAATTGCCTTTCCTCTTCACTTTCCTGAAAGTACTCTCTCTAAAGTTACCAGAGAATACTTAATTGCCAGATCTGATGGTCTTTTCTCAGTCCAGATCCTAACTTACCTCTTTCCTTCAGACAACACCATTGACCACCCTCTCCTCTGGGATCCTCACTCCTTTGGGAGTTTTCTTTCCTGATACACCTTCTACATGTCTCACCACACTATTCAGTCCCCTTTGATAGCCTAACAAACACATCACAAACCAGACCTATGCACATCCCCAAGGTTCTGTTCTGGGACCTCTTTTCTACGCTCTCCCCTCTTGGACTGATTTAATTATCATCTCTTCACATCATTGCTAGGTCTCTACCACCAGGTTCAGCTCAGTGAAGCTCCCATCAGACTCCATCATATCAGCTGAGCATCAGGGCACACCTCAGCTCCAAGGGAAGGCAGAGAGACCTCAACTTAAGGAACAGAAGCCAGAGAGATGTTAGTTCCAGGAGAAGGCCTAAAGTTGTCCAGCATGGTACTGGGGAAAACCAGAGGACAAGGCCCTCATCTCCTCACCCCTGGACTTTTACAACAGCCTGCTCTATTGCAAGATACTCTCCACTCCAAAGAAACTTCCACTTAGCTTAGAGTAAAATGGCCAAATCACTGAGCCTACCATGTTACTACCCTCTTCCATAAACTCCACTGTCTCCCTATCACCTCCAGGATCAAATACTTTTAAAACCCTCCTGATTCAACACCCATCATGACCTAGACATCTGCTTTTTCAGTCTTCATACATCTTACTTCCCACTACTGGGTCTCTGATTCAATGACACTGGCCTTCTCTAATCCCCATCTCTAGGTTACAAACATTTTCTCTGGATTCCCAACTTGTCTGGAATTGTCTCCCTCCAGATGATAATGCCCTTCTAAGGTGCTCCACTTGTCCATGTATTCTAGGCATTTTGAAAAATTCTCCCACCACTCTTTTTTCTTTTTCTGGGAAACAGAGGTCCTCTCCAAAGGAGGAAGCATCTCCCTTGGTTAAGGAATCTGGCGACAGGAGACAGAATCCTAGGCATGCAACTAGGCAGATCCATGTTCAAATATGGTCTCATACATGTACTAGCTTTGTGATTCTAGGCAAGACGTTGGTCACTGTTTGCCTCAGTTATTTCAACTATGAAATAAGACAGTAAGAGCACCCACTTCATAGAGTTGTTGGGGAAACTGTCCATAGTGAATTTGGGGGGAAACCAACCTGATTCCATTTTGTCTCTTGATAACTCTTGACCTCATAACTGGATACCTCTTGGATAGGCTCTCACTGTCTCCTTCAGAACCTCCCCCAGTCCCTTATTACAATAGAAAACCGAGGATTTGGAAGAGTTTCAGGAACTCACCCTCTTTCCTTTATCCTACCAAATCAGGCAAAGAGCAACAGCTTAACCAAGACTAGTTGACCAACTGATTGTTAAAGAAGTTATTGTTTCCTTCCTTGTTGATGTTCAGTCTTCTCAGTCCTATCCAAATCTTCCTGACCACATTTGGGATTTTCTTGGCAAAGATACTGGAGTGTTTGCCACTTTCTTCTCCAGCTCATTTTTCAGCTTAGGAAACTGAGGCAAACAGGGGTAAGTGACTTAATCAGGTTAACACAAGTAGTAATTGACTGACTGGATTTGAATTTGTCTTCCTGACTCAAGACTGAGCACTCATCCACTGGGTCTCCTAGTTACTAAGAGCCTTTGAACAGTGGAGTCATCCTCTTTCTTTTTTTTTTGTTTAAATAAATGTCCCTTTTCCATTTCTTTTCTTGTCTAAGAGAAGGGCCTGGTCAAGGGGCTAAGGAAGAGAGAACATATATATGTATGTATATATAGCTGTATATCATTACATATATGTATGTATAGATACACATATAAAAAATACATATATAAACATAAATAAACTTAAAAATATATACTTACATATGTGATCTCTGGAATTGAAGGACCCAAGTATCCATTACCTACTGATGATTGGTGTCATACTCTTGATTGGATAAAAAAAGCAACTGCCATGTACCTGTCTGCCTGTACCCTTTGCTCTCTTATTCTGCTTGTCCCTCACAAGGACCTTGACAATTCTCACAACAGCATCAAATGAGACAATATTTCTAAGGCTCCTGACAAGCAGCAGACACCATATGACTAGCCTCCAAACCCTTTCCAGGTTTCTTACACCTTGGTCATTTTCTTCCCTCTGACCCAGGGACATTGACCTCCTGACTGATCCTTGACCAAGACCTCCCTCCCTTGACCCCATGGATGTGCTCCTCCACACCTGGGCCTCCTGGTTTCCTTCACATCTCAGCTAAAGTCTCCCCTTCTGAAAACATGCTTTCCTGGTCCCTGACACTGCTGAGCCTTCCCTCTCAGGGAGCCCCCCACCCACACTGTACAGAGCTTGTTTGGACATAGCTCATGTGATGTTCTCCCCCCAGTGGACCGTGAGCTCATGGACAGCAGGCACTGTCATGTCTTCAGGCTTCCTTTGCATCTGCAGCAGATTGGTACAATGCTTGGCACAGAGGAGCTACTTTCTAAATGCCACTGACTTAACCTAAGAAATGGCAAATGGGAGGGACTCAGAGAGACCTGGGGAAGCTTGTGTGGCCTGAGGCAGAAGGACATGAGCAGAACCAGAGCGATTTCTCCTCTGCTGACAGCATTGCCAAGGAGAACCTATGTCTAACAGGATAAAGCTTCCTTGGTTCTCATGGATTCCAGGTTTTCTCATGCTAGTCAGTTCTGTGGATGGACAGCACTCACCTGGGATGAGGATCTCTGGGTGCCAGGGGCCATTCTTTCTGGGTCTAGGCTCTCTCCTTGGAACATGCTTTGGTGGTCTGCAAGCTTAGCAGCAGAGGGAGAAGGATCTTAGAGTGGGGGACACATTGCCTTTGCCTTCTCTGCTTAGGCTGGACACTGGCCTACCAGGAATGACATGAGGTCTCACAGAAATTGCAAAGGCTCTTACTCTGCCCTCACGGGAGAGACTCCAACACACTGGTGAGGGCAGCAGGGAGGAAGTGAACTTGATCTGAATTGTAAACTTGCCACCCTCACTAAGGCCTTCTCTTGGGTCCCAGCCCCCTCCCCCATCCTCCTGCAGAGTCCCAGGAGGCAGAAGGGGTTGGGGATTCCAGATGGGATGAGACCAGGCAGAGCCTCAATGGCACCAGACCCAGAGCTCTGCCTCCACCTAATGCCATGGGTGAGACATGAAGATTGGGAGACTGGTAAAGCTGAGGATGGCACCACAGGCCCTATCAGATGTGACAAGGAGCCTAAACATGATGCAACAGAGGGAAGCAGCTCTGGGAGCTGGGCTTTTGAGAGACCAGTTCCTGGTCGAGCTGCCAGATGCTGTCCAATAGGTCAGATGGGGACAATGTGGCCCAAGGGAATGGGGCAGCCAGCAGAAGCAGGGTGCAGGGAGAGGTCCTTGCTCAGACCTACCTGGGATCTGCACGTGCAGAGATGGTTTTCAGAAGGCAGAGAGATCTCTGCTCCGAGTGGGGAAAGCAGAGAGATTTCGGTTCTGAAAAAAGGTAGGGAGATCTCAGCCCCAAAGGACGAAGTCAGGGGAGAAAACAGAAAGCTTTCAGCTCAGAGGGGAAGGCAGAGGGATCTCAGTTTCAAGTTCCTGTTTTCAGGCAGCATACTCTGGGAGGGTCCTCCCAGTGCCCAAAGCCCCACCCTGCCCAGCCCCTAAGGCCCCCAGAATGGGCCCTTTCCTTCAATCACACCCAGGTCCAGGAGTTCAGACCCCTGCCTACTTCTCCTCCCCCAGCCCTGCTTTGGAATGACCCCCTTCTTTTCCTCTCACCTCTTCCAGGGTCACCAGACTTCACTCTGGGGCTCAGATTCCACCTGGGCTCCTCCCAGCAGCCTGGTCATGTCTGACAGCTCAGCCCTCTCCTTCCCTGCCCCTGCTCTAGGACTCAGACCCTCCTCCTCACCTTCTCAGCAGTCTTACCTGGCCTTCTTCCAGTTCTGCCCTTGCTACAGTCATTTTTTTCCTCACAAAGATATGCCCACCTTCCATCCCTCCTGTGGCTCCCAGACAATCCCCTCCCCCAATGCCCTCACCCCCTCAGGCCTCCCTGTGCCTTGGAGCCCAGACTTACTCAACCCAACTTAACTCCCCTCCAGTCTGGATACGTTTACCACCTTGACCTGTCTCAATTCTTGACCTGCCATCCTCCAACCCCACACTAAGGGATCCTTTTCCTCTGCCTCATTATTCTTTACTAAGGGACTTTCTCTCAATGGAAGACAACTGGATCTTACAGGGGAGCTGAGGCAGGAGGTCAGGACACCTGGGTCCTAGGGCACATGTTATCAATCTTCTCTCATTTCCTACTCATTGACACAGATCTCCACATCTAAGAGCAGGGTCTTGGCTGCTACCAGGTGGAGCAATTGAAGTCCTTTGTGGGGGACAGCCGGGGTCCTCAAGTGGCTGAGTGAAGTGGTGATGAAGAAAGACATGGGCAGGTGGAAGAAGATAAGACAACGCTTTTTATTGATCCAGGGGTCAGAGTTTTTAAAGATAAAACCCACAAGTGTTAAGTGACAAGCTGCACATCCTCAATCCTAGTCTTTTGGCTAGTTCATTGTTCTCAGGAATGTTATCTTTGAGGGCATTTGATTTTACGTATCTCCTTGTACTCTGTACATTCTCTGTTTACCTCAAGGAGACGGCAACATCCAGGGGGTATGGAGAGCAATGCCAGATGATAATGAGCACAGTCTCAGAGAACAGGCTTCCCCCAAGTTCTGGCCTGGACTTGATACCGTACTTCATTCTTGCCCTCAATATTCCCCCCTTTCTTTTGCTACAACTGGAGATAACGTACTTGGGCTTGAAGATCTGTCCCATGAGAGAGAAGGCACCTGTAAATAGGTGGCCTGATACAGAGAAACAGAAGGACAATGATGAATAGAGGCAATATAGACATGAGCCAATGGAACAAGTATGCAAAGGGATTTATATTAGCAAAATAATCCCAAATCACATTTCCAGCTTGATCAGGGTGAAGATTTTCCTTGGAGGCCCAATCTATATCATTAGCAATCTGATTAAGATTTTCAATATCCAAAGCAAGACTGCTATTCCCCCATATCCCATTCAAATGATTTCTAATCTTAGTCCAATTATACATAGAGCTATTATAGTAGACAGGAGTAATACAAATAGAAATGAACCTATAATCATATCTCATGGACAATCTTGTTTCAAGAACATCAATTTTGTCTCCTCCTATCATAATGATTTCCCTCAAAGCATCTATTATATGGTAAAAATCATCATTAATTCTACTCTGTTTCTTCAGTTGTAACAAGACATCCTTTGCCAAGTCTTCCATGAAATATGCTTGTACAATTTCTTGTTGCATGGTATGTACAGATAAACCAGTTGATACAGAAGTCAATGCTGCCACAAAGCTTACAATGCCTAAAATAATACAACTTATGCATCTTTTCTGTCTTACTTTCCACATTAACCGATTAAAAATTTGATTGGCTGCAGACATATACCAGCCTTTACTTTTGATAGGCATTAAAGCAAAGCTAGGACACATAATTACAAAAATAATCCTAGTATTAGCTCTATGAGAACCAATGCATTCAGTGATAGTACAATTAAAGCATGTGATATTCCATGTCCCTTGTTCTGTCATATTTATGGTAACATTTTCCTTTTTCTCAATCATAAAAGCAAAATTTCTTCCCAGGCAAACTCATATATCTGTGTAATTTTCCTTAATATATATACCATTCCACAATCTAATTGTTATGTTAACATTCCCTAAAGCTGCCATAGCTTTCCAAATCTGAACATCTGATTTTCCTTGGAGAGGGATCCATTCAGGAATAATCCATCCCCCATAAGTCAACGAATCCTATGGTCAGGGACTGCCCACCCCTGCAACATAATGTTTGTGTCATTGTTCACCGATTGATAAGGAGATTGACATCTCATAACTGGAGGTAAATGATTATGAAAAGCATCCCAACCAGTCATATTGTAGCATGGTGGTGAATTACTCCTTCTTATGGGCCCCTGCATTCACTCTTTACTTTTTATCCCTAACATAAGTATATCTCAATGTGTTCTCCAACTCTGTGGTATTATTTGTGCAGTGCTATTAATGATGGAAAGCTGTAAACACAGTTGATGCTCAGAGGCATTTAACACTCTTTGCAAAGCAAATAGGATTCATAGAGGCATTCAAGCATATGACTTTATGCAAGATGAACTCTATAAAATAAAATATTAAAGCCCTGTACTATTCTTTGTCACTAGGTTTTGCTGATTTTTTATATATATTTTGTATTTAAATTTATTTAAGTTTTCAACATTCATTTCCACAAAATTTTGGGTGCTAAATTTTCTCCCCATTTCTCTCCTACCCCACCCCAAAATGCTGAGCATTCTAATTACCATTATCATCAATCTGTCCTCCCTTCTAACATCCCTCTCTTCCCTTATCCCCATCTTCTCTTTTGTCCTTTAGGGCAAGATAAATTTCTAAACCCTATTACCTGTATTTCTTAGTTCCTAGTTGCAAGAACAATACTCAACAGTTGTTCCTAAAACTTTGAGTTCCAACTTCTCTTCATCCCTCCCTCCCCACCCATTCCCTTTGGGAAGGCAAGCAATTCAATATAGGCCATATCTGTGTTTTTTTGCAAATGACTTCCATAATAGTTGTGTTGTGTAAGACTAATTATATTTCTCTCCATTCTATCCTGCCCCTCATCTCTTCTATTCTCTCTTTTGATCCTATCCCTCCCCAAGAGTACTCCCTCCTCCCATTGCCCTCCTTTCCATTATACCTTCCACCCTGCTTATCCCCTTCTCCCCCACTATCCTGTATTGTAAGATAGGTTTTCATACCAAAATGAGTGTGCATTTTATTCCTTCCTTTAGTCGAATGTGATGAGAGTAAGTTTCACGTTTTTCTCTCACCTCCCCCCTTTTTCCCTCCACTGAAAAGTCTTTTACTTGCCTCCTTTATAAGAGATAATGTGCTGCATTCCATTTCTCCCTTTCTCCTCCCAATATATTTCTCTTTCATTGATTAATTTCATTATTTTAAGATATGATCCTATCCTATTAAATTCACCCTGTGCTCTCTGTCTCTCTGTCTCTGTCTCTCTGTGTGTGTATGTGTGTGTGTGTGTGTGTGTGTGTGTATGTGTATGTGTAATTCCACCAACTACCCAAATACTGAAAAAAGTTTCAAGAGTTACAAATATTGTCTTTCCCTGTAGGAATGTAAATAGTTCAACTTTGGTAAGTCCCTTATGACTTTTCTTTACTGTTTTCTTTTTCATGCTTCTTCTCATTCTTGTGTTTGAAAATCAAATTTTCTTTTCACCTCTGGTCTTTTCATCAAGAATGCTTGAAAGTCCTCTCTTTCATTGAAACACCATTTTTTTCCCCTGAAGTATCATACGCAGTTTTTCTGGGTAGGTGATTCTTGGTTTTAGTCCTAGTTCCTTTAACTTCTGGAATATCATATTCTACACCCTTTGATCCCTTAATGTAGAAGCTGCTAGGTCTTGTGTTATCCTGATTGTATTTCCACAATACTGGAATTGTTTCTTTCTAGCTGCTTGCAATATTTTCTCCTTGACCAGGGAACTCTGGAATTTGGCCACAATGTTCCTAGAAGTTTCTCTTTTAGGATCTCTTTCAGGAGGGGATCGGTGGATTCTTTCAATAATTATTTTGCCCCCTGGTTCTAGAATATCAGGGTAGTTTTCCTTGATAATTTCATGAAAGATGATGTCTAGGCTCTTTTTTTGATCAAGACTTTCAGGTAGTCCCATAATTTTTAAATTGTCTCTCCTGGATCTATTTTCCAGGTCAGTTGTTTTTCCCATGAGATATTTCACATTCTCTTCCATTTTTTCATTCTTTTGGTTTTGTTTTGTAATTTCTTGGTTTCTCATAAAGTTGTTAGCCTCCATCTGTTCCATTCTAATTTTGAGAGAACTATTTTCTTCAGTGAGCTTTTGAACCTCGTTTTCCATTTGGCTAATTCTGCTTTTTAAAGCATTCTTGTCCTCATTGGCTTTTTGAACCTCTTTTGCCAATTGAGTGAGCCTATTTTTCAAGGTGTTATTTTCTTCAGCATTTTTCTGGATCTCCTTTAGCAAAGTATTGACCTGTTTTTCATGCTTTTCTTGCATCTCTCTCATTTCTCTTCACAATTTTTCCTCCACATCTGTTTCTTGATTTTCAAAATCCTTTTTGAGCTCTTCTATGGCCTGAGCCCATTGAATATTTATTTTGGATGTTTGGGATACACAAGCCTTGACTTTTATGCCTTTCCCTGATGGTAAGCATTGTTCTTCCTCATCAGAAAGGATGGGAGAAGATATCTGTTAACCAAGAAAATAACCTTCTATAGTCTAATTTTTTCCCCCTTTTTTGGGCATTTTTCCCAACCAGTTACTTGACTTTTGGGTCCTTTGTCAAGAGTAGGGTATACTCTGGGAATCTGTAAGATCTCAGTTCCTCCGAGGTGGCACAATCAAGCGTGTACTGGTCTGGGTGTAGGGAGGGATTTTTGTGCCCAGAATCTTAGCAGTTACCTCTCCACACCCACCTGGCCTCCAGTTCTGCCAAGTCAGCACTGGGGGCTGATTTTCAGATAAGCTGGATGAGCAGGGCCACCATTCAGTGTGAGACAAAGACCAGCTCCCCCAGGGCCTCCACACAGGGCTGAGGCAAGAATCAGCTCCTCAGTGCCCCCAGGGTTTTTACACTCCAACAATCAATCCAGCTGCTCTGTCTGCTGATGTGGCCTCTGCAGCAGCTGCCTAAGGCCAGAGCTATGGAAGGCCCTTCTCCCTTCCTGGCCAGTTGGAAAAACCCCATAACTGACCTTTGGTGCCTGTGGGTTGAGGCATCTGTGAACCCGCTGCTTCTGGGACTGGGGATTCCACGACTGGAGATTCTGCCCCCAAGGGCTGTTCATTGAGCTGTGCGCCATGGCCAAGGCTGGGCTGGGCTCCACTCCACATGCAACAGATGTCTTCCATGGGCCTTTGAGGTCACCCTGGGCTGGAAATCTCCTCCACTCTGTTGTTCTCTACTTCTGCTGCTCCAGAATTTGTTAAGAGTCCCTCTCTCCAGGTATTTTATGGGCTGTGTGGGGAGAGCCTCCATATCTGTGTCTTTCTACTCCACCATCTTAGCTCCGCCCCTGGTTTTGTTGATTTCTAAAGAAAAATGTGATTTTAGAATTGGGGCCCAAGTACATGCATCCAAGCACCCCATAATTTCCCCCCTTTAACAGATGGGACCCAAGATTTTTTGGGGTAAGGAATGAAGGTTTTGGCTTCTGAAATTGCTTCCTGCTAAGGTTGGATGTAGAGTTGTCTCTGCCTCACAGGGTCCCATCATTGGAGAAGCTGGATCTTTAGTAGTATGAGGAACTTGGCAGATGCCAGGTCCAGAGGGTGATAGGTCATGGTCTTGGACAGTGAGGATGGTATGCAACCTGAGCTGTCATCTGTAAGTAGAAAGTATTCAACCTAGAAGACATGAATCTGGTACAGAAATTAAACAAACAAGGACCAAAAAGGAGTAGGAACAAAATGACTAGAAGTGGGGTGGGTGTGAGAATATTGTCAAACTTCCTCACATTCTCTTGACATACTTAGTAACTCTTCAAGGACAGGAGGGGCTCAGATGACTCCCACTTGTCCCCAACCTTCTTATCTGCTTTCCATATTTTTGGTCAAGCTTTTTTTTATCTTTCCAAATCTCTTGAACCCATTATTCAGACTGCTTCACTTTCCTTTATATTTCTACCATAGACCAGATAGCTCACAAGTTATTACTTTTCACTCGCATAACTGTATTGTCTTAAACAAAGGAGATTTCAAACTTGAACCTTACAACTGAATAGGTGTACATTGTTGTTTCACAGACTTGTTTATCATTCTCTGATTATATTCACTCTGGAAGAAAAACTTTAGAAATTAAGTTGTTAATAAGTTCAAACACTAATTTTAACTTTTGCTTAGACCATGGAATGACTACAAATTCAGATTAAAACAGCAAGATCTTTTCTGCCTTATAGATCATTACATATTAATTTATCAATACATTATCTTGGAAATGAAAATTTAATTGGCTTTACAAGACAGATTGTTTTAAATATTTCTTCTAAAAGTGTTTTCTTTTGTTTTAAAACAGTTTAAAATTTGTCCTGATGTTAACACAGTCACTAAAGTTTTATAAAGAAAATTAGTTGAAAACCTTTAAAATGATAGTTCTCTTTCTACTTTGAAACAAAAATAAATATTTTAAAATTAAAATCCATTAAAGCTTACTTGGTATAAAAATGTCCTTAAATAATATGAATTCCCAAAGTATTAGAAAAAATCAAATTCTTAATTATCACAGAATTCCTAGATATCACAAAATGCTTTAGTCAAAAAGGTGCAATAGAATCTCACATTGGTAACAGTAAGAGACTGATTATGGAAAAACATTACTGCTTTTAAAATCCTTTTAAACAATGGGGACATCTTAAGTGAGTCTTAAGTAGTTTACATAAATTGCTGAACATGTTCTAATTTCAGATAAAAATAATATTAGATTTCCCAGTAAGATTACACAAAGGGGCTCACATGTTTTGCTGGTCACTTACTATTAATCATAGAAATTTGCTATAGAAAGAGAAAGTGACATAGCAAATATGACAGGATAAAACATCCTTGACTCTGCTTGAATTCAGATAAGAGTAAAATTCTCCAGTAATGCAGTATCTGTTTCATAGCCAGATTCAGGAATAGTCAGGTGGGAAATATTCCTTCTTTTTTTTAAAAAAAGAACACAATGGGGAAATTGACAAGGAGAATCCCATCCTAGATGGAGGCTAGAATTGTCCCCTCAATGTTTCCTTTCCAGTTACAAACTTCACCTGTTAACAGTGCAGGATTACATTCCCTCTGAATAACTTGTGGGATTTCTCTAAGATACTGTTATTATGCAGACCACTATATCCAAATTCAAACTCAAAACAAAAATAGCTATGGTCCCAAATGCCTTTTACCTTAAACAGCAAATTTCACTAATCACAGCTTAGAGTCAGATACAGTTATTTCTATTCTCATGGAGTTGCAATAAGCAATAAAGATTTGGCAGGATTCACATACATAAGGGAATTCCATTTAAGATCTTTCCTTCTCAAATTTGAAACTTGTCCTGATGTAAAAGCCAATTGTTAAAAATCCTTTCTATTTATTACAACTTCTGGGCAAGTCCTATTCATTGTTTAGAATATACATAAGCCAAACAACTTTCTTTCTTAGTGCTGATGACCTTGCACACATGGATGCTTTCCAGGAGCCTTAGCAATTTTACAAAATAAAAGGAACTGGTATGGATCCCATGCCTGCCAACCCCCAAACATGCATGAGAACTGTTCTAAATGGGCAGAACATTATATAACATTATCCTTTCTTTCCACACACAGTAATCAATTAACTCTTTTAGATTTAGCATTAAAACAGTAACTTCAAAAACTTACTTGACAATCTTACAACTTTTCTAAATGATAGCCAAATTGTTTTAGCTGTAACTTCTTTTACAGGCAACAGTGAAAATACCTGTTTTTCTAAATGACAATTACAAAAAAAAAACACTATAAGACAAAGTTAGCAGGACTGATAAAATTTAAAATAACTGGTTTTACACAATTTACCCAACATCTTTTGGTTTCAACAAAATTCAGATTAAAAATTGGTTTCTCTAACACTGTTTCTGGATTACAGTGGTTACTCAATTTTTATAATATGAGACTATTTTATTACAATTTAGAAGCACAACAGTAACACAAATAGTCAAACTTAGGTGCCATTAATTACATTTCCAAACCATCACATATAAAAATTATTAATAGAATACTGGGCTTACTAAATGTAGAGGCTGGTTGGCTTGTGATCTCATACTGCTGTGGCCCATCCCTTATTCTCAGGAAGGATAACTTAAATTCCTATATGGAGTGATAAGAGTTAACGGAATCTACTAAAATGTTTTTAGCTGTCCTAACTATTCACTTCAGTCTTAGGTCGATAGTCAGAGTCAGGACTACAGAGTAAAAAAATTTTGATGGTTCTAACTTTTGCACATGTAAATTTTACTTCTGTGTCCACTCCTTAAAAACTTCTTTGCAAGAGAGGACTTTTGAATCTATCAGCTGAAGTGAGGGAGACTTCTGGAAAACAGTCCAGTGGAGCCCAGTTCCTTCCTTTCTCCTGGAGAGTTCTCCTGGAAAGTTCAACTCTCCTGGAGAGTTTGTCTCTGAGGTGTCTCTTTTATTTTCGGATCTGTGCATTCTCCCAATTTGTCTTAGTGCCAAATAATATAACAAATTCTGAACTGTCTTAAACATCCAATTAGGAGTGACATGTTTCACTTAAAATATGACCAGAATAACTACATTTTGGTTGTTCCTCATTATACAAAAACTTTTCTCTTCTAAGTGAGGCATGAAATAATTAAATGTTAGTCAGTCTGCCTCTCTAATATGAAGGAAAAGTTTCCCTGATTCTTCTTGTCTTTCTCTCCACCTTCACAACCTGGCCAGGGTTAGAAGGTAGAAAATAAGAGAGAATTTTACCAACAGTTTTCTGACAACATCCAAAACTTTTATGCTTTCCTTAAACTTTGTACCCATGTTGTACTCCTGGTGGGCTTTGATTAAAGCCCCTTTAAAACTGCATAGATGTTATTCCTTTGCATTTTTACCCTGAAATTGCCTTTATCAATCATGTAAACTAAATAGTACAAGATTTGTTTCTCTCTGTCTCTCTCCCATTCTTCTCCCTGATGCTGCAGCAATCAGAGCCATACAAAGCTCTTTCCCATGTGACCACTTCCCCTTTTCTCTTAGATCCTTCAGTGCTGTCTGCTCAGGAGCTTTCCAGTATCAGCTAATCAGTTTCCCTTTTGTCTTTTGTCCTGGCATCTGTCTCTTGTTTGGGTAAAAATCACAGCTTGTCCCATGACTGGGGTAACTTTATGATCTGTTTGTCTTCTCATGTTTTCATAGTATGACCTAGAATATTAAAGTTGCATATTCATTTTTGACCAAATAGGTTCTTTTTCCTTTTCTTTGCTTATCCCTGATCTTTTGAAGTGAAGTCCACTGCAGGGTCTCCATTTCCTCCAGCAGCTAAGTCTACCTGGACTGTTCCTTCAGTATTAGAATAATAGCTATATATATGTATGTATACATATATATGTATATGATTTTCAAAGTTCCATACACTTGTTATCCCACAGGTCTGGATGTGGGTGACATCTTTACAAATGCCCTGTGACTAGCTAGTAGAGGGACTACTTCTCTGCAAAGGTGGGGAACTAGAAGCATGGAAAACTGCATAAATGTCAGAATTTGCATGAGTTCATGAGCTTGGAAATTTGCTTCATTTTCTTCCTCTTGTTTTATTCTTAATAAAAGGGATGGTTCCCTGAGGAAGATAAGGTAGGAAATGTAGGTGACATCAATACAAAAAATATCAAGACAATTTTTTTCCAAGAGTTGCAGTGATGTAGGGTTTTCCCTGGGGAGAGGGACACTTGAGAGCCCCAGGGGGTCCCATCTTCTAACTCAGTGTTTCTCTTCCTTCATTGCCCTCAGGATTGTGGTTGTAGTGGCTGTGCCCTGTAGCCTTTCCTATGATGGTGAGCAGAGACAAGCCAAATTCCTGGTGAGCCTTCTTCTCCACAAGCTCTAGTCTTGGCACCCTAGCTTGGTGTTGTTAGAGAGGTGTCCTATCCCCCAGTTGGACCTGGTACTCAGCACTATGACCTCCGTAGCTCTGGACCATTCTCACTAGACGGTGCTGCCATTAGACATTTTTGACTGAGCCATGTCTGCCACTTTGTCAAAGTAAAAAATTCCCCATGACCAGTCACTGAGGGCTCACAATTCATAGAGAGTGATTGGTTTCATGGGCATTTCAAATGCTAAATGTTGTGAGGAAACACTGCCTGGCTTCCTCTCTGCTTCCATGACTATGTGAGGACTGGATGAATAGTAATCTATCTGATATATCAGGAAGTGGTGACAATCAAGGATGTGGCTATTGACTTCACCTGGGAGGAGTGTGGAGCTGCTGGACCCTGGTCACAGAGATATAATGCTGGAGGACTATAGAAACCTTGTCTCCCTGGGTAAGGACAATTTCTTCCTTTAAAAAATACGAATTTTTATCAATATCTTTTTGTTTTACATTATTGAGATTTCCTTCTGCATCCTTACCCTTTCCCCCTCTCTAGACAGCCATCTCTGATAGTAAAGAATTTTTAAAAAGAAAATGAAAAAAAAGTTGGCAAAATTGATTGACACCTTCAAAAAATAGGATTTTATATGCACTGTCTCACATTTGTGGATCCCAACCTCTACAAAGCCCTGGAAGAGAGAGATACTTTTCATGCTACTTCTTTGGGGCCAAGTTTGTTTGTTACATTTTTGCAACATTTTGTTTTGTTTGTTTTGTCTTGGTCTTTCTCTCTAGTTACATTGTTGTCAATGTGTAAATTGTTTTCTTGGCTCTGCATCAGTTCATGGAAATCTTTCCATGCTTCTCTGTATTTATTATGATTATTGTTTCTTCAGGCACAGCAACTTTCTGTTACTTTCATGTCCCACCGTTGGTTTTGCCATCCCCAGGGCAGCGTTACTCTCTGACTCAGAACCTTAAGATTGTATGACCTCCTGTGAGGTATGCAAAGTGCATAGACCAGATGTGGGGTGACAAGCAAGGACCGGATATTTGTGATGTGTCAAGAGTAAGAGACAGGACACTGTTTTCCCCTGTTTCCAGATGAAGGGTCTTGACATCATATATCTAGTCCTTGTCACAACTTGGTTCTCATGGGGCTATCCCCAAGGCTTTACATTCCTCTTCCTCTGTTCCTCCACATCATTCATGCTACCCCAGTATGTCAGTGCAGGTGCCTGAGAATGAGACATCTGGTCAGTTCCTCAGGTTATCAAGCATCTGGGTGCAGGCAGAACCCACAGTTAGGTAAGGATGAGTTCTGCCTTTGGACTCAAAGTGTAGCTGGGGGATACAATCCAACCCAGCTTCTTGTCATTTTGGTTTTTCTAAGATAATGATGTTCCTTGCTTGCAATTCACCAACCACTCATAAGATATTACACAATAAGGGTGCCTTGGGGGGCACAGTGCTTTCTGTCATCTGAGGGATGGAAGGTTATTACCATCAGATGATTGATGAAGCCTTCTGGGAGCAGTAGCATTTGAGTTGAACATCAAAGATTTGTAGACGTTGGGCACGTTGGAGCTGTAAAGACATGGAGGAACCAAACTGTGGAGCCTGGACTAGGGACATTGTGAGCATCATCTCAAGTTCAGAGTACATGGACAGGAATTTGAAATAATGCCAAGAAGATAAGTTGGTGCCAAAATCTAGAGGACCCTGAATGCCAGGCTGGGGAATTTGAATTATGCTGAATAGCAAATATGGAGCCATCCCTAGATCTGCAGTAGAGAAATTATGTGTCCAGTCCTGTGCACAAAGAAAACAAGTCTGACATTGGTGCAGAGTCTAAACTGGAAGAGTGAGAAAATGATAGGCAGGACAACCTTCCAGGACCTTATTACAGTAGCCAAGGTGGAAAAAGGAATGAATGGGAGAGGTGGCAGTTTCGGACTGGAGAGGCCTTAGTAACTGAGATGTAGAAGAGGGAAAAGTCCAAAGTAATATCAGAGTTTCAAATGTGAGACACTGAGTGAACCACAGGGCTATTGATAGAAATAAGGTCAGACAGACAAACAGCTGTGGGAGAGGGACCATCATTTAGTAAATCACTAAGCATGTATTAAGTATGTTCAGGCACTGTCCTAAGATCACTGATTCTGAGCCAGGAGGCTGAGTATGAAGGTGACATCAAAGACCACTTCTTGCCCCTAGAAGGATAGTCATTACCTAACCTAGCCCTGACCTACCTAGGACCTGCAAGCGCAGTGGGATGTTTTTAGGAGAAAATGATGTGAGCTAAAAGCTTCGGTTTCTAGAGGCCAGGGCTACCAGGAGGATGAATCCATGACAGAACTATCTAGATAAGGGGGATACATGGAAAACTGAAAAAGGGGTAGTGCCTCAGTTGTACCAGCCCTCTCTGGGAGGGTCCTCCCAGTGCCAAAAGGTTCTCTTTGCCTAGCCCCTGACTCCCTAGGATCATCCTTTCCTCCAGCCAGACTCAGGGCCAAGATGTCAGTCCCCTGCCTGTCTGCCCCAGCCCTGGTCTCTATCAGCAGCCAAACTTTTGAACAGGAAACATGAATGGGTCTAAGAGAAAAAGGGAAGTGGTTAAATGGGGAAAAAAAATCCGTATCCAATTTCTCTGAAAAGGGTTTGGTATCTAAGATATAGAAATAATTTAGGTACATATGTATGTATAAATATACATGCACACATATGTAGATATATGTATACTTGTTATTTTGGCTTCATTTTGTTCCCCAAACTTTCCCTTCCTCTTCAATTCAGCTCACAAGAACTAGGAAGAAATCTCACTCTGCTTTTGTACCAGGATGAAGTGTTTCAATCTGTGGCCTAAGGTCTCACTCCCCAGTCCTGTAACTTTTTTCATCCAAAGCTCCCCTCCCTACCCACCATCCCCCTTCGCAAGATAAGGTCCAGGAAGGTGGGCTTTGCTTCTGTAAAAAAAAGTCAAGAAAGACCTTTCAGGATTCTGTCCAAGGGTTTTGAGCTGCCTCCCCCCCACTCCCCTGCCAATAGCAATCCCATATTCAATCCTTCTCTGGCCTCCATTCTGGCTTCCTGCCATCCTTCTCATGCCCCAGCACTGACATTTCCTGCTTTCTGCTCCTCTCCCCTCCCATTAGGACCCAGAATTTGAGGGGTAGAGAGGGAAATAGTGGGACCTCCCAGGGGATGAATTTCAGTTACTGCATTAGGGAGCAGCCAAGACTCTGCTCTTAGAGGGAGATGTGATGGTCTGTGTAGTTGGGAAGAGGAGAGAAGGATTATAACATGGGATGTAACATATGCTCTAGGACCCTTGTGTCCTGACTTCCTGGACTCATCTGCCCCATAGGATCCAGCTGTCTTCCAGTGAGAGAATGTCTCAGAAAAAAAAAAAAAAGATGGAGGGAAAGGCCCACTCACTGTCAGGACTGTGGTATGGCAGGTCAAGAAGGAAAGTAGGGCAACGTGGTGAATGTTATCAGGTTCTAGCAGAATGTAGTTGGGGGGCAGCTGTGTATGTTCCATGAACATCATTAGGATTTGAGAGCCAGCAGTGTACACACACATAGCTTGTTGCTCCTCAAAATTTTGTGCTCCATTTAATTTCAGAAATTTTATATTCATCTTCATTCATCTTATCTAAATCTGACTCCAATTTATTGACCCCTCAGGACACTATGATCATATTAACAGAATGAAAGGATATTGTGGTGTCGATCTCCTATAAACTAAATGCTCTGTCAGTACAGTTTAAGATCGAGTTCTGCTAAAGCTCTTTCCTTTACACTATTTTTTGTTAGTTCCTTTCATATTCTTGAACTTTTGTTCTTTCAAATGAATTTTGTTATTATTTTTTCTAATTCAACAAAATAAGGTTTTGATCATTTAATTTGGATGGCACTGAAGATATAAATTAGTTTTAGTAAAATTGTCATTTTTATTGTATTTGCCATGCCAAGTCATGAAGAATTAACATCTCTCTAATTATTTAAATATTTTACTTGTATAAATTTTTATATTCATATTCATGTATTCCTGGATTTGTTCTAGCAAGTGTACCTCCCAGGAATTTTATACGGTCCAGAATTATTTTAAATGGGGTACCTCTTACTATCTCTTCTTCCAGGGTTTTGTTGGTGAAATATAGGAATGCTGATGATTTATGTGGGTTTACTTTATATCCTGTTACTTTGCCAAAATGGTTAACTATTCCTACTAAATTTCATAGGTGAATCTTTGGGATTTTCCATGGGCAGTATCCATACTTGAGCACTGGATCTTACTGGGAAGACTTCTAACTTAATACCGTTATGAGTAACGCTTGCAGATGGTTTTAAGTAAATGGTTTTGATAAATTTAAGATAAAATCCATTTTTGCCTATACTTTCAAGTTTTTTTTAATAGAAATGAGTGTTGATTTTTGTCAAAAGCTTATTCTTCAGCAATTGATATGTTTATATGATTTGATTTTTATTACTGATATATCATATGGATAATTTTCCTTAGGTTAACTCATCTGTGCATTCCTGGTATAAATTCCAATTGGTCATGATAATGTTTAATATAAAATTTGGGAATAATCTCTTTGCTCTCTCTGAAGCAAATTCAGAGAATGCCTCTTCCTATGTCAACAAAAGCCAGCCAGGGCTGACTTAACATTCCTTAAGAGACCCTTAACCTAAGACACTATCTTGAATAATGGGACATTTTCCATATCTTAATATTTGTAGACATATACTATGTTATGGCATATTAATGGTAAAGAAAACACAGACATCTTGGGTCATAATTTCCTTGTGAAACTTTGTCAAACTCTGTTATCTTATTGTATTTACAACTATGCAATTAAGAAATTCCTTTCTAATGGTCTAATTAATCACATATGGACATCATAAATCTGTGGGACACCGAACACTTCTTTGTCCTAAAACATATTTAAGGCTGCCCAGTTCTTTGTATCGGTAGCCAGAACATTTGTGGCTCCATGATGCATTACGTTACTGTTATCTTTAATAGGGAACTGATCAATTAATTAAGTAAATCATAAAATGTATGCATTGAGCCTGCTGTCTTTTCTTTAACCAAGTTTTCAGGTCAACAGTTACAATGTAGAATCTTTGCATTATTTTGTTGTAATTTCCTAGTTAGTATTTTATTTAGGATTTTTGCATCCATATGCAATAATAAATTTGGTCTATAATTTTCCTTCTCTTTTTTCTTATTGATCTGTGATGAGGTGTATAGTTGATCAGGGTGATCAGGACCCCAAAATACGGACAGTCCGGGTCATGCTCGAATGAATTCGACTCAAGCCTTCTTAAAGTCAAAGAAAACAAAGTTTATTAAGGATTCACCTAATTGGGTTGCCTGTTAAGGAACTTTGGCATTTGTGACGCTTGTATTCACAAGTGGGCCAGATAGAATCCCAGCGAGACAGAGTCTGAGCTGGATTGAATCTGAGCCTTCATGGAGGCAAAGTGGGACTTAAATACAGAAAAGAGTATAGGAGGGATGGGGGGTGGAGGTGGGGGTGGTCTGGTAGTCTAGAGTGATGGGGGAAGAAGTTCAGGAAGGACCTCCAAGGAGGATCAAAGGCTGGAAACAACTGGAGGTAATCAACAAACATCAGACAAGGGGGCGCCTAGGTGGGAAGCAGGTGGGGCAATCCAGAGATAACCCACAATGGTCACGGACTTGAGTATGAAAGACCAGATTCTGTGAGGGGATACAGGGAGAGCTCAATTTGAGTATGAAAAGTCAGTTTCTACAGGGAGATTCCAGGGGAGCTCAAGGAAGTTCCCAGAGTCTGAACCCCATCAATCTGAATATCAATACCACATCTGTTTCATAAAAGGAGTTTGATAGTACCCCTTTTTGGACTATTTCTCCAAATTAGGTGATGTGTAAATGTTTGGTAGAATTTCCTTGGAAATTCATGTAACCCTGATTCTTAGGAAGCTCATTCATGGCCAGTTCAATTTCTTTATCTAAAAAAGGATATTTAGATATTCTATTTCCTGTTCTGTTAAACCTATGAAAATAAAGTTCCAGCACTACCAGACCTCCACTCCCATCTCCTTCCTAGGTCTCAGTTATTTTTTTCAGGAGCTAATCTCTCTTCCCATTGGCTAGGAATCCAGGCATACAGTCTAAGCTTGGGAATCTACCCCAGAGAAAAAGAACACAAAGAACCCCGAAAGGATCACTGCTCACAATGAGGGTTTTTGTTACCAAATATGGAACTTAAGGGAGAGTGCTGATGTGGCATAAGGGGGTAGTGAAGAGGAAGTGAAGGAGGGGGTACACCAGGTCGCCTGACCAGAACTTTGGTGTGTTGAGGGCCAGGATGGAGTGTGGTTGACAAGTTCAGGATAGACCTTCGGGGAAACTGTTCTTTGAGACTGTGCTCGTTATCATCTGGATATCATCATGGCTCTCCATGGATGTTGCTGTCTCGTGGAGATAGACAAGAGAACTACAGAATACAAAGGATATGTGAAATAGATGCCCTCTAGGCTAACAGTCTTTAAGACGATAAGACTGGCCAAATCACTAGGACAGGAAACGAGCAGTATGTCACGTAGCCTTGCTTGTATCTATAAATACCCCGACCCTCGGATCAATAAACGGAGTTGGCCTATCTTCTCCTGCCTGCCCGTGTGTCTTTCTTCTTCGCCACATCACTGAACTGTGTGGGGGTGGGGATGCAGGCTGCCCGCCACATTGGTGGTTCTCCATCCTGGGGCATTTTATTTGCCTAAGGGGGATGCTCCATTATTTTAGCTTTGGCAAGAAGGGAGGGGATGTGGGGGATTCATGCCTGAGGGGTCTTCCATTACTCTGATTTCATTCACCTGTATCTTGGAAATTGTCTAGGCCATAAATCTCTTCTCAGTGACTTGCTGAAGGTATCTTGACCAGCCTGGTTTGAGGGAGGGCTTAGACCTTGGTCTTCCTGCCATTAATTATGGCTCTCCATTCATAACAAGAGAAGAATTGCTTAAATCAGTCCTGTAGAGGAGCAGACACATGGAAGGTAATCTCTGAGAGGAAGGCACCAGCAACAGGGGATGAAGGGAGAAATCCAGGGAAGGCTTGCAGGAGGGAGAATTTGAGCACCACCTTGAAGAGGTGAGGGGAGGAGGGGAAAGCCTTCCAGCCTGGAGGGAGCAGAGCTTGGGGATAGTTTTCTGTTTGTCTGAGGGTGGGGAAGGGGCAGAAAGGCCAGTCTGGAATAATAAGAGAAGGATTGAGAGGTCCGCAGCTCACTTGTATTTAATCCTATGACTTCATTTTCCAATTAGTGGAATTAGTGGGTTGGATTAGATGACATACTATCCCATTTATACAGGGCATAGGATTTTTAAAAGACTTGGTTTCTGTGACAAAGGCCATATAATTATAGAGGACTGTCAAGTCACTTGCTCAGGATGAACATAACAATGTCTTGGTGGAATTTGAACTCAGGTCTTCTTTTCATCTGGGCAAGTTGATGGAGAAGTGGATGGAGCCTCTGGTGTGGAAGACTCACTTTCTTGACCTCAAATCTAGTGGCAGACTACTTACTGGTTGTGTGACCCTGGGCAAGTCACCTAATGCTGTTTGCCTCAGTTTCCTCCTCTGCAAAAGGAACTGGAGTAGGAAATGTCAAACCATTCCAGGGTCTCTTTCCAGAAAACTGGAAGTGATGGTTTTTTACACTCAGTTGACTAAAGAGTTAACCCAAAATATGAAATACTCACATTTTCCCCATCTTTAAAACACTTCCCTTTGTCCTTTCATCCCTAAACTTATCCTCTTTCCTCCCTTTCACAGGTAAATGTTTAATCAAAAAGCCCCAGTCTCATTGTGAAGCAGCTGGTAGTGCAGTGGGCACATCAATGGCTTAAAGCCAGGGGGATCTGAGTTCAAATATGGCCTCAGACACTACATGGACCTTGAGTCAGTAACTTAATCCTTATTTGCCTCAGAAATAGTAAAATAACAAGTCCCAATGCTGAGTTTTCTCTCTTTTTCCTACTTCCTTCCCTCCCTTCTCCACCTCCAGCCAATCAGGTCTCATTCACTCAGCTGAAAGCAATGGTCTAAAGCTAAAGACCCTAGCCCCTTCATTGGCTTTTCTTGACTTCTCTGTAGTGATTGTTTTGGTGAGCCTGTTGGATAAAGACTTGAGCTGGGAGATTCTCTCTTTGCCTGGGTCTTCTCCTGCCTGTTGGACTGATAACCAAGGGATCCATAAGTCTTAGAAAGTCCTTCCTCTGATCTGACCTGATCTCCTTTTTTCCCTGGCCACCTCCTTCCCCACGGGGGTAACTCTCAGTGCTAGGCCTGCTTTTTTGTAGTCATCCCCATGAAGGGAAGTAGCTGGGTCATGACCTTAATCAGCTAGACCTGAGTTCAAACCCTGCCTCAGACACCCATCAGATATATCTTGATCATTTAGCCTCAGTTTCATCTTGACACTGCACTGGGGTGGAAGGGAGAAGCAGTGTCTCATCTAAAGGGAGTTGAGAATTCCTCAGCCCAGAGGTACTAAGAACCTCCTGGAGAGAAATACAAATAATAAAAGCTACCATTTATAACATACTCATGTGCCTGTCACTGCCAGCCACTTGGCCAATGGAATCCTCAGGGCAGCCTTTGGCGGGAGGTGCCATTATTCTCCCCACTTCATAACTGAGGAAAGTGAGACAAAGAGGTCTAGTGACTTGTCCAAAGTCACACAGCAAGGATTTATAAGCACTTGCTGTACAGTCTTCTCCAGACTGACAAAGGCCGGGGCACAGACTCCAACTCTCTATCTCTGTCTCATTCTCTCTGACTCTGTCTGTCTCACACACACACACACACACACACACACACACACACACACACTCACTCACTCACTCTCTCTCTCTCTCTCTCTGTCTCTGAACAAAAAGCCCCAAAGTCCCCACCTTCCAAAGCTTCCCTTCTCCCAGAATAAGGAGATGAGGTGATGTGTGAGCACCATAAGTCACCTGTTCTTGCTGGATGGATGCTTAGGGGTATTGGAGGGAAGGAGAAAGCAGACTGGAAAAGCATGAAGTGGGTCATGTGTGAAGCTTCATAGTCAACATGTATAGGGCTTTCTAGTCCCTTATATGCAATTGGGAGCTTCTGCAAAGCAAGGAAATGAAACCAGTTCAGAGAAGTTTCTTTAGCAACCACCCTTTCCCACCCCCATTCCCACCAGGGAAACTTTCCTGGGAATTCTGTGCAACAGGGTGTCTGTTTCCAATGAGGATGGAGGGGTCTGAAGCAGTGATGAATCCATGCCCATGTTCCCATTTCCACGATATTCCAAGAAAGACATCCTTCTGTCCTTAAGGCGTCATTGCTCTCCCATCCCTTGTTTTAGCTGCTGGGGGGTAGGGGAAGGGGCTGGACAAGAAAGTTTGATCTCCAGTAAAGACAAGCCATCTCACTTGCCTGCCTGAAGCCAGATGGAAATAGAGTGGCAGTGCCTAGGTTGGAGGGACAGACCTTCTCCTGTCTTGTCCTAATTAGGGTCCTCTCTGTTGATAGAGATGAGAAAGTCTTCCCACTGGGCATATGACAGTCTGAGAAACTCCCACTAGAAAACATGGAGGGCACTTGTGGTTTAATCTGAACTACCTGAGTAATGCTTCCAAAGTTCTAAGGATTGCCATCTGGCTCGGGTAGCTTTTCTCTTCTCTCTGAGGATTGTCCCATTATCCTAAAAATGCTTGGCTGTCAGTGGCAGCTAGGGGGTGCAGTGGATAGAGTGCTGGCCCTGGAGTCAGGAAGAGCTAAGTTCAAATTCACCCTCAGACTCTACCTAGCTGTGTTACCCTGGACAAGTCACTGCAACCTATTTGCCTCAGCTCTACATCTGTAAAATGGGACCACACTGGAGAAGGAGATGGCAAACCATTTCAGTATCTCTGCCAAGAAAATCCCATGAACTGTGTCCATGAGGTCATGAAGAGTTGGACCACTTAATGACTCAAACACATGTGTTATTACTACCATAGAATCAGAAGAATTACTGGAGCTGGAGAGGACCTCAGAGCCCAGGCAACTCTACTGTCTTGAATTCAACTTAAATAAAGCAGGAAGTATCTTTCCCTGCTCCATGACTTCTTCCAAGCTTTGCCAGGTCTATCAAGGTTTCTTTCTGTTGCTTAGTGGACTCTTCATGAGGTCATTTGGGATTTTCTGGCACGCATACTGGAGTGGTTTGCTATTTCCTTCTCTAGTTCATTTCACAGGTGAGGAACTGAGACAAACAGGGAGAAGTGACCCGACCAGGGTCACCCAACTGAGCTGTGTCCACTCTGCCACCTAGTGGCCTTCAAGGGTACCACCATCTTTCTGTTTAACCAGGGTCACAACATTGCACCAACCAGGTCCTAGCTTAGTGCCTGATACTCAGTTGGTCAAAAAGTCTACTAGTATTTGCTGTATCCTTGTTGTTTGCTTGCTTGAATTACTGTTGCTGGACCTGCCTGTTTTCCAACTGGTGGGAAAGACTGAAACTGGTTTGAATGCATGTTGCAGAAACATTGTGCTGTGTGGACCTTGGTTTCTCTCACTCCAACTTGGCATCAATCTCAGGTGGGTGCAGCATTCACCAACAGTTCTGACTTGTTGAACTGTCTGCCCCTCTCCCATCTGATGCCCAGAGAGCCTCCCCTTTGTCCTGCAGGGCTCCTCTAATCCTTTGTATGGGATGCACCTGGGCTGTGCCCCAAACCTTCCCTTCCTTTTCCCTGTCCCCATTTAGGCTTTGCTGCTACTTTGCCCCTCCTGCCCCCAGACCAGACCATCCTACTCACCAAGTGGCAGTTCTGTGCTATTCGCTAATCAAGCTGCCTATAATGACTCCTGGAACTGACCCTTCCTGACAGAATCTGACTGAACCAGTTGGATTAGTAACAAGCCAAGGTAGACTCAGGTACCTCCCTTTAGTTCTTGAGCCACTGACTAAATCTGAGCCTTAGGGGTGCTGGCAGCCGTGAAGGCCAGATCACTCTTACTGTGAGAGGGAAGTATTACTCACTCAAGTCTTAGATCTCTGTTGCCAAAACCAGATCATCCTGACAAGCTTGGCATTGATTCAGTACTTGAACTCAGGGGTGGAGGGGCTTAGGCTGTGCCTCACAGATAGAGAACTCCTTTTAGATCCATGAGTACTGATCAATGCTGTGACTAGGTCTTCTGGAAGCCATCCCTTAATGTGCAGGGCTCCATGAAGAGAGCAAGGGCCAGGGTCTGAACCCCAGGCCTCAGCCACAGGAAACCCTCCCTCCATTCTGCCCCTGAGATTCCTGGGCAGGCCCAGGCTGGGCCTTCTGGCCCACTGTGCCCAGGTGCTAGGGAAACCTTCTCCTATTCTCCTAGGCCAGGCTCACACTCAATAGCAACACAGTTCATGAAGAGGATTCTGATGGATAGAGAAGCAGGAGGGAGGCCAAGCCCATGGGTCATAATAGTGGCTGGTGGAAGTTAGGAGTGAAAAGCATTGGGAATGCAGAGAGAGTTTGGGTAGGCTCACCATGACTGCAGGCACCTGTTTCTTCAGTTGGCAAACAGGGGCCACTTGTTGAGGGGGGATGATGAGCAGAAGACAAGGGGGTCACCAGGCAGGGTTCTGGAAGGGGGACATATCCTCCTTGAATAAAGGTTTTAATTTACTGGAGGGTACCTGGTCTGAGGGAGGATGACCTACCATGGCACTGCTGGTGTTTGCAGCCCAAGTGCTGGGTCTGAGAGTCATGGTGCCCTCTGAGGGAAGGCACATGGTACTAGGGGTGACCATTTGACTGTCTTTGTTGCCAGGGAGGCCTGCCCACTTTGCCATCTGAGTTACAATCCAAAAAAAATTTGGCCAACCAAGCCCTGAAGCAGACCTACAGGGGAGCTTATAGGAAACATCAAACACGAATGTGTTTGACTGTGGAAGGATACTATATAAATGTGCTGGATCAGTCCTTGCTATGTGGCATTGCTTACCAACTGAAAGTGTCCAGCCAGAAAATGAAATCCAGGTCCTGGGAGAGGCAGAAAACCCCACCTCTCATCAGTGCCCCTTCCCCAGCATACACACACACACACACACACACACACACACACACAATCATGGTGGTGAGAGGAACTAGAGGGAGAAAGGGGAGGCCCCCTGGAAGCTGAGTCATCATACCCAGCTGAGGTACTTCAGAACCTTCTGTTACTATATTCCTCTCCCTGCAGAGGAGATAGGGACCATCAACTAGGGTCATAAAGCACCTAACTTGTACCAGTGACAATTATGAAATTCACCCTTTGGGTGCATGCATTTATTCACCAATAAATGGTGGGCAGTTAGGTGGTACTAATAGATAGAGCACCTGGCCTGAAGTCAGGAAGACTCATCTTCCTAAATTCAAATCTGGCATCAGATACCTCCTAGCTGTGTGACCCTGGGTAAGTCACTTCACCCTGTAGAAGTAGAGTTTCCTCAGCTGGAGAAGAAAAGGGCAGAATTTGGAGTATCTCTCCTGAGAAAACCCCATGAAGAGTCTGACTTGGGTAAAACAACTGAACAAAAACAAGAATATTTATTCACTGAATCTCCTTCAGTGTATGAAGTGTCTAGTGATTGAGAAAGTGTTAGGAGCCCAAACCTAGGGGAAGCCTGGGTTAGCACTCATGGATCTCAAAAAACAGAAGGAGTTTCTCTATCACTGAAACCCAGCCTTGAGGACCCTGAGGACCCTCAGCTTTTGACTGGGACCTGAATCTAAGCCATCACACTCATCAGGATATTTGTGCATCTGCCACAGGTCCTTTTCCTGGCCTTGATCGGTGGAATGCAATGTCCTATGAGAAGGGAGTCCAGAGCAGTGAGGAAAGATTTTGTGTCCTGAGACTTATTGCCTGTGTTAATTTGTTTTATGTAAGGTAGACTATATGACCTTAGCATTGTCTGTATTTTGTATTCCAGTCACTGACCTTTTTTCTGATGTATGATTTGATTGACCAAAGGAAACAGGGGATCAAAGGAGTGGAAAAGTTTGTATGTAAAGTCTCAAAGCTTCAGAGGGTATGGTGTCCTTCTTGTGTTCCTAATTCTGGCCAAATTGGGAGCACAAAAAAAGAAGCCAATAGAGAGGAGACTCCAGTTCATAGAGATTTGCGACAGTGCTAACCAACTAGAGACTAAATTTGTGACTGAAGGGCAGTCCATTCAAAGGGTACTTCTTGGTTGTGTTGGAAGTGTGCCTGATTGTTTTTAATATAAGTACATTCAGCCACATTCACATCATAATTATATCTTAATGAAAGAGATCTGAGACCAGTTTCAAGATTTTGCCTGCCATTGTTAAGGTTTAGGACTGCTGGGACCTTGAAATAGTGAGACACACATCCTGCCTTAATGAATTTGACCCGAGTCTTCTTTCAGCCAGAGAAGGTTTATTAGAACACCATTCTAAGTGGCTGTGATTGTAAAAATTGTCCATTTTGGCCAGATTCTTAAAAAAATCTCAGCACTTAATGGAAACAAGATGGATCTTTTTTTCCCTTTTTTTTAATTAAGTAATTTATTTGTTTTCAGTTTTTTACAATCACTTTCATATTTAGATTTTTTTCTCCTTTTCTTCCCCTTCTTCCCCCCTCCTTCCCCACACCCTCCCCAAGATGGTGTGTGATCTTATATAGGTTCTACACATACATTCTTACTAAATACATTTTCATCTTAGTCATGTTGCATAGAAGAATTAAAATGAATGGGGGAAATCATAAAACAAAAGAAAACATAACACAAGAGAAAATGGTCTACTTTATTCTGCGATCCAGTTCCATAGTTCTTTCTCTGCATGTGGATGGTATTTTGCCTCAAGAGTCCTTTGGGAATGTTTTAGGTCATTGCATTGCTGTGAAGGGCTAAATCTACCAGAAAAATGCCTTGCACACTGTAGTTGTTACTGTGTACAATGATCACCTGGTTCAGCTCCTTTCACTCAGCATCAGTTCATGTAAGTCCTTCCAGGCCTCTCTGAAGTCTTCCGGTTCATCATTTTTTATGACACAACAGTATTTCATTCCATTCATATACCACAATTTGTTCATCCATTCCCCAACTGATGGGCATCTCCTTGATTTCCAGTTCTTGACCACCACAAAGAGAGTTGCTACAAATATTTTTGTACATGTGGGACCCTTTCCCATTTTTATGATCTCTTTGGGATACAGTCCTAGAAGCGATATTGGTGGGTCAAAGGGTATGCACATTTTTGTAGCCCTTTGGGCGTAGTTCAAAATTGCTCTCCAGAATGGTTGGATCAGCTCACAGCTCCACCAATAATGAATTAGTGTTCCTACTCTCCCACATCTTCTCCAACATTTATCATATCTTCTTGTTTTGTCATTTGTGCCAATCTGATAGGTGTGATGTGGTACCTCACAGTTGTTTTGATTTGCATCTCTCTAACCAATAGTGATTTAGAGAACAAGATGGATCTTACATACAGAAAGACAATGGGAAGGATCTAGGATTAGCCAAGTAGTCTGGGGTGACTGTGAGGTAACAGTAAATGCCGGTAATACCAGGGATCTTGACTACCAGGGGGTCAAAAGAGAATTAGTTTAGATAGGATTAAGAGTGAAAAGTAAAGGGGGGGTGATGGTGATCTAGAAGTAACAGAGAATTGGGAGACTGGGCACAGGCTGAAATGAAAGGCCAGTTGAGAGGATTACTGGGATGCCTCATGTGAATGGGAGAGACTTAACTACATGGGAAAGTTCAAGGAGTTTTGGGGGGAGAGGTTCCAGAGCCTATACCCTGTTACCATGATGCCAAAGGTAAAGTTTTGAAACCCTTTCTGGTTTTAAGAACTAACTGACTGGTGTACCTCTCTCCACATTCCTTCCAGCTTGGAAAAGCTCAAAGTTTGGAAATCAGAAAAACCTCTTTTCAGAAGAGGGTTTACATAGTCACTGTGGCAAACCACTCTAGTATCTTTGCCAAGAAAATCCCAAATTAAATCATGAATCAGATTCCAGGGAAAGGACACAGCAACCAGGAAACGTGTTAGCTGGTTGATAAACTCTTTTATATTCCAATTCTGTAATCACAGCTCTGTTACTACTGATGTTTCCCAAATTATTTGTGTTTCCTTAACTTCTTTCTTATTTATTCTTTCAATTTGTCTGAATCTGAAAGAGATACATTGTTACCTCCAAGCATGGAAGTTTTGCTCTCTATTTTTTCCCTTTCAAATACTATCTATACCCCTCCCCTTCACTATTTTGCTGATCCACATTGGTGGCTGCAGAATTTTTCTTTTATAGGGCCAAGTGAACAAAATTGCCCATATGGGTCACCTACACTTTTGGGATCTACCCAGGAACGTAAATGGATTAACTTAACCAACTTAATAGGGTCTGAAAAAAAAAAGTAAGCTAAGGGTGATGGACCTCTACAAGTCCTCCTTATATCACTTCTATTCAGTAAATTCCAGTGGCTCCCATAATATCTAGGAGCAATTACAGATGCCTCTATTTTTGATTTAAAAGTTCTTCAGAACCTGGCCCCAGCTACCTCTCCAGTTATACATAGTTCCTCTTCACGAAACACTGAGCAGCCAAACTGATCCTTTGTCTTCCCCTCCTTTGTGATGCTCCATCCTCAGACTTTCTCTTTATCCTGGTTGTTCCCGTGGTTAGAATGCCATCTGAATCCAGTGAGCGGAATGAATGGGCGTTGGTCTACTGGATTCAAATGGCTCTGGAGGAGAAGTAAGGCTGGTGACCTGCACAGCCCTTCCTCACTCAAAACAAAGTCAAATGCAAGTCATGTCATTATTTCTCTGATGGCATGGTCTTCTGCAGCAACGAAGGACGAAAGAGTCCCTAAGTACCCGTGAAAAGCTATAAAATAGCTCTTAATTCTCAACTGAGCAGCAAGTTCTACCACTAAGTCAAGATTTTATATACATATATACATATACATACATATATACATATATAATACACATATTATATATACACATACGTATAATACATATTTACATACATACATACATATATACATATACATTATATACACACATATACATACACATACAGTGTATATGCATGTATTGTGTTTACATACACATATATTTACATACATGCATATTTTATACATATGTATGTTTTATACATATGCACATGTGTATTTTTATACATATATGTATATGTATATTTTCCTCTTTCTTCTTTTGACTTCATTTTCATCCCAAAACTTTCCTCTCCTTTCCAATTCAGCTAACACATACCAAGGTCAATACCTGCTCTGATGCAGTACCTGGATTTTGACTGTCAAGCCATGCCCTAAAGCCCTATTCCCCAGAACAGCCATAGAGCCCCTCCCTGCTCACAACTCCCCCTGGCAAGATTAGTTCCAGGAGAGTGGAAACTGACTTTACTTTTGTAAAAAAAAAAAAAAAAAAAATGCCAGAAGGAACTTGAAGGATTCTGTGCTGCACTATTGAGCTCCCCCTACCCCCATTAGCAATCTCACCTCAGCCCTTCTCTGTCCTCCTCCCTAAATTCCTGACATCTTTGTGCCCCAAGACCAACACTTCCTGCTCTCTACACCTCTCCCCTTCCCATCAGAACCTGGGTTTTGAGGAGTGAAAAGGGAAATAGTGGGACCTCCGGGGGACGGATTTCAGTTGCTTAATCGGGTAACAGCCAAACCCCTAGATGTACAGGGAGATGTGCAGGTTCATATAAGAGGGTAGAGAAAGTTTATAGTGTAAGCTTTAACATATGCTCTGGGACCAGGTGTCCTGATGTCCTGGCCTCAGCTCCTCATTAGGATGCAGCTGTCTTCCAGAGGGAGAACATCTCATAGAAAATCAGAAGGAAATAAAATCTAGACAGAGGGAAACATCTCCTCAGTGTTAGGATTGGGGTATGGAAGGTCAAGAACAGAGATGGGCCAAGGTGATAAATGTCTCCTCTTTGGAGGAAAACTTAGCGGGGTGGTCAGGTCCAAGCTACAGAGAAGAAAGTGGGGGCTGATTTGGGAGGGGATCAGAGCAGTGGGGTGGTTGGGAGAAGCGGGAGGGATGTAGGCTGGGCATATCCTTGTGGGAAAGAAGATGAGTGTAGCAGGGGGAGAGCTGGAAGACCAGAAGATTCTATTGAGAAGAGCTGGGGTCTCAGAGCAGGCTAAGGGAGGGAGGGAGGGGGTGGAGCAATGGGAGAGAAAAACAGAGATGACCAGCCTGGTGGGTGGTGGCCTTGGTGGAATTATCTCCTTGAGGGGAACTTTGGAAGCCTGGGAGGGAGTGAAGGAGAAGGGAAAAGAGGAGTGATTGCATCAGAGTAAGGGGAGGACTCCTGAGGTTGGGAGGGGACACTCAGAATAGGTTTACTGGAAGCAAAAGCCCTAAGATCTGAGATCTCTCTGCCTTCCATGGAGCTGAGATCTCTTTGCCTTCTGGGAGCCAGCTTGGTGTGACCAGGGGCCCCTCCCCACACTCCACTTCCGCTGGCTGTCCTTTCCATTGGGCTTCATTTTCCTCTTCTGACCTATTGATGACCATTCTCCAGGCTTGCCAAGAGCAGGCCTCCCTCCAAGGCTTGGCTCTGGGGTTTGCCCGTTACTTGCCCAGGCTCCCTGCCACAACCCAAAGGTACTAGGGTACCATCCCCAGTTTTAGCATTGAGTCATAATGACCTGACCTACGTATCTCATCCATAGTATTAGGGGGAGGCAGAGCTCTGGGTCTGAGGTCACTGAAGCTCTGCCTGGTTTTATCCCATCTGGGTGTCCAAGCCCCTTCTGTGTTCTGGGTCTCTGAAGAAGGATGGGGGTGGGGGGTGGGGGGACATGAGGTCAAACGGAAGGAGTTAGAGAAGATGGCAAGTTCTCTTCCTGCTCAGACCATGCTCCTTTCCAAGCCTGGCCCTCCCTGCTGCCCTCCTCCTGAGGTGCAGTCTGTGCCCTGAGGACAGAGCAAGATCTTTGTAACTGCTCTTCGGATCACCCTCTGTCATTCCTGGCAGGTCAGCATCCACCCTAGGGAGAGAAGGCAAAGACGATGTCTCTCCCCCTCTGACATTCTTCTTTCTCCCCAGGTCAGAGATCAAATCCTTTTTACCAGGAGAGAGCTTAGAATCAGAAGGGATGGCCCCTGGCACCCAGAGACCCTCATTGCAGGTGAGTGCAGTCTATCCACAGACCTGACCAGCATCAGCAAACCTGGAATCCAAGACAGCCAAGGAAGTTTTATCCTGTTAGACATATTGTCCTTGTCAGTGCTGTCAGGGGAGCAGAAATTGTCCTGGTTCTGCTCATGTCCTCCTGCCTCAGGACACACACACCTTCCCAGGTCTCTGAATCCCTCTCATTGTCCTTTTCTTAGGTCAAGTCAACAAGCATTTAGAAAGTAACCTCCTGGAGATGCAAAGGAAAGTTGAAGCCATGACAGTTTCTGCCCTCAAGGAGCTTATTCTAATAGGGAGAGGACATGCCACCAGCTGGGTCCAAACAAGCTCTGTACAGTGTGGGTGGGGGCATCCTGAGAAGGAAAGCTCAGGCAGTGTCAGGGACCAGACAAAGCTTGTACTCAGAAGGGGAGACTTTAGCTGAGACATGAGAGAAGTCAGGGGGCCCATGTGGGGAGAGGCCATCCACAGGGTCAGGGGATGGAGAGTCTTGGTCAAGCATCAGCCAGAAGGTCAGTGTCCCAGGGTCAGGGGAAGAATGTGTGAGATGACTTGGACAGGGGTGGGGCTGGTCACATGGTATCTGCTGTGTGCAGGGAGACACAGTTCTCTGATCCTGTCCTGAGGGACCAGAACAAGAAGGCTCGAGTGTGTCTGAAGCCACATCCGACCCCGATTCAGTCCCCGGGGTCACCAGACTTTCTTAAGTTTCCCCTCCTGGGGGGCCCCCTGCTCAGAGTAGTATTCTAAGAGCCAGTGTAGTATTCTCCCAGGGGCCCATGAGTAAGGAATTGAGCCCCTGCCTTCCACCTGCTTATCTCGGCCTCAGTTTCCTTCTCTGTAAGAATGGGACGATGACACAGCAGCACCTCTCAAGGTCCTTTGAAGGAGAAAGGGGCAAGAAGCACTTATTAGGTGCCTACGGTGTGCCAGGCACCGGCCTGGGGGGGGCAAACCCAGAAGGGGGGGCACTGCCCTCCAGGGGCTTACACTCTAAATAAGGACCGCGCAGAACCCGAAGCAGAATGGGGGTTTGGAGGGAGAACGCCCGGACCAAGGCTAGAGAATGACGTCGCCCCTCCCGCACCCCGCCCCAGTCTCGCCCACTCGTTCTGTGGCAGAACCCCATAGCACGCTGGGAATCCTGGGGTGCGCAGGCGCAGCTTGTCCGGGGGCTGTCGGTTCGGATGCTGCTCCTGCTCTTTGTTCTGGGCCGCTGCTGGGTGAGTAGGGGGAGGGAGTGCGCAGGCGCGGCCCCTACGCCCAGCCCGGTGGGGAGATGCGGAGGGAGGGAGTGCGCAGGCGCGGCCCCTACGCCCAGCCCGGTGGGGAGATGCGGAGGGAGGGAGTGCGCAGGCGCGGCCCCTACGCCCAGCCCCGTGGGGAGATGCGGAAGGAGGGATTGCGCAGGCGCGGCCCGGGCTCCCCGCGCCGCCGGGCAGCCCCCCCCCCCCTCCCTCCTGGCGTAGCCCGAAGACCCCCGCGGACGGGCTCGTGTTAGTGAGCGTGGGAGCGCGAGCGGGCGAGCCTGGGCCCGCCTTATAGTGCGGGGGTGCATGGGGTAAGTGCCGGTGCGCGCGTGCTTGTATTGGGGCGGCATTGCACGTGCGTGGGGGCATGGGCTCCGGTGGGGGAGGGGCCGGGGCATCCGTGTGTGACTGTGGAGGGGGCCGCTGGGGAGCCCCCCCTTGGGCCTGGGCTCCTTCCTTGGAGCAGTTGCTTCCCTGGGGGACCCCAAGAACTAGTCCCTCCCCCAGTACTCCCCACCCAGCTTACTGTATTGTAAGAGGAGGGGGAGCATCCCCCTCCTTGTGTCGCCCCGGGTTGCCCCGGGGCCCTGAAGTCCTGCTGGAGCCTGAAGACCTTGGGCCAGGAGCGTCGGGCTTGTCGCATGGGGCTCAAGGATGGAGATACCAGTGGGGGAGGGGTCCCCAGAGCCCCCCTTCAGTGGAGGAGTTGGAGGGAGGGCTCAGGATGACGTCTTCAGGACCCTGGGGGCGGGGCTTTGTCCTGGTAGAGAAATACAGAGACCTTTCCATTGCTGCCAGCTTCCTGAGGACATGACTCTGACTTTGATCTGAGCATTTATTAAGCTCTTACTGTGTGCCAGGCACTGTGCTAGGAACTAAGAATAGTCACTTTTCTTTTAGTTGTTTTTCAGCCCTGTCTAACTTTCTTTGACCCCATCTAGGATTTTCTTAGTAGAGATCCTACAGTGATTTGCCATTTCCTTTTCCAGTTCATTTTACAGATGAAGAAATAGAGGCAAAATGACTTGCCCAGGCTCACACAACTAGGAAGGATCTGAGGCCAGACTTGAACTGCGGAAGAGGAATCTTCCTCACTGCAGACTGGCACTTTATCCATTGTATCACCTCGATGCCCCCTCTGCCCTCAGGAAACATCCCTTCTAAAGTGGGGGAGGGGAAGAGAACACTTGCAAGGACTTGAGAAGGGAAGGACCGGGTGGAGCATGGAGGACAATGAGGAGGGGGAGGGAGATGGTGGAGGAATGAGGGAGAGAAAAGTGAGGTGAAACAGAAGGCCTTAGAGGATGGAAAGTAAACTTGATTTTGAGACCTTCTCCTAACCGAGACCTGCACAATTTGGCAGTAGGTAGGGGCCAAAATTAAAATACACTAAATATCTTTGTCTTGTAGATAGGTTATACTGGAGACAGACTTGAGGATGGTTATATGACTTGGGTAATGTGACAAATAGGAAAGGGCTCAGTAACACCCCTACATTTTTCCAGGGCAGCCCAACATCTTTTGGCAGGGGATATATTGTGCAGGCCTGTCCTAGCTTGACCCTATTTGCTGCCTCCTTATTTTTCCTGTTTTTTCTGTATCCCCTGAATGCAAGACTAGGGGTTTGGTCATTCCTCTGAGATCTCATTCTTCTGTAAATCCATGTAGACCAACTTCCTACTTAGGAAGAGAAAGGAAAGACGTGACCTCCCTCTGGGATCCTTGTATTTCCTTCGCCCAGCCTGCTGAGCATTAAGAAGAAATGACCCCTGGAACCCAGAGCCCCCCAGCACAGGTGAGTGCAGCCCATCCCCAGACCTGATCAGCATCACCCAGTGTGGCCAATTCCATCATTATGGAGGATTGTCTTTTAAGACTGGCCGTCTCTTTATCTATGGATCATTTCTTTACAAAAATTGATGTAAAATTGAATATAGTAGGAACCATACTGCCTTCCTCTCTTCTATGTTTTGAAGTGTTTCAGTGGCACTAACCACCCCCAGCCCCCACAATTGCTGCTCTCTGGGGGTGTTTTTTGGGTTCTCCCTCATTACAACTGAATGACAAGGGTGATCACTTCATTCGTTAGTCTCCATCTGTAGGCATCATGCCTTTGCTCTCTTTTTGCCTGCCTAGTCCATCTCCCCGTACACACAAGTCCTGACCTCTCCACTGTTTCTTGTGCCCAAGCTTTCCCTTATAGCAACTGAAGGTCAAGGAAAATCCCTTCACTAAATCTTGTCTGGACAGGCCTTAAGGCTTCCCCAGCTCTTGTCCTTGACTCTGTTCTTTTCAGAGCAGAAATTGTCCTCCTGGTCCGGGGCACCAACTCTGTTTCAACTCACACAAGTCTTCTCAGGAATCTCTGAATCCTTCCCATTTCCCATTTCTTAGATTAAGTCAGTAAGCATAAGAAAGTGGTTCCTCTTTGCCTAGCCCTCATTTGGGACTTGAGAATCAAGCCAGTGCTACAAGTCATGGCTTGATTTTCTAGGCACAAGAAAGTGACAGCCATGATGAACACAAACCATACCTGTGTGTGAAATTAAGTACATAATTCCTTTTTCTTTGCTCTCCAGTGATAACTAGTAATGTTTTTTCCCCAGAATACGTAATACTTGCCAGCTTCTCACAAACTCGTCATAGAATTTTATCTTGTCACTTATGACACTTATGATGTGGAATAATTTTACATGTCTCCTCCCCCAAAGATTTTCATATCTCACTGATAGAGCAAATACCTTCTCCCTGGTTCCAAAGGGAGAGAAGCATTTCATAGTAAGATGTTTTTCAGCTTTTATTGATCCAACATAATTCTTACTTCAAATAGAAAATGCTTTTCTAAAAATTCCATTGTGTTATTATTTAGTATGGTTTCAAGTATTGACTCTGACACTCAGAAAGGTGATAGGAGTTTTGGGCAAATCCCTGCTGTATATCAGTTTCCTCCTATAAGTTGATGAATGTTGAACTAGATGAATTCTGGAGTCTCTCAGCTCTAAATCTTTTGATATTTGATGGTTTAGGAGTTAGTGACATTCCAGGATGTGGCTGTGGACTTCACCCAGGAGGAGTGGTGTCTCTTGGGACATTCTCAGAAAGAACTGTACAAGGAGGTCATGTTGGAGAATGTCCAAAACCTGCTGTCCCTGGGTAAGGAGTATTTCCTGTGGAAACTGAATCTGCCATCAAAGGAATGTCTTCATTCCCTCCCTAGTGTGCAGGGTTTCAGCATTCATCAGTTATCCAAAAGACAAAAGTGCTGGTCATTCCACACGGTCCTCCTAGTGCCTGGTTTTCTTATCAGAGGTTTTTGAATCACATTATTGGAAGCTGAAACTTTCCCTATGTTGCTCCTGAAATTATCTCTTTCCTATTTTGGGGAGCTTGAGGTGAAGATTCAAATCAGTGTCAGATTTGGAGCTAATATCAGAAATTATCTTCTAATTGGATATGAATTTTACCTTTGAAGATAGCTCATGCAGCTTTTCCTTGATGAAAGGCAGAGTTTCAAGACAACCCCTTCCTGTTTGGGATGGGTCTGGACTTTAGAACAGTCTTCTTGTTAACAGGTATCAATCTATAGCTCCCTGCTCCTAATCCTGCCTGGTTATTATCATTTAATCGTTACAAGAGCCCTGTGAGTTTGGTACTGTTATTATCCCATTTCCTAGTTGTTAAAATTGAGGCCAGCAGAGGTTGCATAACCTTCGAGGGGTACACAGCTACCATGTGACTGAGGCTAGTTTGGAATTTCCTTTTTGACTTTAAGTTCAGACCTCTTACCACTGCAGTAAGAGCTGCCTCTGATTTCTAGAAAATGGAAGCTATGGAATATCCCATTCTTCTGTGAAAGAGAATAAAGGTGGAATTTTGTAATTCCCAATTGGCTGCATGATCTCTGCCCGCTCCCCAGATTCCAGTGGTCAATACCGTGGGAACCATGCTTTAGGTGTGCTTATCCATCTTATGGTCCTTACTTGCATGTCTCATTTCCCTAAGAACTAAATTGTATATTTCTTTCCATATTCCCAGGGCTTCCAGTTCTTAGAGAAGATCTAATCTCCCCTTTTCATCAAGGGGAAGCACCAGGGATGCTAGAAACAAAAGACCCAAGGAACTCCTGGCCTGGTGAGTGAGATGAAAACAGGTGTATGAAGGCTGTCATTACAAGAGGCATCATTGTGTTGTAATGAAGGGAGTGCTAGACTTGGGAGCAGGCCAACTTGATTTGGAACTTGGTTTTAGACACATTTCAGCAGTGGGATGCTGGGCAAGCAACTGAACCTCTGAGCTCCAGTTTCCTCTTCTATAGTAAAGGAGAAGGAGCCAAACTCCTTGGCCTTTCATTTCCCTTCCAGTGATAAGTCTATGATCCTCTAAGAAGTCATTGTTTGAGGCATTGGCGCATAGAACTTGCCTGAAAACATCAAAGAAGGGCTGGGAGTATCCAATCCAATATGAACTCTTTCCTAGGCTTTATCCAAGTGAATAAGTAGTAAGCAGCTACTGTGTGCCAGGCCCTGTGCTAAGTGCCAGGGATACAAATAAAGGCAGGGGACAAGCCCTGCTCTCAAGCACTTCTCAGTCTAGTAACAAGACAAAATGCAAACAAGTATGTACAGATCCACTACATCCAGGATTAACTGGAGCTAATCAAGAGAGGGAAGGCACTGAGGCTAAGGAGGACTGAAGAAAACTTACTCCAGAATGAGGGGTTTTAGGTGGAACTTCAGGGAAGCCAGAGTGAGCATGAGGAGCAGACAGAGAAACGTGGAGTTGGGAGATGGAGTATCCTAGTCAAGGAACAATGAAGAGGCCTGAACCACTGATTATTGCACATGTGGAGGGGGAATAAGGTGAAAGCAGACTGGGGAGGTGGGAGAGGTGCAGATGATGGAGGGCTTTAACAGCCAAGCAGAGGATTCTTTATCTGAGCCTGGGGATAGGGAGCCAGGGAAGTTCATGAAGTATCAGGGACATGATCAGAAGTGCCTTTTAGGAAGATGACTTTGACGCTTGGGTGGAGGATTGAGTAAATGGAGGAGAGAACTGAAGCTGTGAAGGTAGACAAAAGTCTTGCAGTAATGTCTCAGGAATGAGATAATTGGTGACTGAACCAAGAAAGTGGCAATATTGGGAGACAAGGGGATGTATAGGAGAGATGTTAGTAAAGTAGAATCATTGTGACTTTCCACCACATTGAATATGGGTAGATGTGTGAGTGATGATGAGTAGTTGACACTTAGGTTATCAGCCTGGATGATTAGAGGGTGGTGCCCTGGATTACAAATAAGAGTTAAAAGCAGTACGCTTCTTACAAGGGAAAGTAAGAAGATGAAAATGTTAGAGAGAAGATAATGGGTTGAGTTTTTGACCTTGTAGGAGGACAACCAGAACAAAGTATTGTCATCAAAACCTGGAGCAGAAAAGGGAATAATTAACTATGTCAAAGACTGCATAGACGTCAAGAGGGATGAAGATTGAGGGGAAAAAACCCATTGGATTTAGCAATTAGATTATTGGTAACTTTTCATGGAGCAGTTTCAGTTGAGCAGTGACATCGAAACGTGGAATGCAGAGAGTTTTGAAGAGAGGAAGAGGAGAGTGAAAGCCTAAGTGTAGATGGCGCTCTCTAGGTATTTCAACATAAAAAGAAAAAAAGAATGCAGTTCATTATCTAGTGGGAATGAATGGACCATGTTTTTTACAGCATCACAGCATCAAGGAAACATTGTTTTATTTATGAAAGTAGGGAAGGAGCCAATAAAGAGAGATTGAGACTTTCTGAAACAGTTGGGATGGTACAGAAGGAAAAATGTGCTAGCTGGAAGATGGGATGGACTGGGATCATTTATTCATGGAGGAAAAAGAAGACATCTGATTTATGTGAGATGAGTTAAGAGAGTTTTTGCTGTTTCCAATTTTTAAAATAAAATAATGAGACTAAGTGTTCAGCAGAGAGTATTGTTGGGAAGTAAAGAAAATGAGAGCGTGAGGAGAAATGGAAAGTTCTAGAAAAGCTGCTCCTGATAGTAGGAAAGGGAGACAGGGAGATGTCAAAACACTGCCTTAGTACAGTGAGGGCCCAATTGAGATCATGGAACTTGAATTTGGAATGAATATAGACCAGTTTCATGATTTTGTCTCCATATAGCACCATGGAGGTACCCATGGATGCTGCTGCCTTACTGGAAGTAGCAATCCAAGGCTGAGGTTTGCACAAGACCCAAAGTTCCTTTCCTGTTCTCTGTGATCCAGTCTTTGTCTCTCTTCTCAGAAAATAAATAGCAAGATATGGAGGTAATTACCCTAAGGTTAGGCAGTTTGGATGTAGAGACTTCCAGACATCACAGAACCAGACTGTCTGGGACCTTAGAAGCTTTTGTGATCTCCAGCATTTGGACCAATACTGTTTAGAACCAGACCAAGGTCATTCCTTGTAGGTAATAAGGGATAAAAAGTAGGGCTGAAGGCAAAACTTGCATTTGAAGAATAGGAATGAGACCAGTATCCAAGGAATGAGGGTAGTTTTTATGGCCTGTTATCAGCCCTGGGTCCTGTCAGTCAGTCAGTATGTACTGATAAATGCCTACTAAGTTCCAGGCCCTATATAATCCTGTGGTACAAAGGAAGGTAAAGGATAGTCCCTGCTGTCCAGAGTCCACCATCTAGTATACAAACATGAAGGTGGTTTGAGAAGAACCTACAAATCATGAGCCTTACTCCTAGCTGAGTAAAAAGAGACTTTTGCAATGGAAATCCCTCAAGTTCAGGAGGCAAATCAGTGGATAGAAGGAGAGAAGAATAGCAGTTTAAAAAGGAGAATGGAGTTGCTGGGGAAATAGAGTCCCAATAATAATGATCTTTCCAACATTTGTATAGGGTCTACTGAGTGTTTGAGCGTCACAAAAACCATGGAAAGTAGGTGCTGTTTTTATCCTCCTTTTGTAGATAAGGAAACAAACAAATAGAAATATTGTGATTTGTGTGTTGTAAGACAGGTAGAAATTGTGAGTCTGGATTTGAATTCGGGTCTTCCCCTGTCCCTTGTGCCACTGGCCACCTCATGGTGGAAAATAGCTTTGCACCGTAGCAAAAGCTTCCCACAGGGGACATAAATGGATAAGGAACTTTTCAGATAGTGTCCTGGGCTGCCATCTGGGATAGATGGAAGCCAGGCTGGGATGAGGAGTGGGGATCATGCCATTTCTGTGATCAATTACTGCTGTTGATCCCACTCCCATCCCCCACCTACTTTTTGTTTCTAAGAATAGAGGCAGGGGCCAAGAAGAAAGGTCAGAGGATCATTCTTGGATCTTGGAGAAAACCTAATTCTCCTAATTAGATGTGTGTAGAATAACTTCACCTGTAACAGAGGAAGGTAGCAGCAGAGTACATTAGAAAGAACACCACACCATCCTGGGTAAAAGAAACACCCTTGACAGAAAGATTCAAAAGGCATTAAAACGAAAGGATGACATTTTGTAATACCTTTTGGAACTCTGTCCCCAACTCAGTCCACTTTATGCCCTTTGACCCACTGATATCCACTAGACCAGGGATGGGGAACTTGCACCCTCAAGGCCACATGTGGTGCTGTCAGTCCTTAAGTGACAAGTTAACAACCATTCAGTCAAAGGACCACACTTGAGGACCTAGAGGGGGGCTACATGTGGATTCAAGGCCACAGGTTCCCCACCCCTGGGCTAGACCTATAAACAGATTCATAGAAAGGACAAAAAAAATCCATTTACACAACACAGAATGATAGGTGCTTTTTAAAAATCATTTTTGCAAAGATCTGGGAGCCAAGATGGTACCCATGTATTGAGAGAGGACTAAACAGATGATGCTCTAAGAATATAATGGAAGATTATGGAGGCAAAAGAAGTGATGAAAGGCAGTGTCAGAGAAACCTGTAATGAGTTATCTCAACTGATGGAGAGAGTGAGCAGAACAAGAAGAGATTATACTGTAGCAACACTCATCAATGTCATGGACAAGCAGGACTCCAGAGCACTAGTTCCCAAACCTTCTCTTCTTAAACCTTGTTTCAAGATCAAATAAGAGCTTGTTGTGAAGCTCCCCTCCCTCACCCCAGTCATTTTTTCTGCATATCGTAACATTTTTAGTTTTTACATCAAGAGCTTGCTCTAATGACTTAGATGACTTTTAACCCACAAAGATCTTACTTTCATTCCCCTGTGCAATTATAAAATGTAACATTGTTTTCTACATTAAATTATGAAATGTATTCTGGGACTTTATGTAGCAATTTTTAAAAATCCAGTAAACCTTCATGTTTACTGTTAACTGCAAGGCCCTCCTTTTCTGTTTGCTTGCTTTGTGCCTACTACTGGGCTAAGTGCTTTACAGCAGTTATTTCCTTTGAATTTTACAACACCGCTAGGAGGTAAATGCTGTTATTATCTCCATTTTAGAGTGGAGGAATTTTATATTTACATTCCTTATTTTACGCTGAGGAAACAGGCATGCAGAGGTTAGGTGAATTTCTAGGGACATAGTGTTGTGAAGTTTCTGAGGTGGGAGTTTAACTTGGCGCTTGCAGGCTGCTAGGCCTATCTCTGTCCACTGTGCTTACAGATGTACAAGCAGTTCTCACTTTACATAAATTGCATAATGGAAATTCAACTTCCTAGGGGCAGCAGGACCCAAGGGCAGCAGCACCAGGCTGAGCAGCAACCTTTGCCTCAGGCAATGAAGTTGCTCTGGCTGTGGGATCCCACGCATTGGAAGCAACTCCAGCCCAGAAACCACAGAGTTGTAGAGGGAGCAGCCTGGAAGGGAAAGGCTTGTGGAAGGTGTCTTACTCACCTTAAGAAGAACTGGCTGTATTTTTATTTATACACAAACTACAGTTAAAATGTTTCCTCACACATGGATGAGATAGTTGGAGAATTTTACAAACTCTCTTGTTGAAAGATGGAAATTAAATTTTTTTAGCCTTCAGACAAATGTAAAAAATGAATAGTTAGCTGTTACATAAAACATTGATTTTCTATTGGCTAATGACAAGTAGTGTATTAAATGGTAAGTGTACTTGAAGTTCAGTTGCAGGTATTTCTTTGTTGTTTAATAAGATATTTTCTATATCAAACAACCTTTGTAAGGAAAGAACTCTTCAGACCTCACTTTCTTCTTTCTACCACTTGCATGTCGGCAACACTCACAGAAACTTTGTGGAAAGACTGACCTGGGTTGCCTACCAGTTCCTTTGAAAAATTGCTATTTAGAAGAATGGCACCATGAGCAGAGGAGAAGTTCAGATCAGAAAGGAGTGTTCACACCAAGATGAGGGGCAATGGAGGGTCTGTTTTTGTAGAATGTGTGTGATGGTACATGATGGTTCAAGATGACTTGTAATGTGTATTTGTTATGATCATGTTTTTCAAAAACCCTCCCATCTGTATTGGAAGAATGCAAACATTCATAACTTCTTGATGTGGTGATTACAGCACTGATTAGGTAAGATTACAGGCTAACCTTGGACTGAAGCAGCTATTCTGGTGCAGTGTAAAGAAGGCAACTGAGGATAATGTAGATACCTGTGATCTTCCACTGGGAATTATTTTGCACTTGTATGTCAGACTTTTATGGTAGTTCTGACACAATTTGAGGGCAGGGTGAGAAACCAAAACAATATGTTGCACTTAGCTGTGGTCAGAGTTTGATGGAGTCACTGCATGAACATCAGTCATTTTCTGCCTCATCACGATGATTTAGAATCACTGCACAAAGAAAGCTAATATGCCTCACGTATGTACATACTTCTTGTTGCAGGGGGAAAATATCTTGGTAAGAAAACTGAACAATTCTTTTCTACATAAAGTGCAATAAAAAATTCTTACCTGAAACCCCTTGAACATTATCATGAATTTCCAAAGGTTGTATGAACCACTAAATGGGCCATGGTTCTAAGAGACCAGTAGTGAATCATGCTATTTGCTTCCTGACAGAAAGATAATGGGTTCACAATACTGTGTGAAACACTGTATATAATAGTGAATTTATATATTAACATTTAGTATCTGTGCAGCAAATGGCATAATATCTAGATATGAGTAGAAAAGAAGAAAAGTTGGATGCAACACTGAAAATTATTATGTAATAGTTAAGAGTAAACTGTTTCTCAATTTAGCATATGAAATTTACCACAAATAACCATGAGGAAGTGCATCCAAACTGGTCAGTACAAACTAGCAGGGAGATTACCTGAGGCTGACAAAATTATAAGTATAAACAACAGGCACTGGAAGAAAAGATAGAAAGTGAAATGGAGGAAGGCCATCAGGTACTGTGGAAAGAGCACAGTCAGTCACAAGGTTTGAATTTTAGTCTCAGCTACAAGGACAGTGGCCGGGTAACTTGGTCATTATGACCTCTTAGCCTAAATTGTGAAGGAGAATGAGAATTCTGGGCCTCCCTATGTCACAGGTTTGCTGTGAAGATGCAACATTATATGTGAAGCTTTTTCTAAAATAAACCGACTGGGGATATGAACAAATGGCATTTCCAAAGATTGATTCTGCCTTTTAAGTTCGAAAACTATAGAATATAGATCAGTTTATTTTCTGCCACCAGAGGTAAGAACATACATTTATGTCTGCCTTTCATTGTATCTGATTGTTTTCTTCAGATGCAGAGAAGTTTGAAGTGAATGAGACAACTACAAAGCTGAGAACTTTTATGGAAGAATCTGGCCAGGAAAGATTCATGAGTGATGATCCGTGTGACTTCAGTTTGATAGAAATTCACAACTCTAATATGAAAGTGGATAAAAATCCAAAGAGTCACTGTGAAGTTGATGAAATTGGAAAGAGAGTCAGACAGTCTTCAGTCCTAAATCACTATAAGAAAATGACCTCAGAGAATGACTGTCTTCAGGATAACAAGTATAGCAAATGCTTTCCTGAACAAGTAGGGCTTTCTCAGCCCCTGGAAAAGTCTCCCAAAATGCAATTGTATCGAGGTAATCAACAGGAAATGGCCATTAGCAGGAGCTCAGATATCAGTAGACATCAGAAAAGTACTGGAGAAGTGCTTTATGTAAGTAATAAAGGTGGAAAGGTCTTCAAGCAAAGCTCGAACCTTACAATTCACTGGAAACTTCCTAGTATAAAGAAGCCTGATGAATTTGGTGAATGTGAAACAACCTTAGCGCATCATTCATCTGTTCCTTACCATCCTAGATTTCATACTGGAATGAAAACATATGCATGTAATCAGTGTGAGAGGGCTTTTGATTGGAACTCAGATCTTATTAAACATCAGAAGATTCATACTAGAGAGAAGTTTTATGAAAGTGGGAAGGGTTTCTGCTATAAATCACTCAGCCATCAGAGAATCCACAATGGAGAGAAAGCTTATAAATGTAATCATTGTGAAAAGACTTTCAGAAAACGCTCCACTCTTGCTGCACATCAGAGAAGCCATAGTGGAGAGAAACCTTTTGAATGCACTCAGTGTGGAAAGACTTTCAGATACAGCTCCAGTCTTGGTAGGCATCAGAGCATCCACACTGGAGAGAAATGTTATGAATGTGAACAATGTGGAAAGACTTTTGCAAAGAGTTATCTTGCTGTACATCAGCGAATCCACACTGGAGAGAAGCCTTTTGAATGTAATCATTGTGGAAAAGCATTCTCTTTGAAGGGCAATCTCACTGTACATCAGAGAATCCATACTACAGAGAAACCTTTTGAGTGTAATCAGTGTGGAAAGACTTTCCAAAAGAATTTACAACTTACTGCTCATGAGAGAATCCACTCTGGGGAAAAGTCTTATGAATGTGAACAATGTGGGAAGGCTTTCACAAAGAGCTATCTTGCTGTACATCAGCGAATCCACACTGGAGAGAAACCTTTTGAATGTAATCAGTGTAGAAAGGCTTTTACACAGAGGACCAATTTTGTTACACATCTGAGAATCCACACTGGACAGAAACCTTTTGCATGTAATCAATGTGGAAAGACATTCACGTGGAGGTCCACTTTTGCTGGACATCAGAGAATCCACACTGGGGAGAAGCCTTATGAATGTAATCAGTGTGGAAAAGCTTTCTCATTGAAGGGCAATCTTGCTGCACATCAGAGAATCCATTCTGCAGAGAAACCTTTTGAATGTAATCACTGTGGAAAGACTTTCACACAGAGTGCCAGTCTTGTTGCACATCAGAGAATCCATACTGGGGAGAAGCCTTATGAATGTAATCAGTGTGGAAAAGCTTTCTCATTGAAGGGCAATCTTGCTGCACATCAGAGAATCCATACTGCAGAGAAACCTTTTGAATGTAATCAGTGTGGAAAAGCTTTCTCAGTGAAGGGCAATCTTGCTGCACATCAGAGAATCCATACTGCAGAGAAACATTTTCAATGTAATCATTGTGGAAAGACTTTTCAAAAGAATTCCCAACTTTCTGCCCATCGGCGAATCCACACTGGAGCGAAGCCTTTTGGATGTAATTAATATGGAAAGACTTTACACAGCACTCTAGTCTTCTTGCACATCAGAGAATCCACACTGGAGAGAAGCCTTACGAATGTAATCAGTGTGGAAAGATTTTCACACAGAGCTCTAGGTTTCTTTCACATCAGAGAATCCACACTAGAGAGAAACCTAATGAGTGTCATATATGTGACAGAGCTTTTAGTTACCATTCTTAGCTTATTTAACTTAGAATTCACAGTGGAGACAACTCTTAGGAAAATAATCAGTGTGCTGAAGCCTTCATTTATTTCTCATCAGAAAATTCATGTCATTAAGAAATATTATCACCAATGAGGAAAGATTCAAATGGAGTTCAGAGCTTGTTCAGTATTAGAAAATTAATTCTCATAAGCAGATCTATAAGGACTCAGTGTGGAAGGCTTTCAGCCAGAGTTCCTCTCTTGCTTTATTTCAAAGCATTCCATAGAGAGAAGCCTTAAGGGTGTGCACAAGGACAATGTGTTTTCTTGTGGAGGAGGGGTAACAGTAGGCAACAATATTCACACTGGAATGAAGGCATATAAAAGCAATAGTTGGGAAGGGCTTTAACTAAAGTTCATACTTGACTGTCTATTGGTTAAACCATTCTGGAGTTAAGGGAAGGTCTTTAGCAGTAGCAGACTTCATTAGACCTCTCAACAAAAGAGATCTTGTTAAATGTCAGATTTCACACTGTGCCTAAAGAAGCATAATGAATTTTTCTCTGAAATCCTAATGTTTGTCATTACTCCTCATAGTTCATAGCATTTGTATACTATAATTTCTTCAGCTATTCCCCATTTAATTGGTACTTGGTTTGCTGGCCACAAAAAGTCCTGACATAAATATTTTGGTAAGTGTTGGATATCTGTTTCTGTAATGCTTTAAGTAGCTCGGTGATTCAGTAGATGAAATACTGTGGTTGGAGTCACAAGTACTCAATAAAAGAGAGTTTCAGTTTCTGGTGCTAACTAGCTGGGTGGATATCCCTGGGCAAGTCTTGTAACCTATTCCTGCCTGTGTTTTTCCATCTGTAGAATGGAGCCAGTAAGAGCACCTATCTCTCCCATGTTTGAAATTAGAATTAAATGAGACTACTTGTAAAATACTTTGCAAGTATTAAATCACTATGGAAATACTAATTTTTTGTGTGTATGTGATGTATGTGATGATCATTCCTTGGATCCTAAGGCTCATAGCAAAGTCAGGAAACTAAAACAGACAGTTTACTCATTTTCTTTGAAATCCAATTTGATATTCAGAAAAAAGTGCAATAATTGTAATGGACAGGGATTTAGAATCAGGGAAAATAAGTTCAAATCCTGACTTACTTTACTCATCTAAATTGAGGATAATATTGGATTCAGTAGCTTTTGTGGTCCCATTCCAACTCTAAACATATTTTCTCGCCAAAAGTACATTCACATGTCTCTTACAGCCTTTTTCAATATTCCAGGGAAGCAGGTGTAGCATGACCAAATCTGAAACTATACCAGAAAGTGATAGTCATCTAAGCTGTTTTATTTTACTTAAAAATAAGGATTTTGAGAAACTGACCAGATATGTAATATACTAAATAAAATGGATATAGTAACCTTATGTTTAATCAATCCAAAATCCTGACACTATAAGGCCATTACCATCACAAAATGCAGAAACACTGGAAATTAGTTTGACAGAAAATAGAAATGGACCAATCTCTTACACCATCCACTAAGATTAGATCCCAATCAATACATGATTTAAGATACAAAACATCATTTCAAACAAATTGAGAGCAACTGTGAAGAGGTACTGTTCTGCATAGTGGAAAATATAATCTCCGTGGAATAGAGAGGAACCCAAGAAATAAAATCGGCAATTTTCATCACATGAAAAACATCTAAAATTTAAAGGTAAGCAGTTAATTGGCAAACATGTATAGCTGGTTTCCCTCACAAAGGCCTCTTGTATAAGGTATGTAAGGAACACATACTGTCTATATACAAGAATATAAAGAAAGGATGCAGTTGACATGGTCAAAAGCTATGTGCAGGCAATTTTGAAAGGGAGAATTGCAAACTCACCTTTTTTTATGGAAAAAAAATTCTAATTTTCTAATCCAAATCACAAATTATTAGATTATCAGAGTTGAAAGCTGTGGGGGGGAAATTAGATTATTTTGCTGTTAGTAAATCTGTGAAGTTTCCTCTCCCTACCCCCACATACAAATCACAATATTAGGTTTATTCTGATTCAATGATAATCAGCTTTTTTTGTTGTCTCAAAGAACTGGAAAGTAAGGTGTGATGTCCCATAATAAGAAAACAGCTGAACAAATTTTGGTATATGAATGTTATGGAGTAATAATATTCCCAAAACAGGCATTTTCAGTGAAAATCAGGAAGATTTGCATGAACTAATGCAGACTACAGGGAGTAATTGATAACAATAATATAAAGGCCAACAGCTTGGCAAGGTGTCACACCTCTTATTGTAATAATTAACCATTTTACCAGGTGATTGTCAGGATCTATGCAACTTGCCTCCTAACCACGAGGTGATAGATACAAGACATACAATAAAAACTATATTTGGGGAAATGGAGAGTGTGGCAATTCCTTTTTCTGGATTTCTGAAGTGCATTCAATACAAATATTTTGTTGCTTTTTTTCAACTTGGGGTAGGAGGGGATAGCAGTGGAAGGTCAACTAGGAATAAGATTTCTTTCTGGTTACCCTCCTAAGCCTAAAATAATAATGAAGAAAATTGATGGCTTGTAATAATACATGCAATAGAACAGAAGCAATGAAAGCAGTTTTGAAAATGCCATCTTGAATTTATTACCCCAAAAGAAAGTCAAACTGCATATTATAACTTTTTTATTGTATAGTCCTCTTTTTGTATTTCATGATGTATATAAAATGTTAATTATGTTCCATGTTTGTGAATTTTGAGATAAAACAATCAAATGTTGATAGTTTTCTTTCTGTCATTTTCACTAATTGTTAAAGCAATTCCTCTTTCTTCCCCTCCAAATTATTTTAGTTTTCATTCATTTCATCTTCTGTGCCTTTTCCTTCAAAGAATCTCCCCCTATTTCTCTTCTTTATCTTTTGTCTTTGAGCTTTTATTTTTGGATTTATGACACACTGAGTTGGTCCTTCTTTAGTCGCTGTATTCCTTGTGGCAATAATGTTTTCCTCCTTGTGGTCATCTTATCCATTTGCTTTGATATCTCTTTCCTGGGTCCATACCCTTCTACTTTTCTGAGTGTCATTTGCTAAACTGTGATTTCACTTCCCCTCAGACAGTATAAGTGACCTCTGTAAGCAGCAAATTGCTGAAGAGAATAGCCATTTTGAGTTCCAAATCTCCCAGTACGAGATATTGCTTTCTTTTATAGTTGTAGTTCTCAGTGGTACACCCTCCAGATACTGAAACAAGCTTTCCTCCTTTTCTTATTTGCAATCCTTCCCTTTTGCTCTTCACCCATTCTCCTATAGGTTCTCATTTCTGGAAGAGTACAGGAGTAAATTTCTTTTCATTATTAGCTTTTAATTTGATTAAGGTACGTTACTTCTATGATTATTTCCTCTTTTTTTAAAAAAGCCTCCTCCCATTCCATAACTGAGTCCCATTAAAAAAAATCAATTCATCTGAAAGATGATGTGAAGATTAGTTCATGCTCTTGCAAGGCCTATTTTTTCCACTATCACTTCTTTTTGACTTTTGCTTTTATCTTTCCACATGTAATTAAGAAACAATTCTCTTAATCATTACTCTTTTCTTTCTTTTTTTTTTTTGTCTTTTGTTGTCCTGTGTGGTATGCTTCTGTTACCTTTGTGGTTTGAAAAGCAAATAATTTATCCCTGTCTGGTTTTCTTCCTAGGTACCTTTTCAATGCCCCTTTCTTATTGCATGTCCATCTTTTTTTTTTCTTTCCATTTATATGTAGGCTCATGTTTATAGAATGTCATTTTGGGATTCATCTGGAATTCCTTTTCTCAATTTTAATATTTATTGTTTATTCATTTGATGTGCCATCAAAATTCCTAACTCCCCTGAGCTCTTCCAAATTCTCCTTCAAGCAAGTTAACAGCTCAAAACAAATTCTGGAGTGAAAGCTTAGACAAAAGGACAGAGTGAAATATTGTTTCCAGTCCAGGACAACTTAGAAGGTTTGGAGGAAAGGACTGTTGCACTGGGGTGAGAGTGGAGTGTACCCCAGCTTCGAATGTGCTAGTACACACCACAGGAAACCAGGAATGGGCCTTGGAGGTGAATCAGAAGTGGTGACTTCTGGAGCTCTCAACCCACAGATGGTAAGGGGATTGGATAGTGATCAGAAGGAGATTACAGGGGTCCCTTTGCTGGCACTAGGTGCAGGACTCCGACCATGTGTGGATCTCAGTTGCAGTCTTGGGTCACAGATCCAGGGCATGGAGAGCTTACAGCTGTAGGGGAATGTGGAGGCCCCAGAACAGATAGGAAGGTTTGTGGTTGCTCATAGGCCAGGAGAGTAGTAAACACATCTCTCCTTAAATCATACCACCTTGGAAGAACTGAAAACTTACAATCCCCAAAGAATTCCAAATAGCTGCACTAAAAACCTGAGTGTTGAGAGAGTGCACCCTGCACCCCAGGAGCAAAGCCCAACTTTGAATAAAAAGTTAAAAGCCAAAAAATAAGCTGGAGAAATGAGGAAACAACCAAAAAAGATCCTGATCATAGAAAGTTACTATGGTGACAGGGAAGATGAAAACATACTTGAAAGAAGACAATAAAATCAGCTGCTACATCAAAGAATAATGTGAATTGATCTCAAGCCCTCTTCCCCCCAAAAAAATTCCTGGACAAGCTTAAAAGGAATTTTTAAAAATCACATAAGAGGTAGGGGAAAAATTGGAAAGAGAAATGATAGTGATGCAAGAAAATCATAAAAAAGTCAAGAGCTTGGTAAAGGAGACAAAAAAATACTGAAGAAAATAACATCTTATTTTAATAGAAATAATAGAATATACCAAATGGTAAAAGAGGCACAAAAACATAATGAGAAGAATGTCTTAAAAAGCACAATTGGCCAAATGAAAAGAAGATATACAAAAATTCACTGAAGAGAAGAACTCCTTAAAAAGTGGAATTAGCCAAATGGAAAAGGAGCTACAAAAGCTTACAGAAGAAAATAATTCTTTAAAAATTAAACTTGGGCAAGTAGAAGTGAATGACTCCATGAAACAAGAAGAAGCAATGAAACAAAATCAAATTAATGAAAAGAATGGGAAATATCTCTTCAGAAAAACAACTGACTTAGAAAATAGATTGAGGAGAGATAAGAGTTACTGGACTACTTGAAAGCCATAATAAAAAAAAAAAAGTCCTACACATCATCTTTCAAGAACTAATCAAGAAAAACTGCCCTGATATTCTAGAACCAGAGAGTAAAATAGAAATTGGAAGAATTCATTGATCACCACTTGAAAGAAATCCCAAAACAAAAAATTTCAGGAATATTATAGTCAATTTCCAGAGCTCCCAGGTCAAGGAGAAAGTATTACAAGCAGTCAGAAAGAAACAATTTAAATTTTGTATATAGGATCATAGGATAACACAAGATGTATCTGCTTCTACATGAAAGTATCACAGGGCTTGGAATATGATATTCCAGAGGGTAAAGGAGTTAGTATTATAATCAAGAATAATCTATCTAGTAAAACTGAGTATAATCCTTCAGGCAGAAAAAAATGGAATTTGAAAGAACTTTCAAGCATTTTTGATGAAAAGATCAGAGCTGGATAGAAAATTTGATTTTCAGTTTTCAAACAGAAGTATAAAAAGGTAAGTAGGAAAGAGAAATCATAAGGAATTCAATAAGGTTAACCTGTTTACATTCCTACCTGGGAAGATGATACTTGTGACTCCTAAGAACTTTCTCATTGTTAGGGCAGTTGGGAGTGTACTCCAAAAGGGGCACAGGTGTGAATTGAATATGAAGAGATAGTTATCTAAAAGAAGAATAAAATTAAGGGGATAGAAAGAGAAATGCACTGAAAGAAGGGTAAAGGGAGAGAAGGAGAATTGGCTAAATTTCACAAAAAAGAGGTATGAAAAGGCTTTTATAAGGTTAGGGAAAAATTGGAATGTGAGAGGAGTGCATGAACCTTAGGCTCATCAGAATTGGCTCAAAGAAGGAGCAACATACACATTCAATTTGGTATGTTAAATCTATCTTACCCTATAAGGAAGTAAGAGGGAAAGGAGATAATAGTATGTGGGAATGAGGAGCTCACAGAAGTAGCAAAACACGTTTGAGGAGAAACAGTTTGAAAGGAGAGAGTAGAATAAGTGAGGGAAATGTTATGGAGGGAATCAACTGAAAAAATTATTATAGCAAATTTCTCTGATAATGGCCTCATTTCTCAGATATATGGAGAACTGAGTAAAATTTATCCAAATAAGAACCATTTCTTTTTTAAAATATAAATTTATTTATTTAACTTTTTACATTCATTTTCACAAAATTGTGGGTTCCAAATTTTCTCCCCATTTATCCCCTCCCCCCACCCTAATACACCAAGCATTCTAATTTTCCCTATCACCAATCTGCCCTCTCTTCTATCATCCCTCCCTTCTCTTGTCCCCATCTTCTCTTTTGTCCTGTAGGGCCAGATGACTTTCTATTCCCCATTAACTGTATTTCTTATTTCCTAGTAGCAAGAACAATACTCAACAGTTGTTCCTAAAACTTTGAGTTCCAAATTCTCCCCATCCCTCCCTCCCCACCCATTCCCTTTGGGAAGGCAGGCAATTCAATATAGGCCCTATCTGTGTAGTTTTGCAAATGACTTCGATAATAGTCATGTTGTGTAAGACTAACTGTATTTCCCTCCATCCTATCCTGCCCCCCATTGTTTGTCTTCTGTCTTTTGATCCTGTCCCTCCCCAAGAGTGTTGACTTCAAATTGCTCCCTCCTCCCATTGCCCTCCCTTCCATCATCCCCCCCACCCTGCTTATCTCTTTCTCCCCCACTTTCCTGTATTGTAAGATAGGTTCCATACCAAAATGAGTGTGCATTTTATTCCTTCCTGTAGTCGAATATGATGACGGTAAACTTCATGTTTTTTTCTCAGCTCTCCTCTTTTTCCCTCCACTTAAAAGTCTCCTGCTTGCCTCTTGAATGAAAGATAATTTATCCCATTCCATTTCACCCTCTCTCCTCCCACTACATTTCTCTCTCACCATTTACCTTAATTTCTTTTAAGATATGGTCCCATCCTATTCAATTCACTTTGTGCTCTCTGTCTCTGTATGTGCATGCATGTGTGTATGTGCACGCACGTGCACACGTGTACATGTGTGTGTGCGTCTGTGCATGCGTGTGTGTGTATGTGTGTGTGTGGTCCCATCAACTACCCAGATACTGAAAAGTTTTAAGAGTTACAAATATTGTCTTTCCATGTAGGAATGTAAACAGTTCACCTTTGGTAAGTCCCTTATGACTTCTCTTTGCTGTTGACTTTTTCATGCTTCTTCTCATTCTTGTGTCTGAAAGTCAAATTTTCTTTTCAGCTCTGGTCTTTTCATCAAGAATGCTTGAAAGTCCTCTGTTTCATTGAAAGACCATATTTTCCCCTGAAGTATTATACTCAGTTTTGCTGGGTAGGTGATTCTTGGTTTTAGTCCTAGTTCCTTTGACTTCTGGAATATCCTATTCCACACCCTTCGATCCCTTAATGTAGAAGCTGCTAGATCTTGTATTATCCTGATTTTGTTTCCACGATACTAGAATTGTTTCTTTCTAGCTGCTTGCAATATTTTCTCCTTGACCTGGGAATTCTGGAATTTGGCCACAATGTTCCTAGGAATTTCTCTTTTTGGATCTCTTTCAGGCCGTGATTGATGGATTCCTTCAATACTTATTTTGCCCTCTGGTTCTAGAATCTCAGGGTAGTTTTCCTTGATAATTTCATGAAAGATGATGTCTAGGCTCTTTTTTTGATCATGGCTTTCAGGTAGTCCCATAATTTTTAAATTCTCTCTCCTGGATCTATTTTCCAGGTCAGTTGTTTTTCCCATGAGATATTTCACATTCTCGTCCATTTTTTCATTCTTGTGGTTTTGTTTGGTGATTTCTTGGTTTCTCAGAAAGTCATTAGACTCCATCTATTCCATTCTAATTTTGAGAGAACTATTTACTTCAGTGAGCTTTTGAACCTCTTTTTCCATTTGGCTAATTCTGCTTTTGAAAGCATTCATCTCCTCATTGGCTTTTCGAACCTCTTTTGCCAATTGAGTTAGCCTATTTTTCAAGGTGTTATTTTCTTCAGCATTTTTTTGGGTCTCCTTTAACAAGGTATTGACCTGTTTTTCATGCTTTTCTTGCATCTCTCTCATTTCTGTTCCCATTTTTTCCTCCACCTGTCTAACTTGATTTTCAAAATCCTTTTTGAGCTCTTCCATGGCCTGAACCCACCGGACATCCACCTTTGATGTCTGGGATAGAGAGGCCCCGACCTCCACGTCTTTCCCTGATGGTAAGAATTGTTCCTTGTCATCAGAAATGAAAGGCAGGGACATCTGTCCCCGAAGAAAGTAGCTTTCTGTGATCTTATTTTTCTTCCTTTTTCTGGGCATTTTCCCAGCTAGTTACTTGACTTCTGAGATTCCTGTTCACCCCTGCCTAGATCCGCCCAGCTAGTGCTTGGGGTCTGAGATTCAAATGCTGCTCCCCAGCCTCAGGGCTTTCAGTGGTGGGAGTGGCTGCTATTCAATGTGAGCTTAAGTTCTGGTGCTCAGGTGGGGGCAGGGCCGTCTCCCAGGCTCAGTTCCCTCAGGGGGTTTATACAGAGACCTTCAGTAATGGCCCTGAGCTCCTGCCTGCTGTGGGAGCTCTTGGCCGCCGCTGCCTCTGCTGCTCCCTCTGCCGTTGCCTCCGGGGGGGCCCAAATCATGGAGACACCCTGCTCCCTTCTCAGCCAGCCCAGAAGTCTCTCTCACTGACCTGTAGTGCCTGTGGGTGGAGGGACCTTCATGGCTGCTGGAGATTCCGTCCCTGAAGCCTGCTCGGATCTGCTCCTTTGGGGCCATCCGGCCAGGGCAGCACAGGGGTGGGCTCCACGTCCGGAGCACGACGGACCCCTGGGGACGGCTTTCCAGGGCTCTCTGGAATGGAAATCTCTTCCACTGTGTTTCTGTGCGGCTTGCACTGATCCAGAATTTGTGGGGAGTTCTTTTTACAGAAAATATATGGGCTGTGGGTTCGGAGCTAGCATACATGAGTCTTTATACTCCACCATCTTGGCTCCTCCCCCACCATTTCTCTATTGATCAATGGTCAAAGGATATGAACAGCCAGGCAGTTTTCAGAGAAAGAAATCAAAACTGTTTATAGTCATACAAAAAAAATTCTCTAAATCACAAATTGGTGAGGGAAATGTAAATTATAATGACTCTGAGGTACCACTCCACATCTATCACATTGGCTAATATGACAGAAAAGGAAAATAACAATGTTGGAAGAGATGTGATGAAATTGAAACACTGGAGTTGTAAACTAATTCAACCGTTCTGTAGAGCAGTTTGGAAAGGTGCCCAAAGGGCTATAAGACTGTATAATTTTGATCCACTAATAGCACTACTAGGTCTAAATTTGAAAAAGAGAAAAAACAAAAAGGAAAAGGATCTATATTTACAAAAATGCTTATAGCAGTTCCTTGAGTGGTGACAAAGAACTGGAAATTGAGGGGATATCAATCAGTTGAGGAATGGCTGACCAAGTTATGGAATTATGGAGTACTATTGTGTTACAAGAAATCATGAGCAGGGAGATTTCCAAAAAACCTGGAAAGATTCGCATGGATTAGTGCAAAGTGAAATGAGCAGAACCAGGAGAACAGTATACACAGTAACAGTAATATTGTATGAGGATCAGCTGCAAATTACTTAGCTATTCTCAACAGTATAATTATCCAAGACAATTCTGATGGACTTATGAGGAAAGAAATGCTATCCATCTCAAGAGATAGAACTGATGAAATTCAAATATAGGTTGAAACAATTTTTACTTTATTTTTCTTGGGATTGGTTTTTTTTTTTTTGTCTGTTTTCTTTCACAACATAACTAATCAGAAATAGGTTTTGTAGGTCAGCACTTGAATAACCTATGCAAAATTGTTTGCCTTCTCAATGTTGGGAGGGGTGAGAGGGAGAGAATTTGGAACTGAAAGTTTAATGAAAAGTATGTTAAAAATTATTTTTACAGGTAATTGGGGGAAAGCATTAAATTTAAAACCAAAGAAACAAAAACAAATGGAAGGACCAAATCATGTACCCTTCCAAAGTGCATTAGTGCTCCTATCCAACCATGGTAATTTAATCTCTGTTAAAAGTTGTCTTTTTGTTTTTGGCCATCATTGCCAATTTTATGGTTATGAGTTGGAAGATTTAACTTACATTATCTTACTATAAAAGATTTGGGACTTTTTTGTATTGCTTTTGGTATTTTGGAATTCTTTCTTTGAGAAGTGACTCTTTGTGTCCTTCAAACTTGTCTATTGGAGAATATCTCTCATTCTCATGTATTTTAGTCTATTTTTTTTTAATGTATCTTGAGTATCGGAGTGTCACAGAAATTTACTACAAAGAGTTTTTTTTCTGTTGTCACATCTTAGTATCCTTACCCTCATTTACAAAAGAGAATAATATAGTAAAAAGAAGAAAAATAACCAGCATCCACATGTGTTCTCACAGAAGCTATCTCTACTCCATTACCTCCTCAGCCAGATTCTGGCTTTCTCAAAAGTATAGGATTGGTTCCAATTAGTGAAGATACTTTGTTGCCACATAAACAGAGATACAAACCAAGGCCAGAATGGTTATTATATTATTTCCACTAGTAACAGCTTTAGAAATTACATCACTTCAAACAAAGTATCCCAAGTGTGGGTAGTTTTGTCACATACTTTCAAGGTCAAAACCTTCAAATGTTTCTCACAGAAAATTTGGAACACACAAATCCCTTGTGCTCCAATTTTCAGGCCAGCCATGCAAGCCACATTCTCAATTTTGATGGTCATTTTTGTGCAGATTCTTATGAGAATTGCTGGAAAAGTGCCAGTGGTAATTGTTGAAGTCGTTGCCAGTACTTGATGGCAAGGGGTAACATTCTCCAGCCCAATTTTCTTTTCTGTAAGAAGACTGTTCCTGCAGCCCTCAGCTTCTGTAGTACCATGCTCCCATTCTGTCCACAAGAGTATTAGGTGGTGTGTTAGAATGAATATCTTAATAAGATTGGTAATTATTACTTTGATAAGCTAAGTTAGAATGTAGCTGAGAAATGTATATATTGATATAGAAAAAATATATTTACAGTGTTAAGTATTTAGAGAATTTGTTAAGAGCTAAGTTCCTCTTTTTTTTTTTTTGCAGCAAAGGTAGGTTCCTGGGTTTTTTGTTTTATTTTGTTTTTGTTTTTTGTTTTTTACACAGCTCAGCAGCTACAGAGCTAAGGTTGATATAGAGCCATCCTTACTTCCCTATGCTGTATTCCTCTCTGTGGTTAGCTAAGGTAGCACTCCAGACCACATATACTACAACTTTTCAACTACAACAATCACCCCCAAATGATGGATGTAGAGTTCTGCCTAATAGAATAATGAATCTAGTAAGTGTCTCACCCTAGGTACACCCCATTAAGCCCCTGACATGTCCACACCCCAAATTGTGGCAATAATAAGTTACACCCAGACTGCTCCATAATGTACTCAGTTCAACCATAGGTCAAAGGATTTGCCTTGTGCAATTGAATTTATGTTCAAAATAAATTTTAAGACACCTGTGACTCATAATTCCCTTTTCCTATGAAACAAATAAGCTCTGTAAATTTTTCCTTTGTCTTTGCTGAGGAATCAAGTGACCTGATTTGCTGATAATTGCTATTTTGCAAATAAATTATTGAACTCAGAACTTTGAACCTTAGACATTCTATTTCAGAAAATAAATCAATAGATGTGTAGTGGATTTCTTTACTGTTTGTTGTAGCACAAGTCAAGTCTAACTCCATGATCTTTCCAGATAATTCTGGATGCTTGTCAGTTTCTGATGATATCATTCCATCTGTTCAGGAATTTTCTATTTAAATTTTTTATTGATATCTTTGTTATTTACATCACCGTGATTTTTCTCACTATATTTCCTCCTTCCAGAGAGTCATCCTTTGTAAGAAATATTGTTTCTTAAGGATGAAAATGTGAGAGTGAAAAAAAAACCACAACTCATACATTGAAAAAGTCTGAAAATATCTTTGTGGGCAAGAAGTGTGGACCTCTGCGAAGGGATAGGGTGGGAGTGTTTTCTCATTTTTTTTTTTTTGAGTAATATATCTTCTGTATAATATGCAACATTCACCTTTTAAAAACTAATTTAATTTAATTTTTATTTTGGAACTCTCTTTTTCCTATGTATCCCTCCCAAACCCATTGAAGGGAAGGGGGTAAAAATCTTAGGAATGTACTTGTTCACATAGATAAAAATCTCTTCTCACTTTTTGTCATTTTGATTTTTACGTATGATATCTGATTTATCTTGTTTTTGTAATCTGTATTTTATTTTGCTTCCTTTGTTCTATTATTGAACTTCTGAGTAAATAATTTTTTAGACCTTTCCTGATTTTTTTAGATTCCTAAGAACTTGTAAAATTTTCTTTCTCATTTGGTATTCTGAGTCATGATTGTTTATTACTTTGTATTTATCTATAGAGTTACAAATTGCCCCCTCCCATTCCCCTCCCCATCTAGAGTAAGGCTCACACTTGTCCCCAATAATAAAACTAAAGTCCAGAATGAAAGAAGAATCTTTTATTATGGTCCTTGCAAGAAGAGGGCACATTCCCTACTGTGAGAGAAGTGCTCACCTTAAATAAAGAGCAGTACTTGTGAAATCAGTGAAACTTTCATTAACTTTTGCATTCATTCCCCCTGAATGAATGAGTAGCTTCTAGGGGAGTACTACAATTTGTTCAGACCAATGCAAGACTCTTTATACTGTTCCAAAATTCAAATCTCCCACCTTATCACCTATTGACTAGATGAGGCCTCCTGAACACCTTACTTCATGCTTCATGTTGTGCTCTCTGATAGGCTTCCCCTCAAACAGCTCATCAAGACTGCTCACAAGTTTCTGACCTTTTACCAGACCATACTGGATCACAACTCTGATTGGCTGCTATTATTCAAAGCTTGGAGGAGTTTTAACCCCATGGAAACAAAATTCCTTTCTTGTTTCCCACAATATAATGAACAGTCCCTAGTTTTCCTTCATTGAAAATTAGAAGGGTCACTCCTTGGACAGCTGACCCTCCTTGTGACACTGAAAGCAAGTTTCCTCACTGCCCAAGTAGCCAGGCTTCCTCCAAGGGGGCACCTTGGAGGGGTACTCCCTGGATCTTTTCCTGGTCATGGCAATGGACAAGAATCGAGCATATTCTCTGTTTCATTAATCTATTGAATCCCTAACTTGTTCTTCTCAAAAACTCTTGCACATCTCTTTCATTCCCCATCCATACCAGCTGTATGACCCTGAGCATGTCACTTAACTCTGTTGACCTTAATCCAGTGGAGTAGGAAATAGCAACCTACCCCAGAACAGTTGCCAAGAAAATCCTGTAAACAACATTGGAATGCTGTGGTCCCCAGGTTAGGGAGAGTGAAAAAAGACTGATCTACAAAAATGTGCCAGGCACTGTGCTAAGCATAGGGGATACAAAAAGAGGCAAAAGACAGTCCCTACACTTAGGGAGCCCACAATCAGGTGGGGTCAGAACATAAATAAGTTCAAAGGGATCTCTCTGGAGGATAAATAGGAAATAAGTAACACTGGAATGAAGAGGAATTGGAGAAGATTTTGTGTAAAAGCAGGGATTTCGGCTTGAACTTAAAGAGGGCCAGGAAGATGAGTGGTCAGAGCAGAGGACAGAGAGTGTCCCAGCCTGTGGGAGACAGGGAGAATGCCAGGAGCTGAGAGACAGAGGGTCTTGTGAGAGAAAGCTCGAAGAGGCCAATGTCACTGGATGGAGGAGGAAATGTAGAGGAGAAAGGTGTAACAAGACTGGAAAGGTGGGAAAGGGCTTTGAATGCCAGAGTATTTTGTATTTGCTCCTGAGAGCAATAGAGAGTCACTGGAGTTTACTGAGTGGGAGAATCAGACATACACTTTAGGAAAATGACTTTGGGGCTGGATTGGAATGGGGAGGGACTTGAGGAAAGTTAAAGGTCTTTGTCTCCTCTCAAGGAGAGAAGAATAAGATCTCTGGAGAATCTGAAATGTGATTCATTCTGGGGCCGGGGAGGGTCTGAGATCAGATTCCTTGAGCTCAAAAGAAGGAGGAGTCTTTGCTTAGAGATGTCTCTGCATTATTGGGGCAGGGGTGGCAGCACTGATTCTGGACAACCTAATTAATCCAGGCTGGGTAAAAGGGAGCTTTGGACATTCGACCCTCCCCCTGAGAGGAGGCTGGGAGCAGGAGGGACAGGGAGGAGGTGGGGCAGGGAGGAGTCAAGTTTAACCTCACACCTGGTTAGGAAGACCAAGGGTTGGAGGGAGAAGAGATAAGAATATTGGAACCTTTGGAAGGTTGGAGAATAGATTCCTGTGAGCAATAAGTCTCTGTCTTTATTCAGCTGTCTAGCCAGATGGAGAAGATAACAAAGAACCTGAAGTCTTTGGCCAGAGAAAGTAACTCTGGGTCTCAGGTGTTCCTCCAACCCCTCCCAGCCCTGGTCTGGACACCCATTATGTGACCTCCCCCCACCTCTTTTGGTACATAATCTACCTTTTTTTTCCCCCTTGGATCTACTGGCTATATTTCTTGCTCAAAGATCAAGCCTTAAACTCAATTCACTCTGAAGCTCATAGACTGGACAACAAGTCACCACCTCCCTTTATCCTCTCATTATATACCTCTCTCACCCCTTAATTTATTTTTTTAGATATCATCTCTTCCTATTCAACTCACTCTGTGCTCTCTCTCTCTCTCTCTCTCTCTCTCTCTCTCTCTCTCTCTCTATATATATATATATATATATATAGATATAGATATAGATATAGATAGATGTAGATATATATCTACATATATATCTACATCTATCTATCTATCTATCTATCTATCTATCTGTACATGTGTAATCCCTCCAACTAACTACCCAAACACTGAGAAAAGTTTCAAGAATTATAAATATTATCTTTCCATGTAGAAATGTAAACAGTTCAACTTTAGTAAGTCCCTTATGATTTCTCTTTCCTGTTTACCTTTTCATGCTTCTCTTGATTCTTGTGTTTGAAAGTAAAATTTTCTATTCAGCTCTGGTCTTTTCATTAAGAATGCTTGAAACTCCTCTATTTCATTGAATGACCATTTTTCCCCTTGAAGTATTATACTCAGTTTTGCTGGGTAGGTGATTCTTGGTTTTAGTCCTAGTTCGTTTGACTTCTGGAATATTATATTCCAAACCCTTCAATTCCTTAATGTAGAAGCTGCCAGATCCTGTGTTATGCTGACTGCATTTCCACCATACTGGAATTGTTTCTTTCTGGCTGCTTGCAATATTTTCTTCTTGACCTGGGAACTCTGGAATTTGGTTACAATGTTCCTAGGAGTTTTTCTTTTCAGATCTCTTTCAGGAGGTGAATTCTTTCAATATTTATTTTATCCTCTGATTCCAGAATATCTGGGCAGTTTTCTTTGATAATTTCATGAAAGATGAAATTATCTCTAGGCTGGTTTTTTTTTTTTTTTTTTGCCATGGCATTCAGGTAGTCCCATAATTTTTAAATTGTCTCTCCTGGATCTATTTTCTGGGTCAGTTGTTTTTCCAATGAGATAGTTCACATTGTCTTCTATTTTTTTATTCTTTTGGTTTTTTGTAATTTCTTGATTTCTCATAAATTCATTAGTTTCCATCTCTTCCATTCTAATTTTTAAAGAACTGTTTTCTTCAGTGAGCTTTTGAACCTCCTTTTCCATTTGGCTAATTCTGCTTTTTAAAGCATTCTTCTCCTCATTGGCTTTTTGGGCCTCTTTTGTCATTTGGGTTAGTCTTTTTTTGAAGGTGTTAATTTCTTCAGCATTTTTTTAGGTCTCCTTTAACAAGCTGTTGACTCACTTTTCATGATTTTCTTGCTATCACTGCCCTTCCCAATTTTTCCTCGACCTCTCTTACTTGGTTTTCAAAATCCTTTGAGCTTTTCCATGGCCTGAGACAATTGCATATTTATTTAGGAGGTTTTGGATGCAGAATCCTTGACTTTTGAGTCTTCCTCTGATGGTATGCATTGTTCTTCCTCATCCAAAAGGATGGAGGGAAATACCTGCTCACCAAGAAAGTAACCTTCTGTTGTCTTATTCTTTTCCCCTTTTGGGGCATTTTCCCAGCCAGTTGCTCGACTTTTGAGTTCTTTGTCAAGAGGAGGGTATACTGGGGGACCTGTAAGTTCTCAGTTCCTCCAAGGTGGCATTATTAAGGGAGAGGAGTTTACTCCTCTCCTTACTTGCCCTCTGGTCTGGGAGCAACTATTTTTCTGCTCAGGATCTGCCAGTTGAATTCCCTCTCCAGAACTTCTACTAGTTCCACCACACCAGCCAGCACTCTCCCTCCTCACCACAGGGCTGCCACTTAGGGCTGCAATCCAGATCAGCAGCTCAATTCCCCCTAGGGTCTTTAGACCAGGGCTCCCACAATGGAAGCTGCTGCAGCCTGGGGCCACCTGGGGCCAGGACTAGGGCAGGAGGACCCTGGTCCCTTCTCATGCAGGTAAAAGAGCTTTCTCACTGACCTTTGAAGTTGTCTTTGGCATTTGTGGATTGAGCAATTTGCGAGCTGCTGCTGCTGGTGACACCCTGAAGTCTGTTCTGGGTCCTGTCCTTGCTGCACTGCACAAGCCATGCTGGGCTTTGCTCTACTCCTCTCCCAGTACGATAGACCTTTCCTGTCAGTCTTCCAGGCTGCCTTGGGCTGGAAATATGTTTCACTCTGTTGTTCTGTGGCTTCTGCTGCTCTAGAATTTGTTTAGAGTCATTTTACAGATATTTTATGGGCTCAGAGCTTCTAGAGGTGTGTCCTTCCACTTGGCTATCTTAGTTCCACCCCTCTCACCTCATCTTTAAATGAACAAACATAAAATATCTTCCCCTCTTCCCAGCCCTAGAGTGGTTGGCCATCTCTTCCAGCTCCTTTTTACAGATGAGGCAACTGAGGCAAATAGGGTTAAATGACTTGCCAACTAATGTCTGTGGCTGGAATACAAACTCCAGACTAGGCACTCTGTTCACTGCTTAATTAATGTTTATTGATTGATCAGCCTGTTCAGTCTTATTGACTGAGGAGGGGTATTGACATTGGTGATCTCTGAGGTTCCTCCTTCATCTAGGAGACTCCTTTCTGCCCCAGCTCAGCTTTCCTTCTAAGTTTCTAGTCAGGAATTGGGGTGCCAAGAACCCAATAATCTGTGGCTACCTCTTCAAAGACTGGGGACCTGGAACTTGGTTCTTAATTTTTCTTACCTCTTCTAATGAGTAACTTAAAGAATGAAAAGTCTTTTATTCAGCTTTCCATTAATGCATGCTAGGATTTGCAGTGAGTGCTATAGACTCTGTGACCAGAAGCATACAGATTTACATCCATTAGCCCACCTAACTACAGGCATTAGCCTTTGGAAATGCTTTCTTGAAAGTTGAAGTAATTTTGATTGCTGAATGCCACACTGCTGATTGGGGGCTGGATTATCGACCCTTCTCAAGTTTCTGATCCTTCCCTCACTCATTTGGATTAGCATTTGTGCATTTGTTATTGCTCCATTTTCTCCCACCCCCTTCCCCCAATTGAAGAGAGAGTTGGGAGAGCTGGTTCAAATGTGATAGAATTCACTTAGACCTCTTTTACCTAAAGGGAGTTTCACTGACACAAAAGCAGTGGGCTAGCCCTGGAAGAAGGAATAGCAATTTACAGGGGGACAACAGCTTCTTTTTATAAGGATGGGATAATTGAGATTGGGGAATCTTATGATCCAGGATGGGGGAGGAGAGATAAGGAATTCCATGGTCTAGGGTAAGAGGGAAGTTTTGCAGTATTCCAAGATAAGGGAAGACCTTAAGGCACCAGGGAAAGAGTAACTCAACTCTTATGGTGCCTTTAGAGGATGAACCAGAGAAAGGGCAGCTCAACCTTTAAGACACCTTTGTATCCACATCATTTCCCCACTCAACCACTATGTAGGAGAATTCTTTTGGGGAAAACAGGTGAAGGTCATTGCCTACAGTAGCTGCTTCCTGCTGAACAGGGGTGAAGAGTCCACTTCGGGAGTCAGAATAGCTTGGGGGGGGTGATCCGTGAGGGGTGCAGAATGCAGTGCCAACTGAGTCCAGAGTGGAGAGAGGAAAACCACTTGGGGTCATCAAGGCAAGGGGTTGGTATCCTAAAAGGTGCTGTGGGTGAGAAGACACAAATAGAACCAGGAAGCTAAACAAGCACAAACCAAGTATAAGAGTGAGTAAAATGACCAATAATGGGGTCACAATGAGGGAAAGAAGGGAGAGAAACCTCAACCCCCAAGAGGAGGTGGGGGGGGAGATATCAGGCTGGAGTGGAAGTCTTGCATCCAGTAAGGTGCTTGTAATATCCTTTGAGTGTTAAAAGGAAAAATTCCATGCAGGGTCTTCAAGGTATAGGGGGAGAGCTATGGGGAGTAAGCTAGTATCCTGGGCATGATGGTGACACCCCCAGCAATCATGTACTCTGCCACATCCCACAGAATTCCCTATTTCAATTAAGGCATTAGTCTTCCAGTCCTGAGGAAGCAGGTCTAACTCTAGGCACAGAGTGGGAATCAGGAATCAGGGGACTAGAAACAGAAAATGTTTAAGGTGGTGCCCAGAACACAGCATAGCTAGAAAGCACAGAGGTAAGTCCCCAAGGTGAGGGGCTTCAATGTATAGTCTTTTCTGGCCAGTCATGCTCTGCATCTTATCTCACATCCTGCCTCCTTTCTTGCTTCTTGGTCTGCTTCACCATACACAAATGCTTTTGGTAGAGGGACAAAGGAACTGTCCCTACCTGAGTGGAGGTGGGGAGGAGAGTAAAATGAGGCTGAAGCAGAGTGCAGGGATTAAAGAGAGTGTAGAACAGGTATCCTTGTTACATGACCATTTGCAGGTGGACAGCATAGTCTAGGAGATACAAATCTGACAAACAAGTTCAATATGCAGGCCCTAGATAGAAGGAGCATTAAAAGTGATGTCAGAAAAGAGGAAAAATAAAAAAGACACAAAGAACCCCATGATATTATTATTTATTTGATATTTGATATACAGGATTTTCTGATCTTTTTTTCTGATCAAAAGTTTCCAATCTGATTTCAATTCCTTTAGGAGGATCAGATGCTATTGTCACCCTCCTAACCCCAAAATAGTAATGAAGGAAACTGATGGATTATAATTAACACATGCAATAGAACAGAAGCAACGAAAACTTTTGAATTTTTTTATTACAAAACAAGAAAGTCAAATTATGCATATTATAACATGGTTCATGTAAAATTCTCTTTTTCTGTTTCATGGTATATGTAAAATGTTCATTTTGTTTCACGTTTGTGAACTTCAAAATAAAACAATCAAATATTGATGGTTTTCTTTTTGTCATTTTCACCAATTGTTAAAGCAATTCCTGTTTCTTCTTCTTCTTCAAATTATTTTAGTTTTTCACTCATTTCATTTTCTGTGTCTTTTCCTTGAAAGGATGTCCCCCTTTCTCTCTTCTTTATCTGTTGCTTTTAACTACCCTTTTATTTTTGGAATTCTGATGCTTACACTGAGTTGGTCCTTATGCTCTGTATTCCTTGTAGTATCGATAATTTTGAAGCATTTTTGCTTAACTCTTTTGAAGAGATTCTGCTATTGCCTTGGTGATATTTTCCTTGAACCTTCCCTTTTTTCTGTTATTCTTTGTTCTCAGAAATATCAGTTCTTGCAGGTGATAGGATACCATCCTATTGTAGGGATATTTTTATGCCCTGATTGTTCAGTTTATTATTGACTGTTTCCTCCTCGTTGTCATCTTACCCATTTGTTTTGACATCTCCTTCCTGGGTCCATATCCTTCTACTTTTCTGGGTGTCAGTTGCTAAGCTGTGATTTCCCTTCCCCTCAAAAAGTATAAGTGACCACTGTAAGCAACAAGTCTCTGAAGAGAATAGCCATTTTGATTCCAAATCTCCCATTACAAGCTATGGCTTTATTCCATCGTTGCAATTGTCAGTGGTACCCCCTCCAAATATTGAAATAAGATATCCTCCTTTTCTTTCTCCCATTTTCAATCCTCCCCTTTTCCTCTTCACCCATTCTCCCATAGGTTCTCATTCTTGGAAGACTACAGGAATAAATTTCCTTTCATTATTTGCTTTTAACTTGATTAAGTTACATCATTTACTCCCTTCTATGAATTTTTTCTTTTTTTTTTAAGCTTCCTCCCATTCTGTAATTTAGTTCCACAAAAAAATGTCAATTTATCTAGGGGATGGTGTGAAGATTAGTCCATCATCTTTCCTCTATTTTTTCCACTATCACTTCTATTTGACTTTGTCTGTTATCTCTCTCCACATGTAATTAAGAAATAGTTTTCTTGATCATTATTCTTTTGCTGTTTTGTTGTCTTTGTTCTCTGTGGTATACTTCTATTGCCTCAGTGGTCTGAAAAGCAAATAATTTATTCCTGTCTAGTTTTCTTTCTAGGTATGTTTTCAATGCCTAGTTCAAATCCTAGTTCGGTGCTTTGGATCTTTTCATGTGTCATTTATTATTGTCAGTACTTTGGAAAACTTCCTATCCTTTCACCACTCTTCTATTGGCAATGGTTCCAGATACACATGGAACTAAGATTCAAAGGAACTAGGATTAAAACCGAAAATCACCTACCCAGCAAAACTGAGTATAATACTTCAAGTATAATACTTCAAGGAAAAAAATGGTCATTCAATGATATAGAGGAGTTTCAGGCATTCTTGATGAAAAGATCAGAGCTGAATAGAAAATTTTACTTTCAAACACAAGAATCAAGAGAAGTTTGAAAAGGTAAACAGGAAAGAGAAATCATAAGGAACTTACTAAAGTTGAACTGTCTACATTCCTACATGGAAAGATAATTTGTAATGCTTGAGACTTTTCTCAGTATTTGGGTAGTTGGAGGGATCATATACATATAGACAGAGGGCACAGGGTGAGTTGAATAGGAAGGGATGATATCCAAAAAAATTAAATTAAGGGGTGAGAGAGGAATATATTGGGAGGAGAAAGGGAGAAATGGAATGGGACAAATTATCTCTCATAAAAGAGGCAAGAAAAAGCTTTTTCAATGGAGGGGAAAAGGGAGGAAGTGAGAGAGAAAAAGTGAAGCTTACCCTCATATTTGGCTTAAGGAGGGAATAATATGCACATTCAATTTGGTATGGAAATCTATCTTACACTACAGGAAACTAGCAAAGAAGAGGGCAAATGGATTGTGGGGGATGATGAGAGGGTAAATGAGAGGAGGGAGTAATTAGAAGTAAACACTTCTGGGGAAGGACACGGACAAAAGAGAGAATAGAAAAAATGAAGGACAGTACAGGATGGAGGAAAATATAGTTAGTCTTTCACAACATGATTATTATGGAAGTCTTTTGCATAACTACCTCTGTAGTTATAGTATAGCCTATATTGAATTGCTTGCCTTCACAGTGGGGATATGTGGGGAGGGAGGAAGGGAGAGAAGTTGGAACTCAAAGATTTAGGAATGAATGTTGAGAATTGTTTTTACATGCAACTGGGAAATAAGAAATACAGGTAATGGGATATAGAAATCCATCTTGCCCTACAAGAAAGGAGAGAAGATGGAGATAAGAGAAGGGAGGAATGTGATAGAAGAGAAGGCAGAGGAAGGGGTAATCAGAATGTACAGTGTCTTGGGGTGGGGGAAGGGGAGAGATGGAGAGGAAATTTGGAACTCAAAATCTTGTGGAAATGAATGTTGAAAACTAAAAATAAATAAATAAATTTTAAAAATAAAATAAAGAATCTCAGTTTTGTAAGCAAAATATCATACCTATTAAATAATAAATTGTTGGTAGGGGAACATCTGAGATTAAGTCCAAAAATTAAGCTGTTAGGCTTAGGATTTTAGACCAACAACAATAAGTTAGGGTCCTTTAATTCTCTTGGGGATTTTCAATTTGTACTTTTTCAGTGCATACCCAAGTCATTGATCTCCTCTTTCTCTATTTTATTTATGTAGGCATTCAAAGAGATAAAATTTCCCCTAAGAACTGCTTTTGCAATATCCCATAAGATTTGATATGTTGTCTCATTATTGTCATTCTCTTGAATGAAGTTGTTGATTGTTTCTATGATTTCTTCTTTAACCCATTTCTTTAGGATTAGATTACTTAGTTTCCAATTGATTTTTGGTTTATCTTTCCATGGCCTTTTATTACATGTAATTTTTATTGCATTATGATCTGAGAAGGATGCATTGATTATCTTTGCCTTTATGCACTGGATTGTGAGATTTTCATGTCCTAGTACATGGTCAATTTTTGTAAATGTTCCATGTACCACTGAGAAAAAGGTATATTCCTTTCTATTCCCATTCAATTTTCTCCAAAGATCTATCATATCTACCTTATCTAGAGTTTTATTTACCTCCTTAACCTCTTTCTTGTTTATTCTGAGGTTAGATTTATTGAGTTCAGAGAGGGGGAAGTTGAGGTTCCCCACTAGTATAGTTTTGCCATCAATTTCTTCCTTCAACTCCCCCAACCTCTCCTCTAAGAATTTGGATGCTACCACTTGGAGCATACATATTTTCTAATGATATTGCTTCATTGTCTATGGTGCCTTTTAGCAGGATATAGTTTCCATCCTTATCCCTTTTGATTAGATCTATTTCTGCTTTTGCTTTGTCTGAGATTAGGATTGCTACTCCTGCCTTTCTTACATCAGCTGAAGCACAATATATTCTGCTCCATCCTTTGACCTTTATCCTATGTGTATCCCCCCATTTCAAATGTGTTTTTTGTAAGCATCATATTGTTGGATTATGGCTTTTAATCCATTCTGCTGTCTGTCTCTGTTTTATGGGAGAATTCATTCCATTTACATTCACAGTTATGATAACAATCTGTGTATTTCTCTTCATCCTCTTTCCCACCATTTGTGCTTTTAGCTCTCCCATCTCCCTTCCCCTCCTCAATAGTATTCACTTTTCACCACCTCCTCCTGTCGTCTTCCCCTCCTTCTTTTAGCCCCCCTCCCTTTTACTCCCCTTTACTCTTATTGTTTCTTCCCTCCCTTTTAGCCTCCCTCCCCTTTCTTCCCCCTTCCCCTCCTACTGCCTATAGAGCTAGTTAGGATTATCTACTTAAGTTTATTGTTCCCTCCTTTAAATAGATCAGATGAGAGTACCTCTCAAACAATGCTCATCTTCCTCCCCTCTTTCCCTCTACTATAATTTTGTACTTCTTCCTGTGATGTAATTTGCCATTTTCTTCTTCCTCCTTTTCACACCTCCTATTACAATCCCTTCTCATACTTAATTCATATTTTTTATCATGACATCATTTACTTTATACCCATTCCCTCTATGTATATCCCTTTTATATTTCATAATAGCTGCACAATTCTCAAGATTAACAGGTATCATCTTCCCTTATAGGGAGGTAAACAGTTTGCCCTAATTGAGTAACAAGTTTTTGTTTTTTTTCCCCCCATGTTTACCTTTTTATGATTCTCTTGACACCTGCATTTGAAGATCGAATTGTCTATTGAGTTCTGGCATTTTGGTCAGGAACCTCTGGAAATCCCTTACTTCATTGAATGACTTCCTCCTTGCCTGAAATGTTATGCTGAACTTTGCTGGGTAGTTGATCCTTGGTTCCAACTCCTTTGCCTTATGGAATATTGGGTTCCAATTCTTTCACTCTTTTAATGTAGAAGCTGCAAGGTCCTGTGTAATCCTAACTGTAGCTCCTTGATATTTGAATTGTTTCTTTCTGGCTGTTTGTAATATTTTCTCCTTCACTTGATAGCTCTGGAATTTGGCAATGATATTTCTTGGGGTTTTGAGTTTGGGATCCCTTTTGGGAGGTGAATGGTGGATTCTTTCAATGACTATTTTGCCCTCTGAATCTAGCACTTCTGGGCAGTTTTCCTTGATGATTTCCTGGAAGATATTGTCCAGGCTCTTTTCTCCATCCTGGGTTTCTGGCAGGCCAATAATCCTTCAATTTTCTCTCCTGGATCTATTTTCCAGGTCAGTTGTTTTTCCAATTAGATGTTTTAGATTTTCTTCTATCTTTTCATTCTTTAGATTTTATTTGACTGATTCTTGCTGTCTCATTGAGTCATTAGTTTCTACTTGTCCAATTCTAATCTTTATCAAATTATTTTCTTCAGTTAACTTTTGCATCTCCTTTTCCATCTGTCCAATTTTTCCTTTTAAGGAGCTATTTTCTCCAGTTAATTTTTGTACTTCCTTTTCCATTTGACCAACTGTTTCTTTTAGGGAGTTATTTTCTCCAGTTAATTTTTGAACTTCCTTTTCCATTTGTTCAATTTTCCATTTCAAAGAGATGTTCTCATCAGTGAATTCTTTGTTCATAATTTTAAAATCATTGGCCAGTTTATCTTCTATTTCCTTCTTCAGTTGTTCCAGGAGAGCTGCTTGTGCTTGCGAGCAGTTCATAGTCCATTCTGAAGTTTCAGATGGAAGTACAGTCTCAGCTCTGACCTCTTTGGTGTTTGTGTTTTGGTCCTTATCCCCATAGAAAGATTCTATGGTTTTTTCACCCTTCATCTGCTTTTTCTTGTTCATGATGTTGATTGAGTGTTGTGGCTTCTGGTTCTTTCAGTCAGAAGCTAAAAAATTTTGTGCTGAGCTGATGTGTGAAAAAGCTAAAAGTAGGTTTTTGTTTTGTGTTTCCCAGATCAGCCCTGGGGTTAGCTTGTAAAGTGTGGAGGAGGAGTAGTCTGGTCACAGGAGATCTCCTCAGCTGAACTGAGGCAAAGGCAAGCTCAGGGGATGGTGATCCCAGCTTCCCTATTGTCTTTCCTTGTCCCCTGGAGTGCTGAGGCACGCCTAGATGCTAATGTGTGTTCCCACCCCTCCTGGGTCTCCTCTCCTGGCGCTAAGGCTTGCCTGGGTCCTACTGTGAGTTTTCTCTGCCCTGGGTCCTCTGTCCTTCTGGTTTGCCTCTAACACATTAGGAGGAGTCCCCCTTAGCTATTTTCCTAGCCTCAGGTGTTATGGGACTATTGGCCTGTTTCTGCTGATCTAGGACTTTTCTGGGGAAATATTTTATGGTTCTTTCATGGTCATCAAGGTGGGAGGAGAGAGCATTTACTGATCACTCGGCCATCCTGGCTCCTGGAAGTTCAAGTAGGTGACTTACCAATGTTTAATCTTCGGGCTGAAAGTCTCAGGAGCTGCTGTGCTGATATCTAGTGCTCAATGGCTCTGGCTAGGCTTGTCTCCGGCCCTTGGGTGCTGTTATGCCAGTTCTGCCTGCTTGGGTTTCCTGGGCCCCTTCTGCTTCACTGTGCTGGACATGCTGTGTTGTGTGCTGGGGGCTCACCCCCGCAGAATAGATCCTTCCCGTGGACCTTCCAGTCTAACCTGGGCTCCACATCCATCGCAGTCTGTCTCCCACTGGATTCCCCCCCTCCAAAATTTGGTCAGATTCTCCTTTCAGAGGTATCCAAAGGAGTTTGTCCAAGAGCTTAGGTGAGTCGTTGCTCTCACTCTGCCATCTTGGCTCCACCTCCAGGTCCTTTAATTCTTAGCAATAGCATGGAGACAATCAGGGCAAGTGCCTGTGAAGTTAGCATACATGGTTATTATCATTTTTGTCTCAGCTGTTAATGTCAAAAGAAGAATGGTTTGTGGTTTATCTTGTAAATGCTTTAAAAGAAGCATCCCATGACCAGAAGCTGGATTTCTTTTATGATATGATATGTACTGCACTAAAAATGATTACTTATTGTATTTATGTATGTATTGAAGCCTGTTATTAATTCCTTTGTGAAATCTCATCCTCCTGATAGGGGAAATGAATTATGAATTAATGTAAAATGTAAAAGCTGGATTCCAACGTGAATTTCTTAAACATGACAATTGGCCAAAGTTCCAATTTTGATTTTGTAAGTATAAAGCTTAGGAATGGTAATCTAAAATTGTATTAAAGTCAGTTTTGTAGGATATTGGACATCTAGATTTCTACAAGAAGATAAAGGGAAGATGATGCTGAGATGATGTGCTGAAGATAGCTTGAATGAGCATTCAGACCAGAAAACTCCATGTTCTTCCCCAGACTGCTGTATGAGATGGAAACTCTAAAAGGACAATTAGTTGATTTGACTTTTTCTTCTGAGTCTCTGTATATGTACTTATGAAAGGGGACTGTCCCCTTGTAATCTGTCAATATATTGGTCAACTTTGCTCTCTTCCCATATTCATATAAAGGGGAGATAGTTGAAGGGAAGAATTCACAGGGGAAAGAAAATGAGGAGGTATTGACTGGAAACAGAAATTTTTATAAAGAGAAAAAGGGGGGAGTTTGTGGAAAACAGGGAAGCTCTGTTTCCACTGTTTTGAGTCATCAGGGTTGTGATCCAGCACAGTCAGATAAAGTCAGAAACTTGTGCAAAGGGTTGATGAGCTGTTTGAGGGAAGCCTATCAGAAAAGAGAACATGAAGTTACATGGCCAGGGGATGGTGGTGGTCTGAGTCCAAAATTCAGAAAAGTATAAGAAGCTTCCATTATTCTGAACATGTTGTAGTCTTCCTGTAGCCTTACTGGAAACTACACATTCATTCAAGGGAATGAAAGTAGATGGCCATCCCTCCTCTGAACTGCATTTTTATATATTTTCTTTGATACCTTTTTGTGTGTCAAGTTCATCTTTAACAGAGCCTAAAATGAACATTAAGGTGTGGGACCTAGAAAGGGGAATGCGGAAATATCCCAGCATGTCAGAGGTACTGGGGAGGGGGTGTGTGTGTGAGATCTAGTCGGGATCTCTGGGAAGGATATAATTCTGAAATCATCTAAAAGTCAGAGTAAATCGCAATTCTGAGTTTTCTTCTGATTAGTCTGAATTAGAATTTTAAATTGAATTTTTATGTGAACTGTTTTGTCAAATGTCTGATGTCTTATCTGTGTTTGAGAAATGTTTCATGTTTGTGGTGAGAAATTTCTAAGGTTTGTAATTAGAGAAAGAGAACATTGGGAGAGAACTCCACTTTAGGCTTTCAGTGGGAGATTAAATTCCTTTGAGTTCCAACACAGGTCAAGTTGGAATATCAGACAAAAAGTTAAATACTAAATAGCCAGCAGTCTTTTAGAATTGATAGAGAATCAGAACCCAAGCAGTTCAGAGTAAGCAGGGACTGTGAGGGAAAAATAAGGCAAAATTCCAAAATAAGGGGAGTATCATGATTCTCTTGGTGTATAAACTGTTAGGCATTTAACTTAATTTGTAGTTTTTTAAGGTACAGAAAAGCAGAATGAAATTGGTAAGTATTTATTTGAAATGTAAAGGAAGGTAGAAGTGATTTGAGTGAAGATTAAGAAGGTAGAATGTGTGTGTTCATCCTTCACTGCCAAAGAAGAACATGCCATCAGAGAAATAATAACATGACTTGCACTTGACTTTGCTTTGAGTGAGGGAGGGCTGTGCAAGTCACCAGCCTCACTTCTCCTCCAGAGCCATCTGAATCCAGTGACCACATATTCATCAGGATGACTGGAGATGACCCAGGATGAGGCAGCAATTGGGGTTAAGTGACTTGCCCAGGGTCACACAGCTAGTGAATGTCAAGTGTCTGAGGTGACATTTGAACTCAGGTCCTCCTGGTTCTGCACTGGTGCTCTATCCACTGTACCACCTAGTTGCCCCATGAAGGTAGAATAATAGAAAAAGGAAGGATTTGGGTTTGGGTGGGACAGCAGCTAGTCCACATGCCCTCAACATTCCACAGTGACCCCCCATCCCCCACCCTACTTCAGAAGATTTGGGAATGTTAAAAGAGTGCAAGGTCAGGGGCTGAAAAGGAAAATTTGTAGCCTGATTTAATGATGGAAAATTAGAAAGGATTATGTCTATCCTCTTTCAGGATGGATCAATGGGAGAGTTTTATTGAATTCAATATTGGTGCTGACTATGGTAAAGATATTGGTTCAATTAGTGATAAGGTTTCTACTTGGGAGGGAAGCAGGCCACACCTTGCTCAAATTCCTTAGGCCTTTCATCTGGGCTAAATCCTTTAGCTAATCTGGTTCAAATCTTTTTGTAAAATCTTCTCTGAAGAATAGGAGTTAGGAGTTGAAATGCCTAAGATGTTTTTTTTTATCTTGGGGTTTGCAAAGGAAATGGGATTTAGCTTTCAAGGCCAGGAAGATATAACCCTGTGTCTTTTGAGGGGAATGTATAAATTTGTGGATAATATTTCCTTTTAAAAGTCCAGAAGTATTGGACTTTCCATATATATATGTATATATTTATATATATGTATATATGTATGTATATACACACATATATTTAATTAAAATGTTTACATATTATTATTATAAAGTGCTTAACACAAGGACTGGCATATGTTAGACATAACATTATCTCTCTAAGGCTCCAAACCTGATAACTTTGAAATGGGTCTTAAATGAAAAAAATAATTAAGATCAATAATTTCTGGAAATGCAATTCATATTATCTGAAGTTATTGTTTGTGTTATTATTGTAGTTCTAAATTGTATTTCTAAATTTCTCTTTGAGGTAGAAATGGTGTTAAAGCAATTTTAAAATCTGAACTTTGCTGCATATGAATGGGTTTTTTAAAAGGATGTGAAAAAATTTGATCATTAGAAACTGTTACATTTCATTATAAATAAGTAATAATGATATTAACAGCAGATTTTCCATTTTGAAGTCTTGGCTATTATGAAAGTGTATACAATGTTTAGAGGGTGATAGCTTCACATATTGGTGATGAGATGAACAGTTCTCTGTGCAACATGATTTGGAAATGCATTCACCTAAATTAATAATGGGTTGCTTCAAGTTTTAAATACATGATAAGCCATATTGTTGAAAAAGCAATTTCTGGTATCTAAATATTGTTATATTAAGATCTGCATGGTTAAAAAAAAGATGGATAGGTTAAGAAGCTGTTACGTCAATCTATTCTGAAGCATTGTAATTTAAGAAATACAGTTTTGTCTTTATTTAAAAGGAAATTTTAGTTAAAATTACTTTGCTATAAATCAAGCACTTACAAAAGTATGTTTGTGAAAGGAAATTTGGTAATTATGCAAAGGCCTTGCTTAAGATCTTTTCTTATAATTTTTGTCAGGTTCAAGAGGGTTTGGGGATAAATTGTAAACTGTTTTTGAGAAAAGGAAATATTTTTATGAAGAAATGTTTTGCGTAAAATCCTTTGTATGATTTTTAGAAGGCCTACTAAATTTCTATTTGTAAGCTCATTTGTTGTAATAACTTGATACTGAAGTTCTAGTCAAACCTACTGTGAATTTTCTGAGGTTTTGGGGTGAATCCATGATACTTGGAGAGTTCAGGTGGATTGCAAACAGTCATGGGGTTTTTCTATTTATCCCCACCCAACAAAAGGAAAGGAAGGGGGAAGGGCAACAGCTTCAATGAAGGTCCCACAGGTAATTACCCTGGGCCTCTGGGTCTGGAGAAGCCTGGAAGCATCACCCAATTGGCAGGAGACTAGAACGCAGCACATCTCAGACTTGGGTAAACTTGCTTTGTTAAAGCTGTAGTTTCTATGTAATGTGTATCCAACAAAATTGAAGTGTATCAAGTTGGTACTCTTGTATAGTCTTGTGAAAGACAAAATCCCTGGAATAGGACATTCTTTCTGAATGTTATGGGAATAATTAAATAAAGGGAAAAATATCTGCCAGAGTTTGTTACTCTTGTGAAGTTATGGTACCCAAAAGACCTAGAAGGTTTTATGGGGAGAAATGGTAAATTTGATTTTATGTTGTTATTTAATTAGAAACTAGAACAAGTGTAGAAATGCATGAAAGCTACGTAAGGCTCTCTTTAAAGATGTTCCTTAGCCAATGTGAAATTATAGTCATATCTGAAGCTGATTGTTGGAATTTGCTATTAAAGATTTTATGGGACTGTTAACTGTTATTCTGAGTTTGACTCCAGGTGTGAATACTAAGAAAGGCTATCTGAGTCACTGATCCATGATGAGAGACCCTGTGAGGTACAGGTATGAACTGCAGAGGGTGATCTTGTGGGAACGTTGAGACAATGACTTTTTGGTCTAAGCTGAGGGAGGATTCTCTTGACTCAATTTCCCCACTGACACCTGGCAGATTTTAAGCCTGGCTAAATGCCAGTTGGCAGTCTACACAACTTCTACCTGGAACTGACATAAAGTTAGGGAAATGTTGTTCCCTTATTTTAGTTGTGTCCTTACTCTTTTAATGGCAGACTTCTATAATAAAAAGTTTTGAAAGCACAGTACCAAATTTATTAAATAGTAGATTGGTGCATTGGTGCTAGAACACCTGAGGTTACTATAAGGTTGAGCTATTAAGCCTAGAATTTTAGCCCAAATAACAACTACTGAGCTATAACATATAACTATATATGTTACTGGTATATATTCTCATATAGGTAAGGGTCCTTTAATTCTTTGAAATAGTACAGACACAATTAGGGCAAGGGCTTGTGAGAATATTATTATGTTACTTAGCTAATATCATATTTGTTAGAATGAGTTAATGTTAAAAGAAGAATGGTTTGTGGTCTATCTTGTAAATGCATTAAAGAAGCATATGACCAGAAGTTGGAATTATTTTATGACTTGATATGTACTGTGTTAAAATTGATTACTCAATGTATTTGTGTGTGTATTGAGGCCTGTTATGGATTCTTTGGGGAAATCTCATCCTTCTGAAGGGGGAATGAATAATGGACAACCGGTCAAGGATTCAATTTTGATTTTATAAGGATAGCAGTTTTGTAGGAGAACGGACATAAGAGGTGGACAGGTGATGGGAGGATGCTGAAATGCTGTGCTGGAGATGGCTGAAACAGGTGCCCAGATGAGAGGACTTTGTCAGATGATGTCCCCTACCAGACAGCTGCATGAGAAGAGATTTGTGCATGTTAGAGGGGCAATAGGTTGCTCATAATTGTTTTTTTTTTGGGTCTCTGTATTGAGGGGACTGCCCCCTTTTGATTTGTCAGTGTATCAATCCACCTCTCCCTCTTCCTACTTAAAAGAGAGATGGATGAGGGGAAGAATTCATATGAGAAAGAGAATAAGATGGAAACAAAATCTGAATAAAAGAAAAGGGAGAATTTGTGGAAAACAAAAGGAGGAATTTTGCTTCCATAGGATTAAGACTCCTCCCAACTTTGAATGACAGCAGAATATGTCAGACGTGACTGGTTCTAATCAGAGTTGTGACCCAGCAGAACCAGGCTTCTGATCAGATAAAAGGTCAGAAGCTTGTATGCACGCTTAGCGAGCTGTTTGAAGGGGAACCTATCAGGGAGCACAACATGAAGTGGGAGGTTTAGGAGGCTCATCTAGCCAACGGGGAGCAAGGTGGGAAATTTGAATTGGGAACATCATAAAAAGCACTGCATTCATCTGAGCAAGGATATTCTCTATTAGGGAGAGACTCATTCACTAGGAATGTAGAATAATTGGCCAAAATAAAATGAGAACTTTCCTGGCTTCACAATAGGTATGGTTCTTTGTTTAGAGTGAGCATGTTTCTCACAGTCACAAAAAAAAATTCCTGGATTAGTCATGCCCACAAAAGTAGAATGTGCTTCACTCCTCATTCTTGAAAACAATTCTGTAACTGAATTTGGACAGCGTGTGACCTCCCTTTGAGACCTCTACAATTGTTATTGGTTACCTGGTTGATTAGAATTCTTAAGTCTTCCAAAATTGTCTTTGCAGTACTGGTTTTTTAATATAAATCATGACTTTTCACATAACTGTATTACTGATGGAGGAGTTCAGATAAAGCATTAAATAGAAAAAAATCATGTTTTTAAAAAAAGTCTTCCAAAGAGTCAAAAGTAAATTGATAATGAAGAGAAATAAGGAACTTAATCAAAGGACAGATTGTGGTTTGTGACTGGATGTTACTCCATTTCTGAATCCAACTTGAATATGCCTGAATTACAAGATGACAAGGGCTGACTGGAAGCCATGGAAATCACCATGAAAATAGATTGTGCATAAAGGAGGGGAGATTACATTCCCCTGAATTATGTTTCAATGAAATACAAGTATAAAGCTCATCTTGTATTTCTGAAGGCATCATTATGTTAGAAGAGGAAGAATTTCAGGTACGGAAAATGTCTTGAAAGCTTAATTAATGGTACTTAGTGACTGATGCTTCTAAAGGTACCAAAAAAAAGAAGCCAAGGTTCTCAAACTGCTGCATATTTGAAAAGGAAATATATTTTTGTCTTCCAATCTACATTTATGATCTAAGTCAGGTAAATAAACCTGGTTTATTTCTTTAAAATTTTATGCAGCCTATAATGCACTGTGGTTTCAATGTGCAATAATTTGTACAATAGTTTGTCACCAAATATGCCTTAAGTAGAACAAATGTTTTTTTCTATAGTTCTTTGCAAAATAAATATGTAAAATAAATTTAAGCAAACTTCTATTTTATTCATTTGTATACTGCAAAGTAAAATGAATATTTTTGTTGGAGTTTGTATTTGCACATTCAAGCTGGAGAATTAAATTTTAAATAAAAAAAGAAAGAAAGAAGATCCAGCGAGAGGCAGGTGGAGGTAAGTTTCTTTGTAGACATGTGACATTAATGTGGAGAACTGGATCCTAAAGCCACAAAAGGAAAGAAAAGTCCAAGGGTATGTAGAGAGGGAAGAAAGCATTGGTCACCATTTCAGAGAGGAAAGTACACAGGGATGGGAGCTCTGAAAAAAAGAGAAGGAAAGGGTAAGAGAGCTTTGGGATAGAAAACTTTTCATTTACTGAGGTTTTTCCACTGCTCCCCCACCTACCAAAACCTTTGTATTTGGAAGGTATAGGTAAGCTTCTGTTGCAACATTGAGCTGGGCTGGGTTGGTTCTAAAGCCCTGAACAACTCAATCCCACTATGACTCACTGATACACTATGTACCAGTGATAGGAATGACATGTTAAAAACCTTCATTTTGAAAGCTATTGAAAGTAGAATAAGATGACTACATGACCAAGGCAAGGAACAAGTATCCAAGATATTGAGAGAATTTACACCCACGCGTACCTGGAACCATTGCCAATAGAAGAATGGTGAAAGCATAGGAAGTTTTCCAAAGTACTGAAAATAATAAATTGACACATAAAAAGCACTGATAATAAAAGTAATATGAAAATAATTTTAGCACTTCTTGTCATGCCTTCACAATTTGGTGGAAATGACAAAAAAAGAAAACCATTAATATTTGATTTGTTTAAATTTTGAAATTCACAAGTGTGAAATAAAATGAACATTTTATATATACCATAAAACAGAAAAGGAGGATTATATATGAAACAAGTTCCAATATGCATAGCTTGTCTTTTTTTTTGAGTAATAAAAAATTCAACATGGCACTTGAAAATCTGTTCTGTTCTATTGCATATTACAGTGTAATTATTATAGCTATATATATTCAATCAATTTTCTTCTTTATTATTTTGGGATTTGAAGGGAGAAGGGAGGAAAATTCTATTCATAGTGCACTTCCCACTGTTACCCTCTCCTATTCCAAACTGAAAAAAATCAACCACATATTTGTAGTGAAAACACATAGTCAAGGAAAAGAAATTGTCATACTGTCCATTACTCAAAGCGTACTTTGTATTCTGCATCTTGTATCCATCACCTCTCAGGAGCAGGTTGCAGAGATCCTGTTAAGTTCCTGATATAGCGGTTATTACAAAGAGGTGACATCTTTCCAAGTTGTTGGCCTTCATAATGCTATCGTTATCAGTTACTCCCTGTAGTCTGCAGTAGTCCATTCTACTCTTCCTGCTTTTCACTGAAATTGCCTGTTTTATGGTGTATTATTGCTCTGTAACATTTACATACCAAAATTTGTTCACTTGTTGCCTTATTGCAGGACATCACATCTTAGTTTCCAGTTCTTTGAAATTATATTCTTTTATTATATTATAATTATTATATTATATTCTTTTGTTAAAAGGAGCTGGTAACAGTATTTTTGTACTTGATTCCTTTTTCTTTCTTTAAGGAAATATGCCCCCTAGTGGCATCACTGGGTCAAAGAATATACCCAATTTTTGATTTGGTGGGGATCTCACAGCTTCACCAACAGTAAATTAATTAATGTATCTATTTCTCCATTGCCCTTTCGACACTTATTTTTTTCTTATCTTTGTCAAGTACCTGGGGGAAAGGTAGAGCCTGAGAGTTGATTTAATTTGCATGTAACCAATTATTGATTTGGAGCATTTTTGCTTAAACTTTTTTTAACAACATTTTTCTCCCCTACTGATCTGCCCTCTCTCAGAAAAAGAAAAAAAAACTCATAGCAAATATACATTTGAGGAAAACATATTCTCTACAATATTTGTGAAGTGCATTTTCTCATCACCTATACCAATGTAAAAATCTAATTATTAGTGATTATAGATGTAAAGTATATTTATTTCCCCATAAAGTGGTAATTTGCATTTCTTTCCTTTAAAATTGCTTCTTCAGAGTTTTTGACCATATCTATTGTGTCCATCCTTTATGTATTCATATATATATTTTGGTGAAGCCAGCCAAGTCTAGTCAGACCTTAAAACCCTGGGTTGACAGCCTTCCAGAGAAATTACCTTTTCAGCAAGGATTTTTTTCGTAGAAGGTTAGTTTCCTGTTCTCAGTCCCTTTTTTAGTTTAGGATTGTTTGTCCCAGAGTTTGAGGTGGTTTAGTTTGAGATTAAATTTACTCCAGGGATTGAGGTGCTTTAGGTTTTGACTAAATTCACCTCAGGTGTTGGGGTGTTTTAGGATTAAGATTAAATTCCAGTTTTATTTTTAAATTTTCTCTCAGGAATTGTGAAGGAATATGGGTTTCAGTGGTGGTACAATATCTGTGGGTTTCTCCTTGAATAGGCTTTTGATAGTGTGGGACCAGAGGTTGCTACTGATAAGAGAATGACTAAACAGCACTCTGTTGAGTTATGTGACATATGGTGTAAATCTACAAGAGATTCAACTGGTAATTTGTTTTGGCTAATTTGACTCCTATTATTACAAATTGAAAAAAAGAGTGAAGAAAAAAGTTTATGGTTTGCATTGGATAGCTGCCTCATGTTAACCCTTCTTTGACCATGAAAAAAGAAAAAATGTTTAGAGATACTCCTGACCTCTATACGAGATCAGTAACCTCCTGAGCCCCTCATCCCAACACACAGATTCCTCTCTGACTCCTACTTAAGCTCAGAGACCTTATTAACCCCTCTCATCTCAGATCAGAGTTCCCAAAAGAGGAGGGACTGAAAAAATCCTGGAAAAATGCAGGGAAAATTGAGTTACATTTTGGTTTCAAAAATTGATTCGCTTTGGGATCTTAAGCTATTGTATGTGTTTGCCTCAGTTTCCTGATCTGTAAGGAGGAAAATAATAATGGCATTCACTTTCCAGGACTGCTCTCAGGATCAAATAACCTGACTGTGAACTGCTTTACACAATGACTGGCACATGGCAAACATTATTGTTATTTCTGTAATTGGATGTAATTATTTCTATATTTTGTTTTAAAACAGATAATAATAATGTTTAGTATAATGCTGAATGAATAAGTGTTAGGGGAAAATGAAGTTAATTGTACTTAAGCCCTAAGCTGTAAGGTAAAAACTATTGTTTTGAGTTTTGATTACAAGGATGGTTGTCCGGATTGTCATGAAGCCAACGGTAGAAAATAGCATGTGCTGTATACAGTCTGACAACATGGTGGATGTCTGTCCCTGGAAAAAGTTGAGAGGATGACCTTAGCATGGCCTATAGAAGGATCCTCCTGATTCAGTTTCCCCACTATATTATTTTCTTTTTGAATAGGAAAGTTTCCCACCTGGTTGATTTTAAGCTTGGCTTTTGATATCCTGTAACTACATGATTGGCAATCAGATAACTTATGCCTAAAATCCAACAGCTAAGGAAGTTTTCCCCTGTTATGATACGTATTAGGTCAGGCTGTGCCTTTGAGGGGATGGGTCTTGACATTATTATAACTATGTCCCTCCTTTAGTATTCACAGCAAATTTCTACAGTTGTGGCAGATGAGCAACAGAAGTTTTGCTAAGTATGCAAGAATGAAAAATCTTACAATTTTAACCTAAATTTGTGTTCGTTATAATAAAGGAGTGATATCCTTCAAAAAGAGAGAGTTAAACAAAGTAATAAAGCAAAAATGCATGTAAAAATTTTCTACTTAAATAGTGTAGTGTATGTTGAGAAAGCAGGAAGATTATATTGTTTTCTGTAAGAATTATACATACATACACATACATATATGTATATCTAGCATTGAAATCTAGGCTTTGAGTATTTATATTTTGAGTACTATTTTAGTAATAAGCCCTCAATTGAATTAAGAATTTTACATATATAAGTGTATTGATAACTGTAAAGAAAGTGAAATGATTTCCCCATTTTGAAGTATCTGTCAAATAATTTTAAGACAGAGGAATTCATTCATGAATATTTTTTAGAATCTTATGTCAGGCACAGAATTTAGGTAAATGTAGAAAAAGTAAATAGTATATAAAAAAACCCTAAGTTCTCTGACGTATAAAGATTGGAGAACCAAATTTAATAGTTTATATTAAATTATATTGAATCTTATTATGGGCAGATTTAGCAGAATTATCTAGGGATCTCTACAAGTGATTTGGAATCAGAGAAGCAGAGCCCACTTCCATTGCCCAGAGAACAAGGCCTGAGAATGTCCAAAAGAAGAAATCCAAGGACCAGATAGCTTCATGAAATATCTGAGACTCAGCATGTGCTGATTAAATGGACATTGAGAGTAGGTTACTAAGATGTGAGAAGACTTTGTGTTAGTTAATATCGATGAGAATTACTGTATTGCTTTGGTCTTTTGTTTTCTAGTGTTTAAGTTTTCTAGTTACCTTGGTGATATGTGAATCCTCTCAAAAATGTCAACTGTGAGCCCTCTAGGTAGTTGGATGTGCAACTTAACTTACGTTCTTCTGATTATCAACATATGAAAAACCTCTTAGAGTTGGCTTATAAACAAGGGATTCATAAATTGAAAGGAGGATTGAGGAAATTGAGGAGACTGGGAGAACAAATGGTGGTGAGAATTGAGTGAAACACACTAACCCTAAATCCTGTGACTCATTTCTGGAGTTAGCTCCGTTCCCCTTCTGTTCAATTATGAGTTTAGTTCAACTTCTGTCCTATGAGAAAAGTTTATTGTATTGTTTGAACCTAGCCCTGCATGGCTGGGAAGCTGGAACACCCCTATCTATTGATTAGAAACCCTTAACTAAAGACTTAGATTTTGCTGACTGGTTAGATACAAAGACTGATGCAAGGAGTTTTCTCAAAATTATACATCTCAAGCAAACCATATGACTTATCTGAAAACTGGCCTTAAACTGATCAAACATTTATTGTTCCTATGTTTCTTTGACTGTTCACAGACAATTGGGGGTGGAGGGAGTGGAATGCTTCCTTTTCTGATTTCAGGGAATTGCAACTGTTCATTTTCCCCCTCCCAACTTGGAAGGTCCCTAATCTCTCATCCAATTAGAAATCAGACCACCTAATATTGTATTGTTCCCTTTTAATTAATTAGCTGTATTTGATTAATTGTTTTTAATGTATAAAAGTCTATTTACCACAGTATTTGGGGTCCAGGGCTATGGTAAAGAGATCTGGTCCCAATTTGTTATGCAATTGGCATGCATTGCTTAATAAATTAAAATGCTCAGGAGCTCGAACCTTTGTTTCCTTAGTAATTTCATCTCTCACACATCATACTACACTGTTTACATTTAAAAGGTTTCTTTCCAGTGTGGATTCTTTGATGTCTAGCAAGACTGGAGCTCTTTGTTAAACCCTTCCCACACTGGTCATATTAACAAAATTTCTCTCAAGTGTGGATTCTCTGATGTTTACTGAGACTGGATCTAATTCTGAAAGTCCTCCCATACTAATTACATTCCAAAAGGTTTCTTTTCATTCCTCTGATATACAAGATTGTCCTTCCATGTGATAGCCTTTCCACACTGATTATATGCATAAAGTTTTTCTACAATGTGGATTCTCTGATGAGTACCAAGATGGGAGCTCCTTGTGAAAGCCTTTCCACAATGATTACATTCATAAGATTTCTTGCCATTGTGTACACTTTTCTGTTAAATAAGCTAAGAGTGGTAACTATAAGCTTTGTCACATTCATGACACTCATGAAGTTTCTCTCCAGTGTGTCTTCTCTGATGTGCAGCAAACCTGGAGCTGTTTTTGAAAGTCTTTCCACATTAATTGCATGCATGAGATTTTTCTCCAGTGTGGATTCTCTGATGTTTGGCAAGACTAGAGCGAATTCTGAAAGTTTTTCCACAATGCATACATTCAAAAGGTTTCTCTCCTGTGTGAATTTTCTGATGTGCAGCAAGATTGCCCCGTCGTGTAAAAGCTTTTCCACACTGGTTACACTGATAAGGTTTCTCTCCAGTGTGGATTGTCTGATGCACAGCAAGACTGGAACTCTGTGTAAAAGCCTTTCCACACTGATTACATTCAAAAAGTGTCTCCTCACTGTGAATTCTCTGATGTGCAGCAAGACGGGATTTCCGTGTGAAAGCCTTTCCACACTGATTACATTCAAAAGGCTTTTTCCCCGTGTGCATTCTCTGATGTACAGTAAGACTAGAGCTCTTTGTGAAAGCCTTTCCACATTGATTACATTCGTAAGGTTTTGCTCCAGTGTGGATTCTCTGATGGGCACTAAGATGAGAGCTCTCTGTGAAAGCCTTTCCACACTGATTACATTCATAAGGTTTCTCTCCAGTATGGATTCTCTGATGAGCACCAAGATGAGAGCTCTCTCTGAAAGTCTTTCCACACTGATTACATTCAAAAGGTTTCTCTCCAGTGTGAATTCTCCGATGTACTGTAAGACTGGAGCTCTGTGTAAAAGCCTTTCCACATTGATTACATTCAAAAAGTTTCTCCCCAGTGTGGATTCTCTGATGTAAAACAAGACGGGAGTTCCGTGTGAAAGCCTTTCCACACTGATTACATTCGTAGGGTTTCTCTCCAGTATGGATCTTCTCATGCTCAGTAAGACTGGAGCTATACCTGAACACTTTCCCACATTGATTACATTCATAAGGTTTCTCTCCAGTATGCATTCTCTGATGTACACTAAGATTTGAACTCTTTGTGAAAGCTTTTCCACATTGATTACATTCATAAGGTTTCTCTCCAGTATGGATTCTTTGATGTAATACAAGATTGGCTCTCTGCGTGAAAGCCTTTCCACATTGATTACATTCATAGGTTTTCTCTCCAGCATGCATTCTGTGATGTAAAGCTTTATTTAAAGCTGCATCTGAAGCCTTTCCACACTGATTACATCCAAAAGGTTTCTTTCCAGTGTGGATTCTCTGATGGGCATCAAGACAGGATTGCTTTTGGAAAGTCTTTCCACACTGATCACATTTAAGAAATTTCTCTCCATTATGGAATCTCTGATGTTTAGCAAGACTGGAGCTGTATCTGAAAGTCCTTCCACATTGATCACATTCATAAAGTTTCTCCCCAGTGTGGATTCTCTGATATAAAGCTCTATCTGATGCCTTTTCAAAACACACTTTACATTCATAAGACTTTTCTCTGGTGTGGATACTTTGATGGCAAATGAGGAGTGATCTGTAGCAGAAACCCTTCCCACATTCGTTACATTTATAAAACTTTTCTTCAGTTTTTCTCCAACTGAAATTACAGGGATCATCACTCATGAATCTTTGCTGGCCACATTCTTCCACAAAAATGCTCAGCTCTGTAGTCATCTCATCCACTTCAAACCTGGTCTCTGTACCTGAAGAAAATAACCATAGATACACAAAAAGATACACATACACACAAACACACATAAATATGTTCTTTCCTCTGATGGCAGAAAGTAAACTGATTTATATTTCATTTCCTCAGTCAAAAAGAAAAGTTTTCAAACTTAAACAGGCAGAATCAATCTTTAGAAATACCATGTGGTCACATCAACCAGATGGTTTGTTTTCAAAAGAGCTTTAATACAACACTGGATCCTCACAACTAGCCTGATTCACATGCAGGCCCAGTACTCTCATTACCCTCCAAACTCAGGCCATGAGCTCATTCAGGGCTGAGGGACCTGACCAACAACCTTACGGATGAGACTAGAACTCAAACCCTGTGACTGAAGGTTCTGCCGAAAGTCTTAGACAGCCTTTCTCTACTTCCATCTGCACTTTCAATCTTTTCTTCAAATGCCTGTTGTTGATTGCACTTATAATTTTGTCAGTCTTAGGTCATCTTCTGACTGTTCGGTACTGATCACTTTGGATGCCCTATCACAAGGTCATTCTTAGTAAATTCCACATGCTAAAGCGATAAAAAGGCTTACTCTTCTTAACTGTTATGCAATAATTTTCAGTTATATCCAAGATATGCTATTTGCTATAGCTATACTAAATATTCATATTATTTCACTATCTATCATACCTCGAAGCATAATGTAATGTCCCTGGTGATCTCTTTGAACCTTATTTTCTCTGTTGCCATGTCTGAGACCATTCTTTATTCCTTTGAGGCATTTTTTTGGGATGCCATTATCCATTTTTAAAAAAAAATATACTGTTTCATACTGGATCTGGGTCCATTATCATGAATCATGAAGTGAATGATTCACTATTGGTCCTCTAACACCATGTCCCATTTAGTGGTTCCTGAAACCTTTGAAGGTTTGCAATGATGTTTACAGGACTTTAGCTAAAAACTCTTTAATGACAATTCATGAAATAAAGAACTGCCCAGTTTTGTAATCAATATATTTTTCCCCTGGGACAATAAGCATGTGCATGTTTGAGACATAGTAAGTGTCTTTGTGCAGTGACTCCAAATCATCACAGTTGGGTATAAAATGATTTTGGTATTCATGTAAGGATTACATCAATCACTGACCACTTCTAACTAAGTGCAACCTATCCTTAAATTGTTTCCATATTGTCAGAAACGTCTGACAGCCAAGCACATGTCTATGGTCACAGGTGCACACATGCCCTGACTTCCTTTCTGCCACTGCACCAGAGTAGCTGCCTTCTAATCTCATCTCATCAGCATTATAGATTATACAATCACCACATCAAGAAATTACAAATGTTTGTGTTCTTCTAGTGCAGACAGCAGGTGCTTGGAAAAACGTGATCTTTAGGCATACACATTACACGCCACCTTGAACCATCATGGATCATCCCACACTTTCTACAGAAACATTCCTTCCACTGCCTCTCCTCACAGTGTTGAGGGTACTTTCTGATTCGAACTTCTCTTCTGCTCATGATACTGTCCTTCTACCTAGCAAATTTTCAAAGGAACTGGTTGGCAACCCAAGTCAGTCTTTCCATAGAGTTTCTGTGAGAGTATGGCCAGCATGCCAGTGGTAGAAAGCAGCAAGTTAGGTCTGAAGAGTTATTTCCTTACAAAAATTTCATATATACATACATATGTGCATATATATGTGTATATATACATATATACACACTCACATACACATATATGTACACATATATTTACATATGCATATATACCCACACATATATGTGTGTGTGTATAAAATTGTTTAAAAACAAAAAAAAACTCCAGAGCAATATATACAATTCAACTTCAACTACCTTTATCACTTAACACACTACTTGTTACTAGCCAACTGAAAAATAAAATTTTTATATAACTAGTCATTCGTTTTGTTGACTGGTTTAAACCAGGGGGCTTAAAATGAATAGGGGCTTAAAACATGAATTTCCATCTCTCAACATGAGAACTTGTAAAATTCTCCAAGTATTTTCCACTTCATCCTTGTGAGGGAACATTTTCATTATATTTTAGTTACAAATCAAAATTCAGCCAGTTCTTGTGTAATATAAGTGGACTGGTCCACAGACTTTTCCCTCACCACCTGCCACCTCCATGACTCTGTGTTTCCTGCAAATGGAGAGGCTTCGGTGCATAAGACCCAACAGCCACAGCAACTCCAGTGCCTACAGCACAGGACCCCTGGTCCTGTTCCCGGGGAGTCAAATTTACATAATGTGAATTTATGGAAAGCAAGGACTTTCTGCACATCTGCTAACACAGTGGATATAGAGGTGGGCCTAGCAATCTGGAAGAGTCAGGTTCAAATCCTGCCTCAGACCCCCAGTCAATCATTTCACCTCTATTTGCCTCATTGTAAAATGGAGATAAAAACAGTATCCATCTTTTAGAATTGTTGTAAGGATCAAAAGAGGTAATTTCTGTAAAGTACTTGTCACAGTAAGTGGCACACAGCACGTACTATAGACATGCTAGATATAACATGTTGTATTGTTACTATTATATTTACTTGATGCAGAACCAGATTGAAGACTGGATTTGTTAGGTATTTAACTAAATTGTGTAAACTTTTGTTCAGAGAAAAAAGTATAACTTTGGAATTATTTTCATATAATTTATTACGTTCAACATTTTCTAAGTTGTAAGTTATTTGATTAACAAGCTATTTCTATTAAAAAAATCTATAAAATAAATTGAAATTGAAATCTTGCAAGTAATAGTAAGAATGAGGTCTTATGGGATTAAAAAAAAATTCTTACAAAAATCCCCACAGTAAATTTTCATAATTTAAAAAAGAACAAAATTTTATTTTTTAGAATTAGATGGGACTGAAAACATTAACTTGGATCTTTGTGGGGTAAAACTTATCCAAGTCATTATAGTAAGTACTTGTTGTATATATTTAAATATTATGAGTAGACTAGTTGATGAGTAGAACTGCAGTGGTAGAGGGAGGTTCATAACATACTTTGTGTTGTTGAAACAACTTCTAAGAACAAAAGATTTAGGGAACTAGTGCTCTGAGTCCTGGCTCTTCACTGACCCATTTAGTATAAACACACTTACTTCTTGTTACATCAGCTCAGAAAACTCTTCCCAGGCTTCTCTGACACTGTACCTTTCATCATTTCTTATGACTCGACAATCTTCTATCACATCTTTAGACCATCATTTGCTCAGACATTTCCCAATATACAGGCACCATCTGTTTCCAGATCTTTGTAACAACAACACAGTTCTCACTTTGTGTTGAGTCTTTTTCCTCCTGCTATGAACCCTTTAGTTTATAGGTCTAGTGGTTATCACTGGACCAAAGGGCAGACAGGGGAGTGAGTGTAGGGGTATAGCTCCAGAAGGTAATACAGAATGCCATCTTTTTATTTTAATGCTTTGTGAAGCCTTGTGTCAAGGCTCTCTCAGATACAAAATGTTATCTGGTTCTATTTTCTAATGCATTATCCTATCTTCTGTTTTTATGGCTGGATTCATCCAAGCACATTTTGTTAGAACAGTTAATTATGTTTTCTACCTGATGTCCTCTAATTATTTTTCTCTCTCAATCCTTTATAAAAAAAAAAAGGAGGTAGGGAAAGGGAAGGGGATCAACACTAGTCATTGACCATTGAAATGGCCTGATCTCCTCACCCCCTCCTTGTCTTCCCCCACTCCATCTCAGATGGTTGGCTGGAACACCATCTTAAAAGTATGTTATCTTTTTATCTCCACTATCTGAAGTTTACACTATGGTGCAGCTATTTTCTACCACAAGGCAGCCAAGTGGCACAATGGACAGAGCACCATGCCTAAAGTCAGGAAGACCCGAGTTCAAATCCAAACTCAGACACTTTCTACCTGTGTGTCACTGGGTGAGTCATAGCATACTTTTTTCCTCAGTATCCTTATGTATAAAAGAGAGATGATAACAGCACCTACCTCTCAGGGTTATTGTGATGATCAGATAATACTTGTAAATTGCTTGGCACTTACGTGACAATCATTTTGATACCACCTACTCAAATTAATCAGTATTTATTCAGTTTATTGTGATTTGATGGGTATCCATGATTGTGTTAGTGAATTAAGCAGAATAGGATTAAGTGTAAGTTAGTTCTGTATGGTAATGTTGTTAGGATAAGAAATATAATGATGATTATATTACTTACTTTTATCAACTAGATTCATATTGTTAGTTAAAAATGCAATAACGGTGGAATTGCTCTACAAGCTCCCCATTCTCCATCCCAACTCTATAACATGCTATAATATGGTTCATTTGTTGGTGCAATTCCCCCTTACCACTCTGAAGTAATGCTGTCCACTCCCTAGTGACCTTTGCTTCAAAACCACAACTTCCTTGGTCCCAAGGATACTGTGATCAAACACTAGGGTCTTAGAACTTGTGGAGGGCCCTGAGATGTTGTGGAAAGGTTCTTATGACCATCTGAGACAACCTGGAGTTGATGACCTGTGGAAGGTCTCATGACCTGTGAAAGTCCTGTTGACAAAGTAGTTATGATGGATGGATGGGCTCCCCAGCCAATCAGAATTCTCCCTGCTTCTTGGGTTAATAACCAATCATGAAATTGTACTATCTCCTTCTATTTTTAGTGTGCTCTCAATTTGTACAAATACTGGTCACCCTCAAGCAATAGGAGTCCCTGACCATGAAAGAAGATCTTGGGCCAATTAATCAGGGACTCTGAGACTCCCTACTAAATAGATTAATATTGCTTGGAGTTCTAAGTGACTTCTGTTTCACATTGGGATTTTCTGGCCCACACTTACTGGGCCCTTTATAAATGTTGGTCCTTCTAACATTATTATTGTGATCTTGACTATTTCCTCATGAATTCTGCTCTTTCTTAAACTGCTATTTTTCTCTCTCCTTCTATTCACTTATTTCCCTCTTGAACTTGATGTGTTTCCATAGCAGAACACTCTCTTTTGCCTGGCTCAGCTGAGTGAGGCTCATGATCTGCAGCTTCTTCTCAAATTCTCTATGTTTGTATACAGATGGTGAGCTCCTGGACAGCAGGGACTAGCTTTTACCTTCCTTTGGATCCCCAGGCTTACACAGTACCTAGAACACAGAAGGTATTATATATTGTATCTATATTGACTGACTGGGCCTAGGGTTGATACCAGGGTATAAATACTACCTCACTCCCTGGATTCTAGTCTCTCTCCTCATCTTCAAATGCAGGTTTTAGCCTCAACTCTATTTGTGTCTCTTTCTTATCCCTTATCACCTACAAGGAGTTACCTTTGCTGGCTCTAAACCTGATGAGTCCTTACCAGACCAAATACAAATACAAAGGCTTCTAAGGTCCTGGAGGGCTTGGTTCTGTCAGATGCCTGGGAGTCTCAACCTCCTAATTCCCTAGCCTTAGAGTGGTCTCCTCTATATTTTGCTACTTATTTTCTGAGAACAGACAAAGATGGAACCATAGAAATCAGGAAAGGAACCTTGGGTTAATGAATTGTGCAAGCTTCAACTTTTATTACTACTTCCAGTAAGGCAGTGGTTTCCATTTTTGCCTACAAGATGCTGCATAGAGATAGAGAAAATCATGAAACTGGGCTGTCTACTCTAAATTCAGATTCTGTAAACTCAGCTGGGCCCTCACTGTGCCAAGGTAGTCTTTTGACATCTCCTTGACTGTTTCCTTTTCCTGCTATCAGCAAGCTTTTCCAAATCTTTCTGTCCTTCCCCAATTGTCTCATTTGGTTTACTTCCTTCAACACTCTCATCTGAACACTTGGTCTCATATATTACCAAACAATGTTGGACACTTACCAAGACCTTTTTTAGCTCTTCTTTATCTCAAATAAAATAGAAGTTTTCTTATTCCTCTATTGTCTTGGTCTCCCATGAAGAGATGGTCATTTTGGTTGCCAAGGAAAACCCCATTACATGCATAAATGATCCCAGTCTATCCCATTTCCCAGTCAGCATATACCCTCCTGTACCAACCCAATTTTGTCACAAATGTTCAATCTCTCCTTCTATTGGTTTTTGCCTCCTTGGCAGAAATAAAACGATGTGTCCCCAACCCTGAAAAGAAGCCTCTCATGGTCCATTCATCCCCATTAGACACTGACCTCCACCCTTTCTTCCTTTCATGGCTAAAGAGGGCCATGACTAGAGAGGGCCATCTACACTTAGTGTTTCACACTCCTTTTGCCTTCCTTTCTTCAAAACTCTCTGCACTTCAGGTTTCAAAGTCATTGCTCAAATGAAACTGCTCTCTGAAAAGTTACCAATAATCTCCCAATTGCTAAATCCAATGGGTTTTTCTCAATCCCTGTCCTTCTTGACCTCTCTGCAGCCTCTGTAATAGTCAGTCATGCCCTATTCCTTGCTATTCATTACTCTTTAGGTTTAGGTGGCAATACTTAATTGTGGTTCCCCTTCTATAAGGTCCCAAACTAAACTCATCACCTTTCCCTAAACCCTCTTGTATTCTTACTTTCTTATTGCTATACAGAACACCACCTCCAATCATTCAGGTTCATAACCTAAGTGTCACCAACTCATCATCATCTCTCACACTCACATCCACCTATATTCAATATGGTACATCATGTGGATTCTACCTTTGTAACATCTCTCTCATATATTCCCTTGTCTCTCAACATTGCCAGTTCCTTGGTTCAGCCACCAATTACCTCACACCTGAGACACTACTGTAAGTCTTTTGGTTGGTTTCACTGCACATCAATTATCTCCCCTATATACTCAATCCTCCACCCAGGTGTCAAATTCATCTTCCTGAAAGGCACTTCTGATCATGTCCCTGCCTACTCCATAAACTTCCTTGGCTCCCAGAATCAAATATAGAATCCTCTTCTTGGCCCTCCATCATCTACTCCTCTATTACTTCCCCAGTCTGCTTTCACCCTCCGTATGTGTAATAATTAGTGATTCAGGTCTCCTCTTTGTTCCTTGACCAAGACACTCCATCTCCAGACTCCACGTTTCCTCTGGCTGCTCCTCATGCTCACTCTGGCCTCCATGATGTCCCACTTAAAACTCCTCATTCTAAAATAAATCTTCTCCAGTGCTCCTTGGCCTTCATGCCTTCCCTCTCTTGATTGGCTTCAATTTATCCTGGATGTAGTGGATTTCTACATAGTTGTTCCCATTTTGTCTTGCCACTATATTGGGAAGTCCTTGAGAGTAGGGCTTATCCTCTGCCTTTATTTGTATTCCTGGTACTTAACACAGGGTCTAGAAACAGTAGGTGCTTAATAAATCCTTACTGACTTGAATAAAGTCTAGGAAAGTTTTCATATTGGACAGCCTCAGCCTCTTTTAGATGTTTTCAGGAAAGCACAATGCCCCAAAGCTCCAAAAAATGACTTCATAGACTTATCACTGGAAGGGAACTGAAAGGCCAAGGAGTCTAAGTCCCTCTCCAATATTACAGAAGAGGAAACTAGGGCTCAGAGGTTAAGTTGCTTGCCCAGGATCTCACTTGCCCAGGAACTGAAATGTGTCTAAAAACCAATTCCAATTCAAATATGCCTGCCCCCAAGTCTAGCACTCCCTTTATTATAACGCAATGATGCCTCTTGTGATTAACAGCCCTCATACACCTACTTTCATCTCACTCACCTGGCCAGGAGTTCCTTGGGTTTTTTGACTCTAGCATCCCTGGTGCTTCCCCTTGATGAATAGGGGAGATGAGATCTTCTCTTGGAACTGGAAGTCCTGGGAATATAGAATAAGAAAGGGATGAGGACAGAGAGAAATATACAATTCAGTCCTCTTGATGGAAAGGGAATATGCAACCAGAGGATGGCTCCCATGATGCCTCAAGGATGGTTTCCCGGGTATTGAATGCTGGGATCTTGGGAGGGGGCAGAGATCATTTGGAATCAGACAATTCCACCTTTATTTACCTCTTTCATAGAAGGATGGGCATATTCCATAGCTTCCATTATCTAGAAATTAGAGGTAGTTCTTACTGCAGTGGTAAGAGGTCTGAGTGGTACTTGGGCAGGGACCTATTATTGTCCAATCAATGAAATCCAGAGTGAATTGGGTTTAAGGCTTCATCTTTGAGAAATAAATCTAGCCAGTAAACCCTAAGATGGCTAGGTAGGTTTTAGCCACCAAAATTTACCTTCCTTTGGCAGAATACCCGTAGGTAAGGGGATACCTCATTTTGGGAGAGGAGAGAAGAGAAGAGAGGGTGAGCTATCTAATTGGAACTGTCCAGTTGGGTCCCCATCGCAGGTTGTGGCTTGTCTTTTGTTCTCAAAGAGGACCATGACATCAGGGAGAAGATGACACGACTTGCACTGAATTGGATTTGAGTGAGGGAGAGCTGTGCAAAGTCATTAGCCTCACTTTCTCCTCCTGAGCCACCTGGGTCCAGTGGTCAGATATTGATTGATCAGGACAACTGGAGATGGCTCAGGATGCAGTGGGAGACCTTGGCCTTTTCAAGCTAAGATCTTTCCAGAGTTCCACCACTGAGTGAGGGAACATTCATTTAGTTCATTGAAAAAGAAAAGAAAAAAGAAAAAATCAATCTGAGAGAGGAAGATCCTCAGGCTTGCTAGCCAAAGAGAAATAATTTACTATTTGTATTCACCCTTTTTTTCTTTTTAATTAAATGGTCATTCCTTGACTTCTTCACAGGTCTAATCACTGACTGGGCACTGCCTCACTCAAAGCAAGAACTCAGAAAGACCTTAGCTTACAAGGGCCAAGGTCTTCCTTTGTGTCCTGGGTCATCCTCAGTCATCCTGATCTCTACCTAATCACTGGACCCAGATGATTCTGGAGGAGAAAATGAGGCTGGTGACTTTGCAGAGCCCTCCCTCCCTCAAATCCAGTTCAAAACAAATCATGTCATCATCTCCCTGATGTCATGGCCTTTGTGAACGAAGGACAAATCACAACCACAACCACAAGAGGTCTGAACCTGGAGTCAAAAAGAAGGGTCCAAACCAGCCTCAGCCACATGGTAGCTGTGTGGCCCTGGAAGGTTATGTAACCTCTGTGGACCTCAGTTCTATCAACTAAGAAATGGGATAATAATAGTACCAACCTCACAGGGCTGTTGTGAGAATCAGATGATAATAATTATAAAGCACTTTGCCCAGTTTGGGACAAAGAAGAGGTGTATATAAATGCTAATCCCATTCCTTTCCCATCATCTGGGCTGCAATTTGAGGGAATCATGAAGGACTGTACCAGGCAGGACTGGGAACAAGGAGTTACAAGAATGCTACCTGTTAACAAGAAGACTGTTCTAAAGTCTAGACCTATCCCAAAGAGGAAGGGGTCAGGCAGAGTGTTCCCTTCACTGCCCAGTGTCAAGAAAAAGCTGCATGAGCGATCTTCAGAGTCAAAATTCATATCCAATTAGAAGATAACCTCTGAGATTAGCTCCAAGTCTAAGATTCTGTGACACTAGTCTGAATTTTGACCTGAGGCTACATAAAATAGGAAAGAGACAATTTCAGAAGGGATAAAGTAAAGTCCCAGTTTCCTATTGTGTAAATCAAAGATGTCAGGATCCTCTCTCAATATCACCCCTTTTTTCACTCCTCTCTTTTTATTATTAGGAGATACTTTGTTTTCCAGGGCTAAGACCCAGCAAGCAAGCTGTGCCCTGAGCTTAGCATAACAACAATTCTTTGTACTCACCCTCTAGATGAACTCTGCTGCAGTTAAATCACAATACTAATGGTCCCTGATCTTGGGCAAGCAGCAGGTCCAGACATGAAGCTGTGCTATGAATGGACTTTTTGTCACTGAGTAACGTTGCCTCACTATTGCTCTTGCCTCACTATTGCTCTCTCTCTCTCTCTCTCTTTGTGTATATGTGTATATATATATATATATATATATATATATATATATATATATATATATATATATATATATAGTATCTTTGTGTATATATGTACACACACACATATATATGTATATATACACACACACGTATATATATATATATATATATATATATATATATATATATATACATATATAGTATCAAGGTTTAGCCTCACTGCCTTGGGTCTTCGCCTGGAGGAGATCCCAGTACACATGTCTAGTTTCCCTCTTCTAACAGAAAAAGGAAGGCTTTTTGCCTATAACCTCTGTGACCTTGTTCATTTATTTTCAGAATTTGTCAAAGCTTTTCACAGGAAAAGCAGCGAGCAGGAGGACCCAGTGGAGAGATCAGTACTTCTGCCTGTTGAATAACTGATAAATGCTCAAACCCCTCACACTAGGGAGGAAATGAAGATTTTGATGGCAGATTCAGTTACCAGAGGACATGGTCCTTACCCAGGGACAGCAAGTTCCGGGCATTCTCCAGCATGACATCCTTGTACAATTCTTTCTGAGAATGGTCCAACAGGCCCCACTCGTCCAGGGTGAAATTCACAGACACATCCTTGAATGTCACCCACTCCTAAATCATCAAAAGTCACATGATTGAGAGCTGAAAGAAACTCCAGAATTTATCTAGTCCAACCCTCCTCAGTTAAGAGGAGGAAAGTGAAACAGAAGAAATCTGTCTAAAACTCCGATCACCTTTAAGAGTGTCACTCAACCCCTAAAACCACAGTCATTTAGAGCTCAAGGGCATATTGAGAAAAGCATTGTATACTTGAAGTTTGAATCACGTTGGATTAATAAAAGCTGAAGAAATGTCTTACTATGAAATGTTTCTCCCTATGGAATCAGGGAGAAGGTATGTGCTCTATTAGCAAGGTATGAGAGTCTATGGGAGAGAAGGTGATGTGAAATTCCTCCTCATCTGAAGAATCATAAGTGAAATGTTATGAAAATTCTGTGAAGAGTTTGTAAGAAGCTGGCAAGTACTGTGTATTCTAGGGGGTGGGGGAAATCATCACTGAGAAAAGAACGGAGAAAAAAATTATCTAGCCAATTTCCTAGAAGGCTGAAATCGTCTTATCTAAATGAAAGCATGAAGAGTATTCTTTAAAAATAACAATCACAACCTGGACTTAATTGAGTGGCCACTCTGGCTGATGCTGGTCGGATCTGTGGATGAACTGTACTCACCCGGGGTGGAGATCTCTGGCTCCCAGGGGCCATTCCCTCTGGCTCCTGGCTCCTCCCTCCTTGGGCCAGACCTTGATCCTTTGTGGGCTGAGCTGGGAAGGAAGGATCACTGAGGGGTAGAAGTCTTTCTCTTCTTTTCCTAGGCAAGAGAGTGGTCCACAGGGATTTATAGAGGGTGAGGTCCAAAAGGAGGTCAAGCCCCTGGCCCTGCTCTCAGGGAACAGACTCCAACCAAAAGAGATCAGCAGGTAGTGTCAGGCTGGGAAAAGGTTTGAAGATGAATATTTTCCACCCTCACTAATTCCTTCCCTTCGGTTACCCCTCCCATCCCTCATCCTTCTAGAGAGACCCAAAAGGCAGAAGGGGCTTGGGATCCCAGATGGGATGAGACTAGTCAGAGCCTCAATGACTCCTGAATTAGAGGTCTCCTTCCACCTGATGCTCTGGGTGAGATATGAAGGTCAGGTAACTCTGACCCAATGGTAATGCTGAGGAAGGTACCACAGGACTTTGGGAATGCCATGGGGAGCCTTAACAAATAGCAGGATTGGGGAGCAGCCCAGGGAACCAACTCTGTTTGGGAGGCTGACTCCTGGCATAACTGGAAGATGTTTGCCAACAGGTCAAGAGGGAACAATGAGGCCCAATGGAAAGGGCAGCCAGCAGAAGTTGGGGGCAGTGAGGAGTCCTTGCTCAGACCTACCTGGGCGTTGTACGTTCTGAGCAAAAGGGAGAGTAACCTTGGCTCTCAGAGAAGGCAAAGAAATCTCTGCTCCAGAGGAAGAAAGAAGAGGGATCTCAGCTCCAAGGGAAGGCAGGGAGAACTCAGTTCCAAGGGCTCCTGTTTTGAGCCAGCCTGCTCTGGGTGGGTCCTTCAAGTCTTGACTAAAAACCCATCATCTGCAAAAAGTCTTCCTTGGTCCACCTTCTCTGATTTCCTGCAATTTACGTTATATATATTTTGTATGTAGGAAGTAAGGAAATAAAAATGTATTAAGTGTCTACTGTGTGCCAGGTACAACTGCTTTACAAATGTTATCTCATCTGGTCCTAACAATGTCACATAGTTCTTCCTACCTTCATTTTTAACAGAAAACAGAGACTGACTAGGTCTAGGAAGGGTCTGAGGCTGGATTTGAGCTCAGGTTTTCCTGAATCCAGGCCCAGAACTCCATCCACTGTACCCCCTAGCTTTGTGTGTCTGTGTGTGTGCCCGACATATAATCAACCTTGGTTGCATTACCATGAGTGAGCCCCCAGATCATGGGCACTGGAGCCATTCTCTTATTTTCTACATTCCAAGATCTAACAATACCAATTGTATTTAAGCAATAAATCTCATTTTGAAGCATGGATGGGATCTGTTAAGAATGAGTTGGCTCAGATGTGCAAGGCATGATATTCTAGGCAAAATTTTATCATTTTCATAAACCATTACTTTTTTCCAGCAACTTCTTTCGCAGGATGACAAGATTTTATGTCAAGTTTTACGTACATTTTGCATGAAGGTATGATCTACCTATATAGGGTCAAACATCACAATTATCTCAAGAGCAGAACATATGTCACTTTAAATGAGACTGCACAATAATGTAGTTTAGGGTAAACTCAGTCCCATCAGAGATGGATTTATATTTACAAATGATACCACATAGGATCTCAATTTTCCCAAGGGCCATTTGCTGGCAAGAGCTCAAATTCTAGGGCCCACTCCTTTGGGTTAGTCTATTCCCAAAGTTGTATTGTGGCATTCTTTCTACTCAGAGGGAGGAGGGTCTGAGTCCCAGGGCAGGAAGGAGGGACAAGGGGAGGGGATGGACAGATGAGAGAAGCTCTAAGGGGTGACAGCCTGGGGGGGTCATGACTCCTGTGGAATTCAAGCCCTGGAATGGAAGTTGGTGGGCTAGGACAACGACAAGGCAGAAAAGGGGTCATTCCCATGGCCATGGCATTGCAGCTGATGGAGACCAGGAACAGGGGCAGAGAGGAAAGTAGGGGCCTTGAGTGTGAATGGAGAGGAAAGTATGATCCTGGGGCCTCAGGTCATACGCAGAGAGGGCCTCTTAGACCCTCCTAGAAATGACTTGGCCCACTAAGGCTACTCCAGACTCTTCTGCTTCCCACATGGCCCACCCTCTGCCTTGGACTCCTCCTCCTAGCTGACCCCTTGGCTGGAAGCAGCAGCCCTTTTCCTTGAGATTAAGTACTTCCTAGAAATCCTGTGCTTGCAGGTCTCAGGCAGATCTGAGCCAGGAAGTCAAGAGGTCAGACAGCCTCCCTGTACTCTAGCTGACTAGCCTTGTAAGAACAAGAATCCATCTTTGATGTTAACTTCATGCCATGCTTCCTGCTTCATTCAGCTCTCTAGCTCTCCCCAAACAGCCCAACCCTAAGCCCCAGCCTGCTGCCTTTGTGCCATCTTGATACCACTGCCTCCTAATCACTTTCCTCCTCTGGCAGGTACAAGGACAGCTTTTGCATTCACATTCCTAACAGTCACCACTGAGGCTTTCATGGTGGAAAATGGTTGTCCCAAATCTGACTCTATTTGATGCTCCATTGGCTGTTCTTATATCAATGTACTCAATGTCCCCTTGGTACCTCCCTTTCTCCTATTCCTTTAAGAAAACTCATAGGACACTTATTGTCCTGTTATTCTAATAAGGTGCAAACTTACCCTAAACTTCTTTGTAAGTCTGCCTACAAAATCTAACCAATCCTATCCAACTCTGTGTCATGTAGCTCAGAAAAGAGATTGTCTCTTTGTCATCTGTGGGAGACACACATCCACCACCTACTGATGAAGTGTGTCACACTGTGGTATGACTGGGAACTTGTCTGTAACTTGTGTGAGGAAAACTAGTTTTAATGCTATATCATTTGATTATTAATTTTTAATATTCCCTTCTCTGTTCAAAAGGCCTCCCCAGTACATTTTAGCTAAGGAATCTACTTCCAGACTCCAACACATCTACCTGGGCTAATTAGTCCTGTGGCTACCAAGGACATGGAGTATTCATGTAATGTGTATGTAGTATCAGATGGTGTTGACTTGTCACTTAATATTTTATGTAGCACTTAAAGCTTTTGTAAAAAGAGAGGTCACTGGTGACATTGGTGGGAGGAATTTCAGCCAAGCAGGGAGTCAAGAAGCCAACTAGAGGTAGAGTTAAGCCCTGCCCATGCCCTTGGCTCCCTGACACTCTCTAGTTCTCCTCGTGTTGACTTCTCATGCACCATTTGCTCAGGAAAGCCTCAGCCCCCAAGCATCATTTCAATGTCCACTCTCAGGAGGTTTCTTCCAACCAATCTGACCTGACCATTTATTGTTTTGGCTTTATTTATCACCTCCAACCTTTCCATTTCTTCTCCAATTCAGCTAACAATAATCAAGAACAAATCACCTCTGCTCCCATTCCTGGATGACATGTGTCAGTCTATGCTCTGGGGCCCCACTCCACGGTCCAGTATTTTTTCCGATAAAGCACCCCTTCATGCCCACTGAAAAGATCAAAATTAATATTCCCTTAAGTTCTTACTGTATTGATTCTATAATTTATTTTAGACCATATTGATTTTTATAATTCAGTCTACATCTGACCAAACCTCTTTTCTACGTCCTTGAGTTGTGCTCAGGAATTTAGCCTTCTTTCTGAGTCAGTTAAAAGTTATAATTAAAGAGAAAAACTACTATCTAACATTGTGTTAGCTCCTGGGAAAATTCAAGGACATTGGTTTGCTATTTTTAAAGACCTACAAGTTGACCTGGTACATTTCCACATGATCCATCCTTGCCTATTCTTGTACAATTAAGTAGGGTTTCATCTCCCTCCTAGGTGCGAGGGAGTCTACTACCAACAGCCTCAGCTTGCACATGGGTTCCATAAAACAATGGAAAAAATATTAAAACAACATTCCTTAATTATCAGAGAGGGGTATGATTAGTCTCACTTGAATGCCAACCCACATTTCTCAGTGAACCAGTTGTAATGTTCCAAGACTGCCAAGATCCTTTATGTCTTGTCTATGTATGTCTCCTTATTGGGGTTTCTGGCTTTACTGAGGCGTTATTAACAGATCTACAAGTCCTTATTAGCAAATCGATTTGACTTTGATTGTGTACCTAAGTTTACCTCAGTTTCAAACATGGAATTCAACATTCTCCTTTGGTAGAAGCTCTCCAGGAGCACAGAGAACACCTTTCATTTTGTTTTGTACTCCCTGGGTCTTTATACGTTCCTCAGAAGCACTTCATAGATTTCCATTAAAAAGAGAAGAGATCCAAACCCCATTCCATACTCCCTACCCCTCGATTCCTCATTCCCCTTCTTCTCATACCTCCTCCCCCAAATTTCCACTCTAACTCAACCTAGTCCTTCCACTATGCCTCCTGGAATGACACCTCCATAGGCATCCTAATTCTATTCCTTTTCCACTCATCTATCAAGAAGATCTCATTGGAACCTGGCTTTCCCCTGCTGACACAGCCTCACTGGCCACCCACTCCAAGGCTGGATACACTCTCACTCATTCTCCTTGGCTCACTGGTCAAGGCAGGGAAGCTGGACAACTCCTTGCTTCCCATGGACACTTCCAGATTTCTCTCTTCCTCCATCATCCAGTGATAACATGAACCTTTAATATATGTATAGGAAAGGACAGAATATCTTTGGATCTGAATAAAAAAGAAGAAAAGTTGGACACAACATCGAAAATGACACCGAAATGTGCAAAGCTATTTCTTAGTCAGCAAATGACAATGATGGAGAATGACCATGAGATAGTACACATAAACTGGTCAGTACAGAACAGCAGAAAGATGGCCTGAGATCAGCAAAATAAAAAGGAGAAAATCACAGAAAAATCTGAAGAAAAGGGCTGAAAGTACAATGTGAAAGCACTATCTAGTACTGTGGATGGAGCATGCCCAGTACAGGGTTTATGTTCCAGGCTCAGTTGGTTATATCCCTCATCCTTCCAACCTTCTCACTTGATCCAAGCAATGGGGCTTAGGATCTGTCTTTGCTGCTTTTTGTGGTGAACCCATTTGAGAAGACTCAAATAAGTGTCTCCTCACCCATTTCTCTGCCCTCTACAATCTGACTTCTGACCAGAGACCAGTGATCTATTATCCGCTAAATCCAGTGGTCTTTTCTGAATCACTTTCCTTCCCGAACTTTCTGCAGGCTTTGACACTGTCAATCATTCTCTTCTCCTTGGCATTCCCTTCTCTGTAGTTTCTCTGGGACACTGTTCCCTCTTGGTTATCCTCCTCTGCATCTGACGGACACTTCTCAGCTTCCTTCACTGGATATTCATCTAGGTCAATGCCACTAACTATGAGGTCTTATGGGGCTCCATCTTGGGCCCTCGGCTTTTGTCCCTTTTTGTGATTCCAAAGAGAACCAGTGCCAGAGCCTTGGCTAAGCCATGGTGAACAGGCTGACCTACATGAAGATCCAGAAAAGGGCACTAAGATAGCATGGCCAGAGGGGAAGAAGGACCAGAAGAGGGAAGTGCCACAAAATACTGGAAAGAAGAGGATTCGGACGAGGTAAGTGACATCATCAGAGGTTATCAAGCAGGCATGAACGATGAGGGCTAAGCAGACACCATTAGGTTTGACAATTACAAGATCACTGGCCTGTTTGAGGGTTGAAGCCAGATGGTAATTAAGAAGACACTGGAAGGAAGAGAATTGGAGTTACAGATTATTATCAATGTCTTTCTCAAAGACATTAGCTACCAAAGGGAGGGGAGATAAAAGGATGATCCCTAGCTAGGACATAGATCAATTCAGCATTTTTTGAGGATGCAAATGGTCGCATACAGCACACAGTTATCTGCTTAGAAGGGGTCAGTAAACAGGGAGAGACAGAAGATTAGTGACAAAAGGGGATGAAAGATGGGGCCATTTGCTGGAGAACAGGGATGGAATGGGATTGTGCATTTAGACAGGTTTGCCTTAACAAGGGGGAAAGTTACTTCTTCCTGGGGAGAAGGCTAATGGAGGAGATATTTGCAGAAGATTTCTGAGCAATGTGAAATGAGGATGGAGAGAGAAAAGAGGGAGGCCTTGATGATTATTTCATATTTTTTAAAAGGATGAGAGTTGTCCAATTTAGTTGTGGGGAGTACAGGGTTCTAAGGGGAATGAAAATTTTGGAGTAGACACTGTGGAATGTGGGTTGGTGGAAGAATAATTACCTCCCTTTTTTCAGTGACAGCCCAGTAGAGACCGAGCAACCTAAATTTATAGGTGACCCAGTCATTATACTTTTGTGACATTCTCCAGCACCATTCTGCTACATGAATAGGAATCAAGATGGCGGATGATGAGAGTAATCCAAGGTTGAGCATTGGCAAGGCATGATGGGTGACAGACAACTAAACAAGCAATTAGATGCTCATATAAACTGGAAATGACTGACCAAGAGGTTAAGAAAGGGAAGGATGGCCAGGGAATGTAGCGAAAGGTCCAGTGTTTGGAGGTCACAGGGAGGACAAAGATTTTGGTTAACATTCAGAAGGCAGAGGAAAGAAAAAATAAGAGTCAAATTACATGAAGAAATGTAGGAGTCCATGAAGACTGAAATGCTTGCGGGTGGTAGCAAGATGAAGTAGAGTAGCTTTGGTGAAGTGGAGGAGCAGGTCACTGGAAGTGAGGAGAATGTGGACCTGCTGGAGGGAGCATCTCTAGGTATGTTGAGGTGCAGAGAAAGTCTCTGGGCCCAGCACTGATATAATTGAGAAAGAAAGGAGAATACTATGAGGTTAACAGATAACAGGTACCAGAAATGGGATTGGGAGAAAAATGTGCACTGAATGAAATTCTCAGGAGGAGAGGCTACTGATAATGGGGATAGAAGGAACATCTGGAGGTGGAGATGGGCATCAAGCTGGCGCTGAGGAAAATGTGATGTCACTGTTTCTTTTGTGCCCAAGATCAGAGCTAGTGACAAGGTATGTGTTCACATCCCACAGCTGCCTCCTGATTTCTCATGGTGGCTGCTTCTCCCATTGGTGGCTTCTGACCTGAGCATCCACTCTCTCTGGGGAAGGGCCTGGCCCAGTCATCCTCTGACTACATCTGCATGCCTCAGCTGTCTCCTGACTCCAGGCCTGCTGGCTCATTCTCTCATTTGGAGAAAGGCTTAGCACAGCTATCCCTTATTCCTCAGAGCCACTAGGCATTATGAGGGCTCCTCCTTGTCTTCCCCTTCTCAGCTGTCCTTCCAGGTGGTCTCTTCCCCTCCTCCACTTTAGAAGGGATGTTCCCTGAGGACAGAGGGGACAGTGAGGTGACACAGTGTATACACAGTGCCAGGTTGGAGTGGGGAAGACTCCTCTTTCTGAGTTCAAGTCTGGCCTCAGACCCTTTGTAGCTGTGTGACCCTGGACAACTCACTTTACCCTGTTTGCCTCCATTTCCTCATCTGTAAAATGAGCTGGAAAAGGAAATGACAAATCATTGCAGTATCTTTGCCAAGAAAACCCCAGATAGGGTCACAGAGAGTTGGGCAGGACTGAAAAATAACTCAAAAACACATTTAAAAAAGTGAGGAGAGGATATTTCTTTTTGCTGGGATAGCATCCCTAGTTCCTAGCACAGTGCCTGGCACACAGTAAGTGCTTAATAAATGCTCAGACTGAGGCCAAAGTCACTCCCTCTGGAAGCTGGCAGCAATGGAAAAGTCACTGTATTTCTCTACCAGAACAAAGTCTCTCTCCCAGGGTCCTCAGAAAAGGTGTCCTGATGATGTTATCCTGAGCCCTCCCTCTTGCTCCCAGACTGAAGTGGGGACTCTAGGGATCCCTCCTCCACTGGCCTCTCCATCCTCATGGGCCACATGGGACAAGCCTGAGGCCCCTGACCCAAGGTCTTCAGATTCCAGCAGGACTTCGGGGGGCCCTGGGACACCCCAGGATGACAGGGGGGAGGAGAGGCTGCGCCCCTCCTCTTACAATGAAGAAAGCTGGGGCAAAAGTGGATTAGAGGAGGGGCGGGAAGGGGCTCCCCAAGCAGTGGGATCACCCCAAAGACCACTCTTTCCCTTCCCCCTGCACCCCAGAGGGCCTGGCCTGGCTCCTGAGTTGTTCCAAGGAAGGGGCCCCACGGCATCCTCACCCTTCCCCCCAAGCGCACAGGGCAGCCTGGGTCCCAAGAGCTCAGATCCAAAGGCGGTCCCCCAGCGAGCATTGGGGCCGTCACACACGGATGCTCAAGACCCAGCCCCTCCTCCGCCACAGCACATGCATGTGCAATCACGCACAATTCAGACACAATTACAGGCATACACACCGGCCCCCACCTTTCCCTCTGTCACATACACTTGCACGTGCAATCACACTCTTGGAAAAACCTAAGCGCACACACTCTGAGAACCCCCCTCCTATGCAGACACATCTGCAGACAGACTCAGGGACACAGCAGCTACTGCGTGGCACACACGCATACACACACGCACACTCCCCCACCCCAGCCCCTTCCCTGTCACACACACACACACGCACTCAGACACCGCCCCCAGCCCGCACCCTGTCACACACCGTTCTACATGCAGTCGCACCCTCTGACAACCACATGCACGCACAGACACCCCCAGCCCCTCCCCCCGTCGCACCCCTGGGCGCACGTGCAGTCACAAACACCTCCACAGCTATCACACTTTTGGACAAACGTGTGCACAAACTCAGACACCCATCCAGCCCCTCCCCCATCACACACCCATGCACCCATGCACACCGGCACTGGTCCCACCCCCTCCTTCTGGCACACGCGCAAATGCTTGCACGGACACTCCCACGCTCACTAACCCAAGCAGGGTCCGTGCGTCCTCTGGCGCCCCCCGGGGGGTAAGGAGGAGGAGGGGCTCCCCCGCCCCTCTGGGAGTCTTGGCTGCGCCTGCGCACTGATTTCCTCCGCACTTCACTCCCCCGCCCGCACTCACCCAGGGGGGCCCAAGAACAAAGGGCCGAACAAACCGTCCAATCCCTTGGGAAATTGCGCCTGCGCACTTCTGGATTCCCAGCATGCCCTGGGGCTCTGCAGCGGCCACAGGAGGTGCCGAGGCGTGGGTGATGTCACAGCCCGGGTATTCTGGGAAATGGAGTCCCCAACGCCTGGACTTGGCTGCCGCGTGCGGAGCCGCGAAGCTCCGGAGAGGATTGGGTTCTTTGAGCTCATCACTTTAAAGAGCACCAAGTTCTGCAAGGAGGGCCTGGGGATCGGGGTCCAAGGGGAACTGATCAGGATTTTAAAGTTGGAAAGACTTGAGCCGCACCCTTGTCCAGTCCCTGCCTGGAGCTCCCCCCAGCCCCCCATACAGTCCGTGGCACACACCTCTCCTCCCCTCCCCTCCTGTTTTCTCCCCTCTCCTCCAGGCAGCGTCTGGGCAGACTCTCCTCACCACTCACTGGCAATATGGCAGCAGCCTCCTGTGGGGTCTCCCTGCCTCCAGTCTCTCCCCTACTCATGTCCAAACAATGTCCAATACAGCCTGGCAAGGTGATTTTCATAGACCACATGCTAGGGATGCTCCTTCCCCCCTCCTCGGCACCCCGGGTGTGGTGTCTCACCTGGACTCCCAGAGTCCTCCACTCTCCACAGCTTGACTTCTGATCGCTTGAGTCCACAGTTGGCTCCTTCTTTGCTGCCAGAGGTCCTTCTTCTTGAAGCTGCTTGAAAAGACATTCGGGGTCTTGCCCTAACTCTGGATGGAGTGTGTGGATGGAGCTTTTCCCTGACTGGGGTGTTTCCTGTTGTGTTTCAAATCACCAAATCGATATGCCTGAGGCTGGAAGACAACAGGGAATCCCATCTTCCCTGGTAAGAACTGTTTGTTTTCAGAGATCTACATTTTTTTTGCATTTCTGGTCCCAGCAGCTGAGCTGGATTTCTGTGCATCCTCTCCAGCTGTCCACAGCTCTGACCACTGCAAAGCCTCCAAAGTTGTGTCCAATTTTTAGCTCAGCCAGTGGTCAGCCTTATTTTAATTCCAGTAGAGAAAAGTATTCCTACTTTGTAAAAAGATCATCACCAGGTCTTAGTAAGGCATTAACTAACACCTTGTCATACCTGATTATATCCTATGACTCTATCAACTTAGCTGGAGAGGGAAGGGGGAGTTCAATTATCAACCCCTTACCCAACTAAATACAAAATGTATGCAAGATCAGTAATTACAGTCCTGATGGTAACATTAACATTTGGGAAAAATCCTCAAATGACAGATGATCTGGGCTTTGAAGGGCCTTGGGGTTCTAAGCAGGGGAGGTGAGGAAGCAATACATTTAGTCAACACTGACAGCTCATGCAAAGTCAGGGGATCAAGAAGTCTAGCATATGGTGGAGAGAGAAGTCAGTGGAGTTAGGAGAGCCTGGAGGGGAGAGAAGGAGAGGATGACTTCTGACTTGGGAAGCTGTGACTGGAAAGAAAGTCTGACAGGGCCTGATGTCACTGCTTTGCTCAGGCTTCGTACCCGGGATACCTGTCAGATCAAGCTCCTCTTATGGCTCCTGAAGGGACTTCAAAGAGAAACACTACTAGAGAGGGTGAGGGTGAGATATCCAAGGGAGGATCACTCCAATCCCAGGACTGGCCATGCTCTTTCTAAGCTGAAGCAGCTATGAGGAAATGATGCTTCAAGAGTCTGTGCCTTTGTTCCTGGTGGTGCTCTGCAGCATCACCAGGTCTCTTAGATGAGTGTTTAAGGAGTGGCTTTGCTTGAAACTCGGCGCTGTCCAGCCCTATAGGGACAAACCTCATATAACCCAGGAGGTGCTCAGAGCAAAGGCGTGTGCATTGCGCCATGGTTGGAGGGGTCATCCAGAATGAAGAATTCCATCTTCAGTGATTTGTTCAGAATGCCCTAGAATGCTGAAACCTGTGCTGGGTATTAGAAAGACAGAGACAGAAGCCAGAAAGTGACAGAGACAGAAGCCAGAAAGTTCATTTTTTTGATAGTTTTTGGATTTTAGCCTTAATGGTCCCATTCTAGGGAGTTCAGTGAAAAAGAGGCTCTTGAGAGGCACAGGACAGAAGTCATGGTAAGTCAACGTGTCAGCCTCTTCTCTGTGGCTGTGCCATGGATCTAACCCATCAGTGCATGGAGTCATAGAATTGTTAAGAACTGATGAGGAACTGCCTTTTATTCTGGGAAGATCTTTTCTGCTACCCTTTTCTCTCACAGGAAGAGTCCGCACTGTATTTATCCACATCCATCATTCCATACTCCAGGCTATCTGCAGGCCTCAGTCCCCAGAACAGACCAGGGGATGAAGGAAGAGAGTCAGAGGCCTAGGTTTGCATCCAGACTCTGCCATGGGCTACCCTGGGTCTTGGGCAAGTTGCTTAGGCTTTCTGTCTCAGTTCTCTCCTCTGTCAAAAGAGAGGGTTAAACCAGCAAATGTTTACTCTGAAGCTCATGCATTTGACCATGATGGGTCCCTGGCCAAGCCCCACTTAATGACTGTGTTTTGGGCCCTCCTGCCTTTGAGTGAATGTCAGTGGTAAAGTGTTTCTCTTTGGAAGAGCAACCCTGAGGGTCTTCCCCTCCCAGCTTGATTTTTTTGTTCTGGTTTTTTTTTTTTTAATTAAAGGGACCAACCCTTAACTCACTTCTTAAAGAGCCTAGACCTATTCCCTGAATGGGCATTACCTCACTCTAAGTGAGTACCTGAAAAGACCTTAGCCTAAAAGGAGAAGGGTCTCCCATTGCATCCTGAGCCCTCTCCGGTCATTCTGATGAATATCTGGTCATTTGATCCAGATGGCTCAGGAGGAGAAAGTGAGGCTGGTAACCTTGTACAACCCTCCCTCCCTCAAATCAAAGTCAAGTGCAAGTCATGTCATCTTTTCCCTGATGTCATGGCCTTCAAAAACGAAGGATAAACACAACCTGTGAGTAGACCAAGCTGTCTGAATGGGGACCCAGCTAACTGGGTAACTCAACTTGTCCTTTCCTTCTCCCTCTCCTTCTCTCTTTCTTTCTCCTCTCCAAAGGAAGGTAAATTTCAGTGGCCAGAAGCTGCACAGTTAACTTGGGGTTTACTGACTAGATTTTTTCTTTTCTCTCTTTTCCTTCCTTCCTTCCTTCCTTCCTTCCTTCCTTCCTTCCTTCCTTCCTTCCTTCCTTCCTTCCTTCCTTCCTTCCTTCCTTCCTTCCTTCCTTCCTTCCTTCTTTCCTTCCTTCCATCCCTTCTACCTTAAATCCAGTTTTAGACCCTCCTGGCTTAGAGTGATTGTCTTTCCAACAGAAACCCTAAGGATCTTGACCTCCCACCTTGATTTTTTTCTTTTTCTAATTAAAGGGGCCATCCCTTGACTACTTCTTAAAGAGTTCTATTCACTAAATGGCATTACCTCGCTCTAAGTGAGTACCTGAAAAGGCCTTAGCTTAAAAGGGTCAGGGTCTCTCGTTGCTTCCTGGGCCATCTCCTGTCATCCTGAGGAATTTCTGGTCAGTAGATCCAGATGGCTCTAGAGGAGAAAGTGAGGATGCTGACAGCCCTTCTTCACTCAAATTAAAGTCAACTGCAAGTCATGTCATCATTTCCCTGATGTAACGGTCCTCTTCAAAAATGAAGGACAAACACAACATGCATAAAGCCATCTTTATTAGGTTCCTATGTTTTTAAAAAAATGATCTCTGGCAAAACTTTTGCATGCTGTGTCCCAAATCCATTTTTCCCATTAGTCCTGGATTTTTATGCTTTGATTTTGCATAGCACAGTGACTTTTAGGAATTCATATGGCTTGTTATAGAAGACCTGACTGTAAACACACATGCATTTCTTCTGGTTAATCAAGGTTTACAGAAGGCAAACAAAATTTCATTCAAAAGCAACAGAGAAGGAGCAAACAAGTTTGCAGACTGGGCTAACCTCAAAAGGACTAAGTGGTAGAAGTCCCTGGATCCATCAGGTTCTGGCATACTTCAAGCTGAAGATCCCTGGTCCTGCCTCTCTCACCGGATCGTAACAGCCATGATGGCTCAGGCTTGATCCTCAGATTTCTCAGCAGCTCATCAATGTCTTGGCTCTCCAGTTCTTCCACAGCATGAGGTGGTTACAACTACAAGGAATAGGAAATGACATTCTTTCTGTCCTTGGACCATCTGAACTCATCTGGTGTGTCATTTCAGTTCCTGGGCACTGTGGCTTAAGAAGGATGTTGGAGATGAAACTCACCCAAGTAACCAGGATAAATGGGAAGATGAAATGTCTTGAGTCCATGTCTCCAGGGGATCAGCTGAAGGAGTTCCATATATTTATGCCAGATAAGAGGAGACTGCGGGATAAGAGAGCATGCAAATGAATTGGATTTAAGTGAGGGAGGGCTGTGCAAAGTCCACAGCCTCATTTTCTCCTCTGGAGCCAGCTGGATCCAGTGGCCAGATACACATCAGGACAACTGGAGATGACCCCACTTGTTTTGCTTGGCCCCAGACAGTGGAACCAGGAGCAGTGAATGAATGTTGCAAAGGGGCAAATTCTGGGTAGATGTTGGGGAAAATTGTCTTATAAGGGAAGCTGCACACAAGTAGAAGATGCTCCTTGGGGAACTGTTGGGTTTTCCATCCTTGGGGTCTTCTGGCAGGGACTGGAGAGCCACTCATTTGATACAATGCAGAGAAGGCCAAGGTCTCCCACTGCATTGGGGTCATGGGGCCAGGTGTCTTGACCTGTGTCTTGCCACTGAACTCTGGTAACTCTGGAGGAGAGAGTGAGGTTGGTGACTATAAACAGCCCTGCCTCACTTAAATCCAATTCACTTGCATGACATGGCATCACCTTTCTGAAGGTCCTGTCCAATAACAAAGGAAAAATAACAACCCTGTGAGTAAGTGGGTGCTGGGGTGGGTGGAAGCTCTGACAAAAAGAAAAGGAAAGTGTAGGAGAGCTTTGTTATAGCAAACTTTCCATTTAATGAGATTCTTCCAGTGCTGTCCCACCTACCACCAGCCTTAGTAATTACAAGGTGGAGGCAGGCATGCCTTCCAGCCCTGGGATTCAGATGGTCCTAAAACCTTGAATAGCTACAACCTGGGATGGACTTCTTTTTTTGAATGGAAATCAGTTATGAAGAACATCTCTGTTTCTAGCTATAAACACCCACGGGACACAGACACATGAGTTAAGACATTCCCTGTGCTCCTGGAACCTTCTAGACAGATTCAGAAGGGAGATCCATTGTTTGATAAGGTAGAAAGTATAAATTTTCCAGGGAAAAACTCCTGATTTGATAAAAATTGCTAGAAAAACTGGAAAGCAATCCGTTTGAAATAAGGCTTGGATTATCACCATTCACAACACTCCACAGTACATTCAAAATGGATATGCAACCTTAATATTAAAGATCATACTATAAACAAATGAGAAGAGGAGATACTAAACCTCTCGCAGCCATGAGAAGGAGGTGTGATTTTTACCCAAACAAAAGAGAGTCAAGTACAAAAGATAAAACAGATAATTTTGATTACTTGAAACTGAAAAACTTCTGGACAGAGGACATTAAGGGATCTAAGAGAAAAAGGGAGATAGTCAAAAAGGAAAGAATCTTTGCATGATATTTTTCTGAAAAAGGTTGAGTATCTGAATATAAATTCTGTGTAAACACATATAAAACACTCATATGTGTGCATATGTATATAGAAATATATGTATGTATGTATGTATATATGTACATATATACATACATACCTATATATGTACACACATACACACATACATACATACACTCATTATTTTGGCTTCATTTTCATGCCCAAACTTTCCCTCTTCTCTTCAATTCAGCTAACAAGACGCAGGGTCAAATCCCACTCTCCTCCAGTACTTAGATGGTGAGTGTCAATCAGTACCCTAAGTCCCACTCCCCAGCCCAGTAACTCTTTCAACCAAAGTGTCCATATCTGCCCACCTAGTGGTCCCATTGCACTATAAGGTCCAGGAGGGCAGGGGAATCTCTTTAACAATATGGGGAAAGGTCCCTTTAGTGTTCGGGTTGGAGTATGCCAAGTCAAGAATCTAGACAGGTCAAGATGGTAAGTGTTTCTGTTGAGGTTTAGGGGTGCTGGGGACCCCAAAATACCAACACACCAGGTCCTGCTTGAATGAATTTGACTCAAGCTTTCTTAAAGTCAAAGAAAGACAAAATTTATTAAAGATTCACCCTACGGGGTTGACTCTTAAGGAGCCTAAGCATTTGTAACACAGGCCAGATAGAATCTCAGCTAGATAAGAGTCTGAGCTGGATTGAATCTCAGCACCTTCATGGAGGTGAGATGGAATTTGTATACAGAAAGTCTGTGGGAAAGATCTAGAGGTGGTCTAGCAGTCTGGGAAGCAGGTCTAAGGAGAATCTTGATAGAATTGGGGTAACTAGTGATGTAATCCAGGGTGGGGAACAGCTGGAGGCAATCAGGAGATATCAGACAATGGAGGGTTTGAGTGGGAAGCAGGTGGGGGAATCCAGAGGTAACATGAATGGCCACAGATCTGAGTATGAAAGGCCAGGTTAAGTTGGGAGATTCACGGAGGTTCCTAGAGTCTGAACCCCATCATTTCCAGCCTAGAGGACAGTTAGGTTGGGGTAGGCAAGTCTGGGGTCCAGGCTGTCGGAAGCAAAGGGATATCTACCTGAGGTTGGAAAGGGGATTGGCAGAGAGAATGAGGAAGGAGGGAGGGTGGGCATATCATTGTGAGGAAGGTGAGTGTATCAGGGGGAGAGCTGGGAGAAGGCCAGGTGACTGCTGAGAATGAGGGACTGAGTCCCGGAACAGGGTAAGAGAGAAGCAAAGACAGGGTAGGGGGATGGGGGAGGAGGAGATCTCAGAGATGACTGGCCTGCTGGGTGGTAGTCCAGGTGGAATTTTATCCCTGGAATGGAGTTTGGAGGCCTGGGAAGAGGCCAGAGGGGAAGAATGGGGCAATTCCAGGGGCCAAAGTATTTCATGTGATGGAGCACAGGGCTTGGGGAGGAGAAGCAGAGTCCTGAGGTCCTGGCCCTGGGTGTGATTGGGAGCGTTGGGCTTTTGGGACTGGAAGGACTCTCCCAGAGTGTGGAGACCTCTGCCTTCTTCCCTTGGAGCTGAGAGCTCTCTGCACTCTCTTCATGTGCAGGTCCCAGGTAGGTCTGAGGAAGCATCCCTCAATCTCCTCCCTCTCTGCCCCCTCCCTACTCCCTTGTGCTGGCTGCCCTTTTTCACTGAGGCTCCTCTTCCCCTCTGACCTCTTGGAGAGTTTCCTTGGCTCCATCATCGAGGCTTCTCCCAGGCCTGGCTCTGGGGTTTGCCCCTTCTACTTGTCTAGGCTCCCTGTTACCTCCCAAAGGTCCTAGGGTGCCATCCTGTTTTACCATTGGATCACAGTGACCTGACTACATCTCTCACCCATATATAGGTGGAGGTAGAGCTCTGGGGGTCACTGAGGGTCTGACTGGTGATAATATTTAATATAAATTTTAGACTTTAATAAGGGCCAAAGTTTGAATTAAGAATAACCTGGACCTAATAGTCTCCTTTGTTAAACTCAGAGAATACCTTTTGATGTCAAGCAAGCAAATAGGACTTCCTTATCAGAGACCCTTCTTCTGGCATCTTAGTGATAAGACCTGGGTTATCAACACTGTTAAGATACCACAACTTCAAAGGCCTGTTTAGGACAAGGTATCTGTCATCACAGTGGTGAGACTTTCTCCTTATCTTAAGTCACAGAGACATGCTACAGAAAGATTCCCACACTTGGGATCATAAAACCCAATTGACACTGCTTTATTGTCTTATCAAATTTACAATGTGTTTATCTAAGAGAGCTCCTTTCTCATGGTCGGAGGTACTTAAGACTGTCAACTTCTGTACTGAGTGAGCAAGTTTTTATGGGGAATTGATTAATTAAATCATAAAATGTATGCATTTAGCCTGTTGCCTTTTCTCTAACCAAGTTTTCAGGTCAACACTGGTCTCATCCCACCTGGGATCCCAAGCCCCCTCTGCCTTCTGGTTTCTGCAGGAGGATGGGGGAGGGGCATGAAGTCAAAGGGAAGGAGTTAGGGAAGGTAGCAAGTCCTCTTCCTGCCCAGACCAAGCTCACTTCCAAGCCACACCCTCTCTGCTGCCCTCCTCTTGAGGTGGAGTCTCTCCCCTGAGGGCAGAGCCAGCGGCTTTGTGACTCCTCTGAGAGCTCACCTGCCATCATTTCTGGCAGGTCAGCATCCAGCCTAGGAAGAGAAGGCAAAGACAAAGTCTCCCCAGTTCAGTCTGCAGGAGACCAAAGCCTGGAGCCAGGGGGAATGGCCCCTGGCACCCAGAGACCCTCATCCCAGGTGAGTGCGGTCCATCCACAGATCTGACCAGCATCAGCAATCCTGGAATACAAGAGAGCCAAGGAAGCTTTATCTTGGTAGATGTAGGTTGTCCTTGACTGTGGTGTCAGCAGAGCCGAAATTGCTCTGGTTCTGCTCATGTCTTCCTGCCTCAGGCCACACAGGACTTCCTCAGGTCTCTCTGAGTCCCTCTCATTTGCCATTTCTTAGGTTAAGTCCATAAGCCAGGTCTGTGCAACTTGCATATTTGCTCTCCACATAAAATATGTTTTCCTCTACAATTTTTCACGGGCCACCAGGAATCCTTTGGCATGCTGCATGTGGCCCACAGGCAGTAGGACTGCAGGTTGTGCAGACCTGCAATGAGCATTTAGAAAGTGGCTACTCTGTGTCAAGCCCTGTTCTTCTGTAGATATAAAGTGTCCACTTGAGATATAACTAACTCAACTGTTTCACAAGAGGAAAGAAAAAAACAGTTTCTGCCCTCAACGAGTTTATTCTAATGGGGAGAGAACATGCCATCAGCTGGGTCCAAATAACCTCTGCAGCAAGAGGGAAACCTCAAGAAGTTTGGTCAGGGACCAGAAAAAACTTGTATTCAGAGGGGGAGACATTAGCTGTGTTAACCTGAAAAGTTGGTTAGAGAAAAGGCAACAGGCCAAATGCATACATTTTATGATTTAATTAATTAATCAATTCCCTATTAAAGAAAATGGTAACATAATGCATTATGGAGCCAGAAATGTTCTGGCTGCCTCAGTACAGAAACTGACTGCCTTAAGTACATTTTGCCAGGAAGAAGGAGTTCTCTTAGATAAACACATTGTAGACAAAGTGGCATCAATTGGGTTTAATGATCCCAAGCTATAGTCATCTTCCTTCCATAGCAAGCCTTTGTGATTTAAGATAAGGAAAAAACAAAGTCCCACCACCCAGATAACAGATCCTGTCCCAACAGACCTTTGAAATTGTGGTATCTTAACAGAGGTGACAAAGCTGAAGTTATAACCTAAGGTATCTGTGTTTTTCTCTTATCACTAAGATGCTAGAAGAAGGGTCTGGTAAGGAAGTCCCATTTGCTTGACAAAAGGCATCCTCTAAACAAAGGAGACAATTAGGTCCAAGCTCTTCTTAATTCAACTTTGGCCCTTATTAAAGTCTACAATTTATATTAAATATTATCAGCTGAGATGTGAAGGAAGTCAGGGGGCCCACGTGGGAAGAGGCCATCCACAGCGTCATGGTGGCGGGTCTTGGTCAAGCATCAGCCAGAAGGTCAGTGTCCCTGGGTCAGAGAGGAAGGGGAGGGGAGAAAGGTGTGAGAAGACCGGAAGGGGATGGGGCTAGTCACACAGTATCTGCTGTGTGCAGAGAGACACAGCTCTCTGATCCTGTCCTGAGGGACCAGAACAGGGGGGCTCCAGTGTGTCTGAAGCCACATCTGACCCCGATTCTGCCCCCTGGGTCACCAGACTTCCTTAAGGAGAGGTTTCCCGTCCTGGGGGGCCCCCTGCTCCCCCAAAGAGTCGATGGAGTATTCTCCCAGGGGCCCATGAGGAAAGAATTGAGCCTCTGCCTTCCACCAGTCAGCTGCTGGCCTCTGCCTCAGTTTCCTTCTCTGTAAGAATGGGAGGATGACACAGCAGCACTTCTGAGGGTCCTTTGGAGGATAAATGGGGCAAAAGCACTTATTAGGCGCCTACAGTGTGCCAGGCACTGGCCTGGGGAGGCAAACCCAGAAGGAGAGGCCCTGCCCTCCGGGGGCTTACACTCTAAATAAGGACCGCACAGAACCGGAAGCACAATAGGGGGATTGGGGGGAGAAAGCCCGGACCCGGGCCTAGAGTATAACACCGCCCCTCCCCCACCCCGTCTTAGTCTCGGCCCCTCCTCCTGTGGCAGAACCCCAGGGCATGCTGGGAATCCTGGGGTGCGCAGGCGCAGCTTCCCCGGAGGTTCCCGGTGGTCGGTTCGGCTCCTGGTTCGGCTCTTTGTTTTGTGGCCGCCGCCGGGTGAGTGGGAGGAAGGAGGTTGGCGCATAGGGAGGGAGTGCGCAGGCGCAGCCCCTGCTCCCAGCCCCGTGGGGCGGTGCGGGGGCAGTGCGCAGGCGCGGCCTGGGCTCCCCGCGCCGCAGGGCAGCCCCTCCTCCTCCTCCTCCTCCCTCCCGGGGTAGCCTGAAGACTCCCGCGGACCGGGCTCGGGTTAGTGAGCGTGGGAGCGGCCGGGCAAGCCTGGGCCCGGCTTATAGTGCGGGAGTGCGTGTGCCAGAGAGGGCGGGGCCGCGGGGGGGAGGTGTCTGGGGGCTAAGTGCAGGTGAGCCCCAGCTTGTACCGGGGGGGAATTGCACGTGCGTGGGGGCGTGGGCTCCGGTGGAGGAGGGGCCGGGGCATCCTTGTGTGACGAGGGGGAGGGGATGACCCTGGGGGGGTGCCCATTGGGTCTGTGCTTCTCCCTCGGGCCCCGTGCGTTTGAGGGGAGGGGCGAGGATACTGTGGGGCCCCTTCCCTTGAGCAGCCGCTTCTTCAGGGGACCCCAGCAGGGCTGGCCTTTGGGGTGACTCCCCACCTCTCTCTAAATCCCCCCAGGCCCAGCTTTCTTTATTGTAAGAGGAGGGGAGCAGGCTTCCCTCCCCCCTGTCGTCCTGGGGTGTCCCGGGGCCCCCAAGTCTTGCTGCAGTCTGACGACCGTGGGCCAGAGGCCTCAGGCTTGTCCCGTGTGGCCCCTGAGGATGGAGAGGCCAGTGGGGGAGGGGTCCCCAGAGCCCCCCCTTCAGCCTGGGAGCAGGCTCGAGGGCTCAGGATGACGTCATCAGGACCGCTTTTCTGAGGACCCTGGGGGAGGGGTTTTGTCCTGGTAGAGAAATACAGTGAATTTCCATTGCTGCCAGCTTCCAGAGGGAGTGCCTCTGACCTCAGTTTGAGCATTTATTAAGCACTTACTGTGTGCCAGGCATTGTGCTAGGGACTAGGGATGCTATCCCAGCAAAAAGAAATATCCTCTCCTTGCTTTTTTAAATGTTTTTGAGTTGTTTTTCAGTCCTGTCCAGCTCTCTGTGACCCTGTCTGGGGTTTTCTTGGCAAAGATACTGCAATGATTTGTCATTTCCTTTCCCAGCTCATTTTGCAGATGAGGAAATGGAGGCAAACAGGGTAAAGTGAGTTGTCCAGGGCACACAAAGGGTCTGAGGCCAGACTTGAACTCAGGAAGAGGAGTCTTCCCCACTCCAACCTGGCACTGTGTATACACTGTGTCATCTTGCTGTCCCCTCTGTCCTCAGGGAACATCCCTTCTAAAATGGGGGAAGGGAAGAAAACACCTGGAAGGACATAAAAAGGGGAAAACAAGGAGGAGCCCTCATAGTGCCTGGTGGCTCTGTCTGAGGATTGAGGCATGGCTGAGCTGGGCCCTTCCCCAAATCAGAGAATGGGCCAGCAGACCTTGGGTGAGGAGGCAGCTGAGGCATGCGGATGTAGTCAGAGGATGGCTGGGCCAGGCCCTTCCCCAGAGTGGATGCTCAGGTCAGAAGCCACCAATGGGAGAAGCAGCCACCATGAGAAATCAGGAAGCAGCTGTGGGATGTGAACACATACTTTGTCACTAGCTCTGAAATGGGCACAAAAGAAACAGCATCACATTTTCCTCAGTGCCAACCTGATGCCCATCTCCACCTCCAGATGCTCCTTCTACCACCATTATCAGTAACCTCTCTTGGGAGTTTCATTCAGTGCACATTTTTCTTCCAATCCCATTTCTGGTAGCTGTTATCTGCTAACCTTGGTGGCATTCTCCTTTTTCAACTATTTCTGTGTGAGGCCCAAAGTCATTCTCTGCATGTCAACTCTAAGTGCAAGATCCGGGTGAGGTTAGGATGAAACTTTGGGGTGGTAGGGTTGAGAAGATGGGAATGAGCAATCAGGTGGTAGAGGAAGTGGAAAGGAATTTGCATCTCTTCTCTTTGAATGGCAATAATTTCTGACCTGTTTTCTTGTGCTGGAGGCTTGTGCAGTTGAAGACACACATACCCAGGAATCCCAGATAGAGAAGTGAAGATATTCCCTGTCTTCCTGGCCCTTACCTTCCAAAGGAGAATGTTGGGTGGGAAGGGGCCTTGGGCCAGAACAGTTCCTCGACTGGGGAGTGGAGTGGAATCTCAGGGTATGGATTGACACAGCATAGAGGGACAGCTGCAACGCTCTCTTGCTCGTGGTTCTTGTAAACTGAATTGGAGAGAGAAGGGGAGAGTTTTGGGGTGCAAATGAGTCCAAAACAAGGAGTGGTCAAAGTATCAAAATTAATGTGACCTTGAATTTCTTCTGAATTAGTTTAATTGATTTTATGCTGTATTAATCTTAAAATTGTGTCAGCTCTCTCTGAGTTAAAGTTACAGGTAACTTATTATCCTCCCCAAAAGGTACTAGGGAATCTGCTAACTCAATCAAGTCTGCAAGATGATGATGAGTTCCATAAAACAATGAACATACCTAAATTGTCAGAGTGGGGTGGTCACTAGCCCGTTGAGGGTGTGCTACCTTGCTTTCTTTAAAACAACCAGTCATGTTATCCCTGGTGCTTTGTAACCAATTGTATTGTCTTCCTCAACTACGTAACTCTGTATTCCCCAAAACTATAGTAAGGATGGTGAGCCCTTCATGGGGGTTCTGGTTATTGAGAGAGACCATTGACCCAATTCATTGGCTACTGTTAACCTAATCAGTAAATTGATCATGCTAAGACAGTTGTTTCTCAGTTTACCTTAATTTTCAAATATAACAGCAGTCAGGTCAGATTGGGTAGAAGAAACCTCCTTAGTGGAAAGTGCTTGAGGCCCAAGACTTTCCCTGACCCTGAGCTCTAGAATTCAACAAAGGGGATTACAGAGCCTCAGGGAGGGAAGGTCGTGGGCAGGGCTTGACTGACCCCAGACTCCTTTGCAGCATCTTCCCTTGTGACTTCAGGGTCCTCTGCTTGACTGAAATTCTTCCCATTAAAGTTACCAGTGACCTCTCTTTTCATAAAGCTTTTAAGGGCTCCATAAAGGCTACTAATATCAAATGACAGATTAACTCTGTCTGATATCACATAACACCATGTTGCATGGATTTTTTAGGTCCTTGGTAGCCACTGCATGACTAAGCTAGAACAGGTTAAAGACAGGTCCCCAATGGTTTATTCACTCCCCTCTGTGACACTGCCATCTGTAGGTGATGGACATATGTGTCTCCCAATTCCACAGATGACAAAAAGACAGTCTGCTTCTGAGCTACATGACACAGCATTTGGATGGGATTGGTTGGATCTTATAGGCAGACTTACAAAGAAGTTTTGGGTAAGTTCAGATAAGGGCACAGAGATAGCAAAAAGAAAAGGGTGGGAATTTAGGGGTAGGATTAGAAAGGTCTCTTACAAAGGACATCTGTTTATACCACTCCAAAGAAAACAGCATCGGCTTGCTTAGGTAGTTAATATTTGCTAAGCCCTTAGTACCTTATTAGAATAACAGGACAATGAGTTTTCTTATGTCATATGAGTTTTCTTAAAGTGATTGAGGGAAGGGAGGTACCAAGGGGATGTTGAGTACATTAATATAAGAACAGGTAATGTAGCATCAAATGGAGTTAGATTTTGGACAGACATTTTCCACCATGAAAGCCTCAGTGGTGACTGTTAGGAATGTGAATGCAAAAGCTGTCCTTGTGCCTGCCAGAGGAGGAAAGTGATTAGGAGGCAGTGGTATCAAGATGGCACAAAGGCAGCAGGCTGGGGCTTAGGGTTGGGCTGTTTGGGGAGAGCTAGAGAGCTGAATGAAGCAGGAAGCATGGCATGAAGTTAGCATCAAAGATGGTTTCTTGTTCTTACAAGGCTAGTCAGCTAGAGTACAGGGAGGCTGTCTGACCTCTTGACTTCCTGGCTCAGATCTGCCTGAGACCTGCAAGCACAGGATTTCTAGGAGGTACTTAATCTCAAGGAAAAGGGCTACTGCTTCCAACCAAGGGGTCAGCTAGGAGGAGGAGTCCAAGGCAGAGGGTGGGCCATGTGGGAAGCAGAAGAGTCTGTAGTAGCCTCAGTGGGCCAAGTCATTTCTAGGAGGGTCTAAGAGGCCCTCTCTGCGTATGACCTGAGGCCCCAGGATCATACTTTCCTCTCCATTCACACTCAAGGCCCCTACTTTCCTCTCTGCCCCTGTTCCTGGTCTCCATCAGCTGCAATGCCATGGCCATGGGAATGACCCCTTTTCTGCCTTGTCGTTGTCCTAGCCCACCAACTTCCATTCCAGGGCTTGAATTCCACAGGAGTCATGACCCCCCAGGCTGGTCACCCCTTAGAGCTTCTCTCATCTGTCCATCCCCTCCCCTTGTCCCTCCTTCCTGCCCTGGGACTCAGACCCTCCTCCCTCTGAGTAGAAAGAATGCCACAATACAACTTTGGGAATAGACTAACCCAAAGGAGTGGGCCCTAGAATTTGAGCTCCTGCCACCAAATGGCCCTTGGGAAAATCGAGATCCTATGTGATATCATTTGTAAATATAAATCCATCTCTGATGGGACTGAGTTTGTTTTAAAATCAAGTATAATGTGGTCTTATTTAAAATCGTATGTATTCTCCTTTTAGAACAACTGTGATGTTTTACCCTCAGGCCTTAGTGTAAAATACACTTAAAACTTGGCATTAAGGCAGTGTGTTTAGAAAGGATAAAGACAAGAATTGAAAACGTCATTGGATCAAAATGACTGTCCTGGTATCTGAATGCAATCAGTATAGAGTGTCAGACTGATCAATGGAGAAAGTAATTTTCTATGTAAGATAATTCAGAAATGTCTTCAACTTAATTATGTTATTTAATTGACAATAAGTTTTGTTTCAAAGCTTTTTATCAAAGCACTAAGATTTAATTTAAACCTGTAACATTGTTTCTATCATTATTATGCTTTTAATTTTTCTTTTATTGTGGTTTTTGAGAAACCTTTATATAAGAAATGCTATTAATTTGAAAAATAATGCCTAGAGGCTGGTCCAGTTGTTTCCTTAAGAAATTAACTCTTTTTTTGACCAAAATGTTTTGAAATGATGGATTAAGTTGTTAAAAAATGTAGTACCAATTTTTAAAGACTAATTGCAGTTAGATCTATTTTACTTTAGAAAGGATAACAATAACAAAACTTTCTGTTTGGGAAAAGTCCAAAAGACCTTGTAAATTCTACTTATGTGGAGACTTACCAGGTGCCTTTAGACCTTTTTCTTAGGCAAGGTTATAAAATCTTGGCCTGGGAAAGAAGTTGCTGAAAAAAAGTATTGAAATGGTTTATGAAAATTATAAAATTGTACTTAGAATATCATGTATTTTTATTTGTTTGAGCCAACTCAGTCTCAATAGACCCCACCTTGATTCAGAATTCGGACCCCTTTCTTGCATACAGTTGGTAGTATCAGATCTTAGAATGCAGAAAATAAGAAAATGGCTCCATTGTCCATGATCAGGGGACTCACTTCTGGTAATTCTGTAAGCGTTGATTATGTGCCAGGCACTCTGCTAAGTGCTGGGGATACAAAGCATGGTGAGCAGCCCCTCCCCTCAAAGAGCTTACTTTCCAATCAGTTTAGTCCATTAAAGAAGTCAACAAGCTTTTATTAAGCCTCTGGTGTAGACCAAGCAACTCATTGGCCCTTGGGATTCCAGGAATGGAAAAAGATAACACAGACAATTTGCAAATGACTACATATATACATGTATACCTACATGCATGATCAGAAGCCATGAGGTACAGTGGATGAAGTTCTGGGCCTGGATTCAGGAAAACCTGAGTTCAAATGTGACCTCAGACAATTCCTAGAGAATTGGTTTCAGTTTTCTCTACTATAAAATGATGGTAGTAGGACCTGTGTGACAGTTATTGTTAGGACCAGATCAGATAATACTTACAAAGTGCTTCTGCATAATGTTTCCTTGTTTCCTACATACAAAATGTATATATGGTCAATCTCAGGAATTTCAGATAGAAAGTGGACCAAGAAAGGTTTCTTACAGAAGATGAGATTTTAGTCATGACTTGAAGGAAACTCATGAAACCAGGCAGCAGAGATAAGGGGGGGACACAGCATCTTAGGGTTGACCAGACTTGGGGGTATCCCAGGTGAGGTTCAAGTCTTGGGGTGGAATTTGGAAGCCAGGGTCGAGTCTAGGACAGAAGAGGGTTCATTCCAGCGGCAATGGTATTGCAGATGACGGTGGGCAGGGCTTGGGGGAGAGAGGCAGAAAGGGTCAGGAGGGCTTTACTGTGGGTGCCATTTGTGGAAAGGCGGACTTAGAGGCAGAGCAGGGCAAGATATGGGTCTTAGAACTAGGAGCATCCACCCAGAGCAGGCTAGCTCAGAACTAGAGCCCTTGGAACCTTCCTTTCCTTGGAGTGAGGATTATTCTGCCTTCCCTTGGAGCTGAGATTCCTCTGCTTTTTCGTTTGGAGCTGAGATCTTTGCCTTCTGGAAGGCAGCTCTGCATGTGCAGGTCCCAAGTAGATCTTAGCCAGAAGCCCTCCCTGCCTCCAGCCCCTACTGGCTGTCCTTTGCACTGGGCCTTGATTTCTTTGTTAGACCTCTTGGTGGGAGCCCTGTGGGTACTGCAGAAACAGGCCTTCCTCCCAGCTCCCTGGTCACATTCCAAAGGTCCCCACCTTTACCTTTGGGTGGCCATTAAGCGACTTTCCTATCTTAGCCATGGCATCATCTGGAAGGAGACCTCTGATTCGGGAGTCACACTGAGGCTCTGACTGCTCTCATCCCTCCTGGGATTCCAAGCCCTTGCTGCCTCTTGGGTTTCTGTAAGAGGATGGGGGAGGGGAGGGGGGCATTAGAGAAGGAGTTAGAGGATGGAAAGTAGTCTTTGTTTTGAGACCTTCTTGTCCTAGCCCAGACCTGCACAACTTGACAGTATTGAGGCCAAAATTAAAATAGGCAAAACTTCTTTGGGTGCCAGGTAGGTTAGATGAGAGACAGACTGACAATGGTTGGTTGCCTTGGGTCACATGACAAACAGGAGAGGGCACAGTGGCAATCCTACATTTTTCAAAGGAAGCCAGAAATCCTTTTACAGCAGATATATTGTGCAAGTCTGTCCTAGCCTGACCCTACCTGCTGTCTATCCCCTGACCCCTGAGGGCAAGGGCAGGGGCTTGGTCATTCCTCTGAGACCTCACTCTCTGTAAATCCTTGTAGGCCAGTCTCCTGCCTAGGAAGAGAAAGGAAAGACGTCTCTCCCTTTTTGATCCTTGTCCTTTCTCAGCCCAGCCTGCAGAGGATCGAGAGGAAATGGCCCCTGGCACCCACAGCCCCCAAGCCCAGGTGAGTGCAGTGCATCCCCAGATCTGACCAGCATCAGACAATGTAGCCAATTCCATCTTCATGGAGGATTGTCTTTGAGACTGGCCATCTTTTTACCTATGGATTGTTTCTTTACAAGAATTGATATAAAATTGAGTACAGTAGTAACCACACTGCCTTCCTCTCTTTTCTGTTTTGAAGTGTTTCAGTGACACTAACCACCCCAGTCCCCCCAATTGCTGCCCTCTCTGTGTGTTTTTTAGGTTCCCCCTCATTATAACTGACTGAAAAGGGTGATCACTCATTAATCTCTATCTGTAGGCATCATGTCTTTGCTCTCTTTTTTCCTGCCTAGCCCACCTCCTTCCCCTTCCCCTAGCCCACAAGTCCTTCCACTTCCTCTGTTTCTTGTGACCAGGCTCTTGCCTGTAGCAACTGAAGATCAAGGAAAACAGTGTTGTTGGGAGGACCTGGAGCAGAGGCCTGAAGGCTTCCCCAGCTCTTGTCCTTGACTCTGTTCTCTTCAGAGCTGAAATTGTCCTCCTGGTTCTGGGCACCAACTCTGCCTCAGCTCGCACAAGTCTCCCCAGGAATCTCTGAATTCCTCCCATTTACCATTTCTTAGGTCAAGTCAATAAGCATCAAAAAGTGACTTCTCTGTGCCCAGCCCTGTTCTGGGTCTTGAGAATTGGCCAGTGCTATAAGCTAAGGCTTGATTTGCTGGACAGAAGAAAGTGACAACCACGATGAACACAAACCTTAGCCATGTGTTGTGTTTACAGTTATTACTTCTCAGAAAGCTGAGTATTCAGCCTTTACTAGCAGGCTGCTGCCTGGCTTCCTCCCATTTTAGGGAAATCTGTCTACCTTATATTGATGTGTTCTAGGGATCCCAACAGACCACCCCTCCCCCCCTGCCCTTCCCTCGTTTGAGGGCATCAGGAAAGCTCCCAATCTCTTGTAGTCTGGACAAGAGGAAACAAGAGGCAAAGCATGGAAAAAGTGGAGAGAAAGGGATTGGCAGCCCACCAGTGGGAACACATTGGGGAAGGGGCAAGTGGCAGGGATGGGGAGAATGCTTCAGAGAGCACAATTCCAATGGACTAGCCTTGTTGTTCAAATGCAAAATGTACTACGCTTGCCAAAAAGACTATTTTATGGAGAACTTGCATGGGACAGGTGATCACATGGGGCCAGAAGAAGCAATACAAGGATACCCTTAAAAACTTTGGGTTTGATTGTGAGACATGGGAGACAGTGGCCCAGGACTACTCAGCATGGCATGTCCACATCAGAAAGGATGCTGTGTTCTATGAGCAAAGCAGAATGAAACAGCACAAAGGAAATGTAGGAGGTGCAAATTTGAAGTAATCACCCCAAATGTTCACATGGACTATCTGGGCCCAGTCTGTGGTAGAGCATTCCAAGCTCATATTGGTCTGATCAGCCACAGTTGAACACACTGAAACTTCACTTGATCATGGTGGTGTCCTTTTGGTCCTCTTAGAGAACGAAGGACCACAACCAACCAACCAGCCAACCATGTGCCGTATACTGCATTAAGACCTATATAGAGATTGCATTTCTTGGCACTACATTCTAACTGGAGCTGCAGAAAGTAGTGATGAGGTAGTACCAATACCATGTTACATGTTTTTGAGGTTATTCCAGTAATAAGCATGGTAGAGAAGAGTGACATACATGTCCCAAAGTAGTGGAACCAGGTGCCAATTCAGCAGATGTTTGAGCTGAGCTCTCTCTTTAAATGGAGTTTTGAAATATGTGACCTCACCTCATAGTGGTGAATGAGGTATGTGGGGTGATGGAGAAGGAAAGAGGTTTGGAAGAACTTCTCTTCTGAACAAATTCAGGAGTTAGTTATAAATGAATGATCAATAAAGGTCAGCCTCCCTATAGACATTGCTCCCACTGAGTAAGTCTGATACAATGAAGAATCATGACTCCAGGAGACTAGTAAAAAGGAAAGTTCTTTAAATCCTTGGGAATCTCTAAAAGTAGGCAAATAGTAATCAATTCTTTAATTGTTCAGAAGGCCAATAATAGGAGGTAAAGAGAGCCACAAATGAAATTTGGATTGCAAGTAGAACATAAATCAGATGTTTTAAGGAAGAAATCAAAAGAAAACATGAAGGCTTTTTTGAATATGAAAGGGAATTACTCCAAAACAAATGAATGTCTGAAAAAGTGAGTCATATCATTCTGTTAGAAGTGGAAGAAAATGAAATGGAAGAGCCTAAAATACCAAGTGCATTGGCCAAACATGAGTTCTATATGTTGGCAAAATGGATGCCCCCTCCCCAGTATCAGGGTATTTATAGATCTGTCCAGTCTCCTGTATGTTATCCATTAGTCTGCCTCTTAACTTATTCCCTTGACTTTTTCTTTTAAAAAAGTTTGTTTTTATTGATATCTTGTTTCCATCATTCTGTTAATTCTTGATCCCCAATGCCCTAGGGTTTTAGGGGTATGTTTAGATACTTTATTTTTCATAAATAAAATATCAATGTCTGTCTTATGAATCAGCTAAGTCTCTAACCCCAGTTAAGAAAAAAATGAACATTTTTCATAAGTGAAGTAACCCCCCTTTCCCATAATAGCTACTCTTATTTCTATATAAATATTAAAATTAATGGATATATTCCATTAACAAGTGAAAACAATCATAAAGCCAAGATACAGTATGTTTTGGCTATGACACCTCATACCCAGCATCATCCCAAACTCTCAGTATAGCAATAGATAATTATTCTTTGCTTGGCTGGAAACAGAGAATCGTACCATTCATTTAAGGCCAGATGGTAATAACTCTTAAGAATTCTTTTCATGTTTTCATCTAGGTAAGACTTTATTTCAGCCTTTTAAGAAATTAATCAGTTAAATTCTTTTTCTTTACCTTCTCTTCAATGATCACCGGCAACGTTCTTTCCCCAGAAAACCCTATACCTGCCATCTTCTCACAAATTCTTCACGGAATTTTTGTAACATATCACTTATGATACTTTTGATGAGGAGAAATTTCACATCACTTTCTCTCCTTGTCCTTCACAGGTTCTTATACCTCAGTGACAGCACATATATCCCTTTGATTTCATAGGGAGAAGCATTTCATACTAAGATATTTTGTCAACTTTTATTATTCCATTAAGGTTCTCATTTCAAATATGAAATTTTTTCCTCAACATACCATGGTTCACATGTTATCTCCGACACTCATAAAATTTATGAGTTTTGGGCAATTCCCTTCTGTGCTTGAGTTTTCTCCTGTAAATTGATGAGAATTGAGACTAGATGAATTCTGTAGTCTCTTTCAGCTCTAAATCATGACTTTTGGTGCTTTAGGAATCAGTGACATTCCAGGATGTGGCTGTGGATTTCACCCTGGAGGAGTGGGGCCTCTTGGACCATTCTCAGAAAGAACTGTACAAGGAAGTCATGCTGGAAACCTCCCAGAACCTGCTTTCCCTGGGTAAGGACCATTTCCTTTGGTAACTGAATCTTCCATCAAAGGAATGTCTTCATTCCTTACCTATTGTGCAGGGTATGACCTTTATTAATTGTTCAAAAGGCAAAAATGCTGGTCTCTCCAGAGGGTCTTCCTGGTGCCTGGTTTTCTATGAAAAGTCTTTGAATCACATTATTGGAAGCTGGGACTTTCCTGTGTTGTTCCTGAAATTGACTCCTATTTTTGGGAACTTGAGGTCAAGACTCAAACCAGTGTTACAGAATCTCAGACTTGGAGCTAATCTCAGGGGTTATCTTGGTTATGTGGTTAATTGGATGTGAATTTTGTCTCTGAAGATCGCTCGTGCAGCTTTTCCTTGACACTGGGCAGTGAAGGGAACTCTCTGCCTTTCAAGGCAATCCCTTTCTCTTTGGGATGGGTTTAGACTTTAAAAATCTTCTTGTTAACAGGCATCAAGCTGTAGCTCCTTGCTTCCGGTCCTGCCTGGTACAGCAAGTGTCTCTTTATTCTTCCTTTGTGGTTCCCTCAAATTCTAGCCCAGATGGTGGGAAAGGAAGGGAAGGGAATCAGCATTTATACACACCTCTTCTTTGTCCCAAACTGGGCAAAGTGCTTTATAATTGTTATCATTTGATCCTCATAACATCCCTGTGAGGTTGGTACTATCATTACCCCATTTCATAGTTGATAGAACGGATGCCATCAGAGGTTACATAACCTTCAAGGGGCACGTAGCTACTATGTGGCTGAGGCTGGTTTGGACTCTTCTGTTTGACTCCAGGTTCAGACCTCTTACCACTACAGTTAGAGCTGCCTCTAATTTCTAGAAAATGGAAGCTATGGAATATGACCATCCTTCTGAGAAAGAGGAGAATAAAAGTGGAATTTTCTAATTCCCAACTGGCTGCATGGTCTCTGCCCCCTCCCAAGATCCCAATGATCAATATCATGTGAACCATCCTTGAGATGTGCTTAACCATCTTGTGGTCTTTGCTTTCACGACTCATTTCCCCAGATAGGATGAAAGTGTGTATTTCTCTCTGTTCTTATCTCTTATTTATTCTATATTCCCAGGACTTCCAGTTCTTAGAGAAGATCTTATCTCCCCTTTTCATCAAGGGGAAGCACCAGGGATGCTGGAGTCAAAAGGCCCAAGGAACTCCGGGCCAGGTGAGTGAGATGAAAACAGGTGTATGAAGGCTGTTATTACAAGAGGCATCATTGTGTTGTGATGAAGGGAGTGCTAGAATTGGGAGCAGGCAGACCTGACTTGGAATTTGTTTTTAGACACATTTTAGCAGTGGGATCCTGGGCATGTAACTGAACCTCTGAACCCCAGTTTCCTCATCTATAATGGAGACAGGCTTGGCCCCCCTTGACCTTTCATTTCCCTTCCAGGGATAAGTCTGTGATCCTCTGAGAAGTCATTGTTTGGAGCTTTGGGGCATAGAACTCTCCTGAAAGCATCTAAGAAGGGCTGAGGGTATCCAATCTAATATATACTCTTTCTTAGACTTTAATCAAGTGAATAAGTAGAAAGCACCTACTATATGCCAGACTTTGTGCTGAGTACCAGGAATACAAATAAAAGCAAGGGACAAGCCCTGCCTTCAAGGACTTCCCAGTCTAGTGGTAAGACAAAGTGCAAACAAGTATGTACAGACCCACTACATCTAGGATGAACTAAAGCTAATCAAAAGAGGGAAGGCACTAAGGCTAACGAGGACTGGAGACAACTTAGTGTAGAATGTGGGGTTTTAGGTGGAATGTAAGGGAAGTTACAGTGAGTGTGAGGGGCAGCCAGAAAAAACATGGAGATGGAAGATGGAGTATCCTGGTCAGGGAACAAAGAAGAGGCCTGAACCACTGATTACCGCACATGTGCTGGGGAAGTAAGGTGAAAGCAGACTGGGGAGGTGCAAGAGGAGCAGATGATGGAGGACTTTAACAGCCCACAGAGGATTCTATATTTGATCCTGATGATAGGGAGCTAAGGGACAGTAGAAGTAGACAGTAACATGATCAGAAGTATCTTTTGGGAAAATGAGTTTGATATGTGGGTGGAGAATTGAGTGGATGGAGGAGAGAACTAATGTAGTGAAGCCAACCAAAAATAATATATCAGGTGTGAGGTGATTGGTGACTAAACCAAGAAAGTGGCAATGCTGGAAAATGAGATGTATAGGAGAGATATTATAAATGTAGAATCAACATGTCTTTCCTCAGTGTTGAATATGGGTGGATGTGAGCGTGAGAGATGATGATGAGTGGGTGATGCTTAGGTTTTGAGCCTGGATGATTGGAGGGTGGTACCCTGGAGAACAAACAAGAATGAAAAGCAGTATGCTTCTTACAAGCAATAAGATAGACAATAAGAAAGTAAGAAGACAGAAATGTTAGAGAAAAGATAATGGATTTAGTGTTGGACCTTGTAGGAGAAGAACCAGGAGAAGTTATTGTCACTAAAACCTAGAGAGAATTAAATATCAAGGAACAGGGCATGACTGCCTATTTCAAAAGTCTCAGAGAGGTCAAGAAGGATGGGGATTGGGAAAAATCCATTGGATTTAGCAAGTAGGAGATTATTGATAACTTTTCAGAGAGCAGTTTCAGTTGAGCAGTGATGTTGAAATCTGGAGTGCAGAGTTTTGAAGAGAGGAAGATAAAAGGAGTATGAAACACTAAGTGTAGATGGCCCTCTCTAGGTATTTAGACATGAAAGGAAGAAAGGGTGGAGGTCAGTGTCTAATGGGGATGAATGAACCATGTGAGGCTTTTTTCAGGGTTGAGTACATATTGTTTTATTTCTGGCAGGAGAGCAAGAACCAGTAGCAGATTGAACATATGTGACAAAATTGGGATGGTTCAGGAAGGAATATGCTGACTGGGAAATGGGATAGACTGGGATCATTTATGCATGTCATGGGGTTTGCCTTGGCAACCAAAATGGCTGTCTCTTCATGGGAGACCAGGGCAATGGAAGAAAAAGAAGACATCCAATTTATGTGAGATGAGGAGTTAAGAGAGCTTTTGGTAAGTGTACAATTTTTTTTTTTTTTTTTTTTTTTAGTAAAATATGAGCTAAGGGTTCAGCTGAGAATACTGGGGGAATTAAACCAAATGAGAGAATTGGGGAGGAATGAAAAGATCTGAAAAAGCTACTGTGGTGAGTGGGATAGGGATTCACTCAAGGAGATATCAAAGGCTTACCGTGAGACACTGAGTGCCCAGTAACCTAAATTTGAAATGGAATACTGACAGCCCAGTTTCACAATTTTCTCTATCTCCATGCTGGCCCTTGTGGGTAGCAATGGAAGCTATGCCTTAGTGGAAGTAGTAATCCAAGGCTGAGGCTTGCACAAGTTATCAACCCCAGGTCCCTCTCCTGATCTCTCTGACTCAATCTTTGTCTCCATTCTCAGAAAATTGTTGGCCATATTCCTGTGGGTGACTACCCTAAGGTTAGGTCATTGGGAGGTATATACTCCCAGGTATCCCATAGAAGCACACTGTCTGGGACCTTAGAAGTCTTTGTGATCTCCAGTATTTGGTCTGGTCAGGACCCATCGGGTTTAGAGCCAGATAAAGGTAACTCCTGTTGGTGATGAGGGATAAGAAAGAGACACATAGAGTTGAGGCCAAAACCTTCATTTGAAAAGGAGAGAGACTAGTAACTAGGAAATGGAGAAGTGTGTGTGTACTAGTATTAGCTGTGGGCCCAGTCAGTCAATCAGTAGAAATTGATTAAGCACCTAGTATGTGCTAGACTAAGCCCTGGGCTAGAAAGGAAGGCCAAAGATAGAGCCTGTTGTCCAGGAGCTCCCTTGGTCCCCTGTCTGCCTTTTGACTCAGTCTAGTGTATAAACATGGAGATGGCATATGGAGAAGCCACATTTCATTAACCTTCACTGTTTGCTGAACCAGGCAAAAGAGAATGTCTTTGAATGGAAATGAAGTAAGTTCAAGTGGGAAATGAGTGAATAGGAGAGAGAATACCAGTTTAAGGAAAGTAGAGTTGGTGAGGAAGTAGTCAAAAGTACCTTAATGATGATAATAGCAGCCAACATTTCCTGAGTGCCAAGTGATTTATAAATGTTGTCTCATTTCATCCCCACCATGAGTCTGGAGTCTCTCTTATAGATTAGGAAACTGAGGCAGAAAGAGGGAATGTGACTTGTTGAGTGTCATGTAGTTAGAAAGTGAGTCTGGATTTGAACTCAGGTCTTCCTACCTCCAGGCATAGTTATCTGTTCCTTGTGCTAGCTAGCTGTCTCATGGTGGAAAATCGCTTTGCATCACAGGGGAAGCTTCCAAGGGGAGAGAGGGTTCCAGCCAGTCATTAGAAACTGGGTTGGATGGAAGACAAGTGGTGATGTGAGGAGTGGGGATCAGGCCAATTACATAATCACTTACTTACACTGATCTCTTTCCCTTTCCCCAACTACTTTTTTCTTTTTTTTTTGATTGAGGCAGACGTACAGAAGAAAATTAATAGAGGATATCAGGAAGAAAATACAATTAACTGTTATAACAAAGTGTATAAACTGAAGGTAGAGGAATGCATTAGAAAGCAGAACCAGATAGCATTTTGTATATAAGAAAGCCTTGTCACAAAGACTCGCAAAGCATTGTAAGGAAAGGTTGGCGTTCTTTAATACCTTTTCGAACTATGCTCTTACACTTAGTCCCCTGTCTGCCCTTTGACCCCGTGATAACCACTATACTTATAAAGGAATCACAGAAAGAGGGAAAAGACCCGTTTACACAATGCAAAATAATAGCTGCTGTTTTTTTATTGTTGCTAAGATCTGGAAACAGAGATAATGCTCTTTTATTGGGAAATGACTGAACAAATAATGGTTTAAGAATATAATGCAAGATTATGGTGCCATTAAAAGTGATGAAAGGTACAGTGTCAGAGAAGCCTGGTAAGAGTTACCTGAACTGATATAGGGAGAAGTGAGTAGAACCGGGAGAAGTGTTATACTAAAGCCACACAGGTCCGTGTAATGAACAGCCATGACTCCAGAGGACTAGTTCCCCAAATCTTTTGTTCTTAGATCTTGTTTCAAAAACACAAAGTGTGTTGTGATGCTTCCTCTCTCCCCTACTCGTTTATTCTACTCCTGTAATATTTCAGATTTATACGTCAGATGCTTACTATAATGTCTTGGCTTTCTTTTACCCCACAAAGATCCAAATTAATATTTTGATTCCTCTTTGTAATTGTAAACTATAAAATTTTATTCTATTTTAAATTATGGAAATATACTGTGGGGCTTTCTGTAAGAATTTCTTTTTAAATCCTGTAAGACCTCATGCCTGCTGTTACCTGCAAGACTTCAATCATTTAACAGTTTTTATTGAATAGGAATAGCATTTTTAATCAGGTGTTATAACATGGAAAATACAGAATGTAACATGAAATGAATTTTAAAGTTACTCTTTTTTCTGTCACCAGAAGCTGGCAGTATTTGGTTCAATACCTGACAAATCCAATCTTCCATTAAGGTCTGTGTCAGGTTGATTAATAAGAGTAATAATAAATAACAAATGATAATGTTGATAATGACAAAAAGGACAGTTATAACTAACATTTATGTAGTGCCTGTTGGTTATTGTGCTGAGTGCTTTCCAGAGATTACCTCACTTCATCTTCACAACTGTGTTGGGAGGTAGATGTTGTTGTTTCCCTTTTACATTTGAGGAAATGGAGGCAGTCAGCAGTTAAGTGACTGGCCCAGGGTCATAGTGCTAGTAAATGTCTGAGGTGGGATTTGAACTTGGCATTTCCAGACTGCTACGCCCAGCTCTGTATCCACTGTGTTACTAGATATACAGACAATCCTGGCTTCACAGAAATTCACATTATGCAAATTTGACTACACTGGGGCTGCAGGACCCCATGTTGGCCTAGGCCAGGTTGGCAGCGACAGGGATCCTCTGCTCTAGGCACTGAAGCCACACAAGCTGCTGGGGCCACAGAGTAGCATGCCCCTCTAGGGGAGGGGAGGGTCTGCTGAACAGTCCACTTAGGTTAAGTGAGAACTGGCCGTATTTTGATTTGTAACCTAATTACAGTGAAAATGTTCCCTTGCACATAAGTGAGGTAGAAAATAGTTGGAGAATTTTATAAGCTCTCTTGTTGAGAGATAGAAATTCGTTTTGTTTTGTCAATAAATTGGATGGCTAGCTACTATATATATGATAACTTTTTATTGTCTATTGACAAGTACTGTACTAAATGATAAACAGTTGAATTTGATTTTTATATATTGCTTTGGTTTTTATGGTTGTTGATTTGTTTCAGTCATGTCTGACTCTTTATGATACCATTTGGGGTTTTCTTGACAGAGATATTGGAGTGGTTTGCCATTTCCTTCTCCAGCTCATTTTACAGATGAGGAAACTGAGGCAAATAGGGAGAAGTGACTTGCTTATGGTCACAGCTACTAAGTGTTTGAGGCCAGATTTGAACTCTTGAAGATGAGGCTTCCTGACTCCAGGCTTGGCACTTTATCTACTGCGCCACCTAGCTGCCCTTTTTTTTTTGTTCTTATTTTTTTTGATATACCAGGTTTTTATATCTTTCCTCTATATACACATCCTTTGCTTGGAAAGGACTCTTCAGACATAACTTTCTACCACTGGCACACTGGCCACACTCTCACAGAAAGTCTATGGAATGACTCACCCGGGTTCCCTTGAAAATCTCCCAGTTGAAGAACGACATAAGCAGGAACTAAGTTCACATCCAGAAAGTAGCCTTAACTCTGCAATGAGAGACAATGGAAGGAAGGTTTCTGTAGAATGTGTGTGATGGTCCCGGATGGTTTCAAGATGACATGTAATATGTGAGCTGCACTGGAAGAATGTAAACATTTATTACTCCTTGATGTGGTGATTGCAGTGCTGATAAGATGAGATTATAAGACAGCCACTCAGGTGCAGTGTATAGAAAGCAAATGAGGGTATGTGCATCCCTATGACCATCCGTTGGGAGCTGATTTGTGCTGGGATGTCAAACTTGGATGGCTGTGTAGAAACAATTTGAGGACAGGTTCAGAGATCAAAACAAGATGCTGCACTTAGTTAGAGGTGATCAGTGATGGATGGAATCAGTGCATGAACGCCAAATTCATTTTTTGCCCAGTCATGATGATTTCGAGTCACTGCACAAAGAAACCTTTTATTCCTCCAATATGCACATGCTTATTGTCCCAGGGAAAAAATATATTGGTAAAAAAAACTGGGCTGGTCTTTGCTACATAAGCTGCCATCAGAGTTTTTAGCTCAAATCCCTTGGACATCATCGTGAACCTCCAAAGTTTTCAGGAACCACTCAATGGGTCATGATGCTGGAGGACCTATAGTCAATCATTCTGTTCACTTCCTAATGGAAGGATCGTGAACTCAAGATACAGTATGAGACATAATATATGTTATATAATGAACTAATATGAATATTTAGCAAATGTACATAAAATGGCATACTATCTTTGGATCTGAATAGAAAAGAAGAAAAGTTGGATATTACATTGAAAATTATTAAATGACAGTTAAGAAGAGTAAACGCAACTTAGCACATGGAATATACCAAGAATGACCCAGTGGTAAGGCATCCAAACTGGTCAGTACAGAGTAGCAGGAAGATGATCTGATATTGACAAAGTGATAAGTGTAATCAACATCGGCATTAGAAGAAAAGGTAAAAAGTGTAGTGGAGAAAGGCCATCTAGTACCATGGACAGGGCATGTTCAGTTACAGGGTTTGAGTCCTAGTGTCAGCTACAATGACATTGGGAGGTCATTGAATCGTTGTGAGCTCATGGCCTGAGTTGTGAAGGGTAATGAGACTGCTTGGCCTACCTGTGTCACAGGTTTGTTGTGAGGATCCACTTTTGTTGTATGTGAAGATCTTTGTGACCAAATGGCATTTCCACCTATTAAATCTGCCTGTTTGAGTTTTAAAACTTTTTTTAAACTAGGGAAATAGAATATAAATCAGTTGATTTTCTGCCATCAGGAAAAAGAACATATAATTATAATGTGTGTGTGTGTGTGTGTGTGTGTGTGTGTGAGAGAGAGAGAGTGTGAGAGAGAGAGAGAGAGAGTGTGTATGTGTGTGTGTGTGTGTGTGTCTTTCTGTATATATGATTGTTTGTTTTCTTTAGATGTAGAGACCAGGTTTGAAGTAAATGGGAAGACTACAAAGCTGAGAATTTTTGTGGAAGAATCTGGCCAGCAAAGATTCTTGACTGATGGTGCCTGTGACTTCAGTTTGAGAGAAAACTGTGACTCTAGTATCATGGAAGATAGAAATCCAAAGAGTGATCATGAAGTTGATGAAACTGGAAAGAAACTCAGACAGTCTTCAGTCCTAAATCACTCTAACAAAGTGACCTCAGGGAATGATGAGGATAGTGAACATAGCAAATGTTTTACTGAACATGTAGAGCTTTTTCATTCCCACGAGAAGCCTCCTGAAATGCAAATGGATCAAGGTAATAAAGGGGAAATGGCTGTTAGCTGCAGTTCAGACTTCATTAGCCATCAGAAAAGTGTTACTGGAGAAATGATTTATGTAAGTAATAAGGATGATAAGGCCATCAAGCCAAACTCTAATCTCATTAATCATCAGAAAATTCACATGACCAAAGTGCCTTATGAAAATAATAAATGTGAAGCAACCTCATGCCATCATTCCTCCCTTCCTAGATTTCACCTTGGAAAGCAAAAATGTGCATGTCCTCATTGTGGGAAGGCCTTTGGTTGGAATTCAGATCTTATACACCAGAAGACTCATACTGGAGAGAAGTTTTATAAATGTAATGACTGTGGGAAAAGTTTCTGCTACAAATTACTTCTTACTGACCAACAAAAAATTGACACTGAAGAGAAATCTTTTGAATGTAATGAAAGTGGAAAGGATCCTGATTCATCTTTACATCAGAAAATCCACACTGGAGAGAAAACCTATAAATGTAATCAGTGTGGAAGGGCTTTCAGATATAGCTCCAGTCTTGTTTTACATGAGATAATTCATAATGGAGAGAAACCTTTTGAATGTAATCAACGTGGAAAGACTTTCGCAGAGAGGGCCAATTTTGCTAAACATCAGAAAATCCACACTGGAGAGAAAACTTTTAAATGTAATCAGTGTGGAAATGCTTTTGCACATAAGGGCCATCTTACTTTACATCAGAGAATCCACATTGGAGAGAAACCTTATGAACGTGATCAATTAGAAAAAGTTTTCACAGCAAAGGCTCATTTTGCTTTGCATACAAGAAGCCACACTGGAGAGAAACTTTATGAATGTAAACAATGTGCGAAGGCTTTCAGGTGTCGCTCCCGTCTTACTGATCATGAGAAAACCCACACTGGAGAGAAACCTTATGAATGTAATCAGTGTGGAAAGGCTTTTACACAGAGCTCCAATCTTGCTGTACACCAGAGAATCCACACTGGAGAGAAACCCTTTGACTGTAAACAATGTGGAAAAGTTTTCAGATATAGCTCCAGTCTTGCTAAACATCAGGGAATCCACACTGGGGAGAAACCTCATGAATGTCATCAGTGTGGAAAAGCTTTCAGAATCAGCTCCAGTCTTGCTACCCATCAGAGAATCCACACTGGAGAGAAACCTTATGAATGTAATCATTGTGGAAAGGCTTTCAGAATTGGTTCCAGTCTTGCTAAGCATCAGAGAATCCATACTGGAGAGAAAGTTTATGAATGTAATCAATGTGGAAAATCATTCACACAGAATTCACATCTTGCTGCACACCAGAGAATTCACACTGGGGAGAAACCTTATGAATGTAAACTATGTGGAAAGGCTTTCAGATCCAACTCCAGTCTTACTGATCATCAAAAAATTCATAATAGGGACAAACTTTTTGAATGTAATGAATGTGGAAAACCTTTCACAAAGAGCTCCAGTCTTGCTGTACATCAGAGAATCCACACTGGAGAGAAACCTTATGAATGTAGTCAGTGTGGAAAGGCTTTCACACAGAGGAACCATCTTTCTGTACATCAGAGAATCCACACTGGAGAGAAACCTTATGAATGTAATCAGTGTGGAAAGGCTTTCCGAATTAGTTGCAGTCTTGCTAAACATCAGAGAATCCACACTGGGGAGAAGCCTTATGAATGTAATCAGTGTGGAAAGGCTTTTACACAGAGGGCCAATTTTGCTAAACATCAGAGAATCCACACTGGAGAGAAACCTTATGAATGTAACCAATGTGGAATGGCTTTCACAAAGACCTCCAGTCTTGCTATACATCAAATAATCCACACTGGAGAAAAGCCCTATAAATGCAGTCTGTGTGGAAAGGCTTTTGCAAAGAACTCCAGTCTGGCTGCACATCAAAGAATCCACTCTGGACAGAAACCTAAGGAATGCAATTAATGTGGTAATGTTTTCAGGCAACAGTCATCTCATTTTCCATTTGAAAATTTATATTGAAAAGAAATCTTATTACTGTCATGAATGAAGAATGACATTCAAATGGTATTCAAAGCTTGATCAACATTAAATTCATTGTGATGAACAGCTACATGTGGATTCCATGTGGGAAGGCTTTCAGCCAGAGAACATTTCCATTTATATCATAGGATTGTGGAGAGAAGCCTTATGAATGTACTCAGGGGATGTACATTTTTTCTGAAAGAGGGTGATAAGTAGACAATAATAACCGTAATGAAATGACAGCATATAAAAGCAGTGGTTATGGGAAGGGCTTCACCTAGAGGTCATACTTGAGGATACTTTGGACAAATCATGTTAGGCATAAAACTTCTGGATCTAATTAACAAGGGAATGCCTCTTGCTGCAGAACTGACTTAATTCTCAACAGAAGAGACCTTATTAAACATAACAAATCTCATACTGTGCATAGAACCCTAAAAATGCAATCAATTTTCCTCTGAAATCCTAATATTTGTCACCCCTCCTTAATATTTCCTGGCTTTATATACTATACTTGCTTTATCTATTGCCCAGTTAATTGGTACTCACTTTGTTTCCTATTGTTTGCTGGCATGAAAAGTCTTTGTATAAATGTTTTGGTAACTGTTAGATATTTCTTTCTCTCATGCTTTCTTTGAACAAGTAGGTGGCCCAGTGCATGAAATGCTATGCTTTGAGCTACAAGACCTGAATTCCATTTTGTTTTCTGGCACTTAACTACTAGTAAGTCAAATAACCGTTTCCTGCCTGAGTTTTCCCATCTGTCAAATAGGGATAATAAGAGCATCTGCCTCCCAGGGTTGAGGTGAGGATTAAATGTGGCAATATTTCTAAGTGTTTTGCAAGTATTAAATCACTATGGAAATACTATTTTTATTATTATCATTCCTTGGATCATAAGTCTCATAGTAAAGTCAGTTGGCTAAAACATATGGACAATTTAGTTGCTTTTATTTCAAATTACTAATCAGAACAGAGTACAAGAAGGTGTTAATTGTAATGGATAGAACATTTGGTTTAGAACTTGGGCAAATGGGTTCAAATCCTGACTAAGATGCTCCTTAACTCTGGACAAGGAACAACTTCTTTTTGCCATATTTTTCTCATTTGTGAAATGAGCAGGTTAGATTCTTTTATAGTCCCTTCCAACCCTAATTATGTGTTGTCATCAAAAGTACATTCCTATGTCTCTTTCCCACACCCTCTTCCAATATTTCTGGAAGGAGATCTAACAGAACCAAATTTGAAACTATACCAGCAAGCAATAGTCATCAAAAATATTTTGTCCTTCTTAAAAGTAAAGATCTTGAGAAACAGAAGAGATCAGTTGTGTAATATATAAAAGAAAATGAGTATAGTTACCTTGTGTTCAATCAATCCAAAGACCTCCACTATAGGGCTAGTACTTGCACAGTGCTAAAAACACTGGTAAGTAATCTGGCAGAAAATAGATATGAACCAGCATCTCACACTAGAGCAAGATAAGCTCCTAATGAATACCTGACTTAGATATAAAAAGTCACCTTCAACAAATTAGAAGAACCATGAAGAAGGTAGAGTTATGGATAGTAAAAGCCTCATTTTCAAGGTATATAAAGACCAAGTATTGATTATATATAGGCATATAAAGAATGGATGTAATAAACGTTGGTTGGTTGGTTGCCCTTTGTTCTTGAAGAGGACCAAAATGACATCATTATCTTTGAGTCATTATAGTGTGTGACTGGCTGATCAGACTAATATGAACTTGGAAGGTTCTACCACAGGTCAGGCACAAGTAGTCCATGTGAACATTTGGGGTAGATTCTCTTAATTTGTGTATCTCACATACCTTTTCAATTCCTTCAGTTCTGCTTTGCTCAAAAAGCGCAGCACCTTCTCTGATGAGGGCACGCCATGCTGAGCGGTCCTGTGCCAGTGTCTCTCATATCACACAATCAGTTGCCAAGTTTTTCATAATAAGCATATGGTCAAAAGTCATGAACAGATACTTTTCAAAGGAGAAAATGCAAATTATCAACCACTATATGGAAAACAAAATATTCTCCATCTATAATCACTAATCCAAATCACTAATAAGTAAAAACATTTTGGGGCAGCTAGGTAACTCAGTGGATAGAGCACTGACCCTAGAGTCAGGAGGATCTGAGTTCAAATGTGGCCTCAGACACTTACTAGCTGTATGACCCTGGTGAGGGGTGGGGAAACCTATGGACCATTTTAGGTCCTTGGGTGTAGTCTTTTGACTGAGTCCAAGTTTTACAGAACAGCTCCTTTTGTTAAGGGGATTTGTTCTGTGAAGTTTGGATTCAGGCAGAGGGTCATCCTTAAGGATTTAGAGGGCCACATATGGCCTTGAGGCTGCAGGTTCCCCACACCTGCCCTGGGCAAATCACTTAACCCCAGTTACCTCAAAAAAAACACCCCAACAAAAAACCAAAATTGATTTTTCAGAATGTTAAAAGTGATTAGAAAATGAACATCAGAAATATTGTAGGAAATTTGTTTTTCTACAGGAGGTTTGTATTTTTCTTTTTCACCTGGGAGAAGGCAGATCAGTGGAGGATTTAATAATCTATTTAAATATTTTAATAATAAATTTAAATTAGTATAGTAATAAATTTAAGTTAAAAGTTATTTTAAAAAATGAGCTTAAGCAAAAGTGCTCCGGATCAGTAATTTGATAAATGCAAATTAAATCAAAGCACAGGTTCCACCTCACTTGTATGCAGTTGACTAAGGTGACAAGAAGAAAAACAAGTAGAAGTGTTGGAAGGGCTGTGGGAAAATAAACACATTAATTAATTGAGTGGTAGTTAAGCTGTGAAGTCCTCGCCCTTCATGAAATTGGCTATGCTCTTTTACTCATTAATTTCACTAGAGGGAATATTGCCTTAAAGAAAAGGGTTCAAGTAAAGTTATTAATACCAGCTCCTTTTGTTATGGCAAAGAACTGGGAAGTAAAATGTGAGGTCCTTAATAGGGCAAAGCTAAACAAATTGTGGTCTGTGAATGTTACGGAGCAAATGCCCTAAAACCCAAGCAATGTCTGTTACAGCAAGATGTTTGGCAAGATGTCACTGCTGTTGTTATTGTATGCTATACCAGGGATTTATTGCGATGTGTGCAACCTGCCTCCTCACCAAGAGGGCATGGATACAAGATGTAGAATAAAAAGTTTAAAGAATAAAATATTTTGGGAAATGGACAGTGTGGGAATTTGTTTTCCTTCTCTCTGCAATTTCATTAGAAATGTTTCAATTGTTGATTTTTTTTGTTTGTTTTGGGTAGGTGAGGACAGCAAGCAATATGAGGGGGACTAGGAATAGAATAGCCCTTCCTATACCTATACCTTGCACACACAAAAATAATAAAGAAGGAAATTGATGGGTTGTAATGACATACACAGTAAAAGAGAAGGAAGGTCAGAAGGAATGAGAACAGATTTGAAAGTGTCATGTTGAATTTTTATTACTCAAAAATAAAGTCATGCTATGCATATTAGAATTTGTTTCATGTACAATCCCCTTTTTTCTTTCTATGTTATGATTTATATAAGATGGCATTTTTATTTCACATTCATGAATTCCAAAATTTTTACAAAATCAATTATTGGTATCCTTTTTTCATTCTCATCGATTTTGAAGGCATGACATGAGATGGCAAAATTATTTTCATATGACTTGCTTTTTATCAGTGCTTTGGAACTTATGTCATTTATGGTTATTTAAGACTTTGGAAAACTTCCAGCACTCATTTATTGCCAGTGGCTCCTGGTACACCTGTCGGTTTTCTCAATATCTTGAATACAAATGACTTTCCTTGTTCATTTTAATGTAATATTTTATATATTCTCTATTCTATAATTTCTTTTCTAATTTGTCCTTCATTTAGTTTATTCAAACGTACACATCTTATGTGGTTAGAATTATCTAATTTTTTTAAAAAAAATCTATGTCTTGGATAGAAATTCTTCTAACCATTTGTTAAAAGTACCTGAGTGCTTTTTTCTTTAAAAAAATTTTTTTCCAGTCAGAAAAAATTCCATGTGTCTCCCTCACCCACAATGCTTATTACAGATTTATATAATGAGGAACAACTTTCCTACGTTTTCCTCTCTCTCTCTCTCTCTCTCTCTCTCTCTCTCTCTCTCTCTCTCTCTCTCTCTCTATATATATATATATATATATATATATATATATCAATATATATATACACACACATATAGTAAAATTTCTATGTGGTATTGAGAAATATGTATGTTTTTGAGCAATTCCTATTTAGAAGATGCCCTAAATCATTTTGCTCTAATCTTGCTCTCATATTGTTCAGGTCTAGTTTCCTTTTTGCTTATCTTTCTGTGAGACTTCTCTAAAGGGATACTGAAATATTGTCATTTTGTTACTGAGTCTTCTTATAGCATAGTTACTGTTTCCTTTATAAAATGAAATGTTAAAAGACATTTTGGTAGTGCTATTGGTTGGCTGTCTGCGGTGACTTTCAGCATAACGTAGCTTTCTGTTTATCTCTTTCAATGTAATGATTTTTTTCTGTTTGGTCTGATTGCAAGTCCTGCTTTTCTGGATTCACCTAACTAGTATTCAACTTCCTCCTCCCTCTCCCAAGCCCTGACCATTCTTTTTATTCTATGTCTTAAAAAAAGTGTTTCATGTAAGCAACAGAGTATAAGGTTTTTTTTAAAATTTAATCTGTTATGTTTTCGTTTTACTTTCATTTAAAGTTATGAATTAGTTTTTTATCTCCTTCCCATCCCCGCATATTAAACCTTTCCCTTGATTTAGATTTTTGCTAATTCATCCGTTTTAATTGTTTATTCTTATATAGGTATTCTTTCCCTTTTATTATCAATTAATTGTCAGGTAGAATCTCCCCTTCTAATCACTTTCATTTTTCTGGCTTTTCCTTGAGAGAATTTCCCCCTATTTCTCTTACTTATTTTTCTATTCTACCCTTTTGTTTTTGGATTCATGACATTTATACCAAGTTGGTCCTTCCTTATTTTCTTTATTCTTTATGGCACCAATAATTTTGAGGTATCTGTTTTGGCTTCCCTCTTCTAAAGAGATTCTGCAGTCGCCTTGGAGATTTTTTCCTTGGCCCACCTTTTTTCTGTTACGTGTCACTCTTAGAAATAGGAATTCTTGATGAGAAGACATTCCCAATTGTAGGGATCTTCCTTTGCCTTGATTGTTATGTTCATTATTGACTTTTCCTCCTCATGGTCCTCTTTCCCATTTGCCTTTACATTTCTTCCTTGGGTCCATGCCCTTTTACTCTTCTGGGTGGCAGTTGCTCCCTGAAGCTCTGATTTCCCTTCCCCTTAGACAAGATGAATAACCTCTCTAAGCAGCATGTCCCTGAGGAGAATAGCTATTAGAAGTTCTCAATCTCCCTTTACAAGATATCACTTGTCCTATAGGTGCATTTATCATTGGTTCCCCCTCCAAACACTGAAACAGGATTTCTCCCTTTTTTCCCTCCCATTTTCAATCCCTCCCCTTTTCCTCTTCAGCCATTCTTCTGTTGACCCCCTTATCCTGGGAGATTGCAGAAGTCCATTTGCTTTCATCAGTAGTTTTTGAGTTTATTAAGGCACATCACACATTCCTCTCTATGAATTTCTTTCCCTTCTTCTTAAGCTTCCTCTCATTTTGCAATTTATTCTCACAAAAAGCATATCTGAAGGATGGTATGAGGTTTAGTCCCTGAACTTTCAAGCCTGTTTTTCCCACTATCACTTCATTTTGACTTTTGCTTTTACCTTTGTCTCCATATGTACAATACTCTAAGCATTTGTTTTTGTTCAGTCATATCCAACTCTTTGTAACCCCAGTTGGGCTTTTCTTGGCAGAGATACTGGAATGTTTTGCCATTTACTTCTCCAGCTCACTTATAGATGAGGAAACAGAGGCAGGCAGTTAAAGTGACTTGCCCTGGGTCACACAGCTACTAAGTGTCTGCTGCTGAATTTGGACTCGAGGTGTGGCACCCTGGGCGCTATGGTGCCACCTAGTTGCTCTCTAATCATTACCTTATTGTCACTTTGCTGTTTTAGTGTCTTTGGTTACTTTGTGTGGTGTAACTATTACCTCAGTGGTTTGAGAATGATTTCTCCCAGTCTGGTTTTCTTTTTAGCAATGTTTCCAAACGCCCCTTTCTTATTGAATATCCATCTTTTTTCATTTGTAATTAGGCCACATTTGATTTGTTTTAAACTGCTTGGAAGTGATATAATCCAGACAATTAAAATATCAAGTGAGAAATATGGAGAAATGATGATGTTTATTCCAAATGGAGAAAATGTTGAGTAGTTGCTTTCTTCATCTTTTATTTCTTCTTTTTTGTACCCAGACATTGGTTGACTTGAAGGCATTTGACTCTTGAAATTGGTTTTAGGTGTTAAAGGAAAACTGAGGTTTTTTAAAAGTTTTGTGGATTGTGCATGTTAAGTTTAAAATCTACAATGGGACGTTGTACCCATTCTTTGTATTTTGTTCTTTTGCTGTTTTTGATGATTCTTTGTTTTATTTTGTAGTTAAAATCTGTGGAAGCTTTTTAGTCATTTTAATTTTTCTCCATCAGTAGAAAATCTTTGTGATTTAGTCCCATTGGGTTACTTTACAAAATTTGATACGTTTTGGACTTTTTGTTCAGATTTGAAACTTGTGGAGAACCATGTTAATAGGTTATTTTTGGTACTTTCCCTTTTGGGCTGTGTTGGCTTCTTGCTGTTTTTGCTTCTCATCTTCTATCAGCTTCATCCTTGCATCATATTCATCAGAGGGGATTTCTCCTCCACTCCGTTGTTTGAAAACCACCGAACATTGGTGTAATTTATTTGTGAGACCAGGAGAATTCTTGCATACAAAAATACGCACAAAATCAAGGAAGGCCACTTGGATCTTGGGGAGTTCATCTTTTTGTCTGTTCATGATAGAAATTGGTTGTTGTTGCAATACTGTGCTTCCCAAGTCTCCTTGTTCCCAAAATTCATTTACAACTATGAAGGCTAGTTGGCTTTGAATTTTTTCAGGGCTTAGTTGTAGCAGAGAGGCCGTACCTTGTCATCATAATTGTCATGCTAACCCCTTTTTTGGTTAGTCAGTGAATATATGCTTAATGACTTCCTCTTTAGTGTCCATTTTTTTTCCCCACAAATGTCAATAATCTTCTGAAATATGGCCCTCTTTTTGAAATATAGAGCCTGATCAGTTGCTGTTATTGCCACTTCAAATAAATAACAATCTGAAACTGGTACTTATATAGATTATAGAAAATTTTTAAGCTTTCATCATACAACAGAGTTCCTGAACTCCCAGTAGTATCTCTTTCAAATGGAAGCTAAAGGAGATGCTGATTTCATCTGATATGAACTGTTGGTGCCTCTGTGATCAATGTCATGGTAGAAAGTAGCCACATAGCAGAGGCTTCCACATCATTAAAATATTTTTCAGTCCTGTTATTAACAAGGTAAAGATTGTCTGACCCACATTGAATATATGGTGCCAGTTGTGATAGGTGACAGATTGGGAAACTTTTCTCACTGGATAGGTCTGTCTAGTAAAGGATAGGTCTCACACATTCATACGGTGGTGGAGGGCTGGTCAGTGAGAGTCCCATCCAGGTATAAAGTGGAGAATGGACTTTCCGTTACCATGCCTGGAATCACTCCATTTCTCTTTAGATCACATTATTTTATTCCCTCTTGTGTTTTCTGTTTGGTGCAAAACAAGCTTATGTTATTTGAGTTTCTTTTACTTTATATTTAATGGTATTTGTCCCAGTTGATTGCAGAATTTATTTCTTGTCAGTGAAATTGTTACATTAAATCATGTGTTTTGAGGTTTATAATAAGTCTATGCATTTTTTCCCTAAGAATTTTGAGATCTGAAATCTTTTCCTCCATGCCATAAGGCAAGAAATATGTTATCAGTTTTAAATGTGAATTCATGCAAAACATATTTCCATATTAGTCATGTTGCAAAAAACAAAGCAAGGAAAAAAAAGAAAGAAAGTGAAAAAATTATACTTCAAGTCTGCTCTTATATTCTGTCAGTTCTCTGTCTGGAGGTGGCATAGGATTTTTCATCATAAGTTCTTTGGAATTATCTTGGATCATTATGTTGATGAAAATCACTAAATCCTTCGTAGTTGAACATTATTCAATAGTGCTGTTGCTGTGCACAGTGTTCTGGTTTTACCTACTTCACTTTGCATCATTTCATATGTGTCTTCCTGGGTTTTTCAGAAGTCCACCCTCTCATAGCACAATCATATTCCATTACAGTCATATCCCACAGCCCCAGTTGATGGGCATTCCCTCAATTTCCAATTCTTTGCCCCTACAAAAAGAGCAGCTATAAACATTTGTATGCATAGGCCCTTTTCCTTTTTTTTAAATTGCTGGATGAATGGGTGTACACAGTTTGATAGCCCTTTGGGCATGCTTCCAAATTGCTCTACAGAATGATTGGATCAATTCACAACTCCACCAATAGTGTCCCATTTTTTCTCACATTCCCTTCAACATTTGTCGCTTTCCTTTTCTGTCATACTCAATCTGATGGATATAAGGTGATAACTCAGTTGTTTTAATTTGCATTTCTCCAATCAATTATGATTTTTAGAGCATTTTTTCATATGACTATAGGTAGCTTTGATTTTTTTCATCTGAAAACTACCTATTCATGTCCTGTAGCCATTTATCAATTGAAGAATGTCTTGTGTTTTGATGCAGTTCCCTATATATTTGAGAAATGAAGCCTTTATCAGAGAAACATACTGTAAATTTTGCCCCCAGTTTCCTGCTTTTTTTCTTTCTAATCTGGCTGCATTGGTTTTGTTTTTGCAAAAGCAGAATTATCCATTTTACTTCCCTGGATCTTCTCTATCTCTTGTTTGGTCATAGATTCTTCTGTTATCTTCTGTTATCCTTAGATCTGATAGCTCTTCCAATGTACTTAGGAAATTACCATTTATGTCTAAATCATGTATCCCTTTTAACTCGATCTTGGTATATATTTTGAAATATACAGTGTTTCTGTCAAACTATGTTCCAGTAATTTTTTTTTCAGATGATAGGTTCTTGTCCCAAAAGCTTTTTGCATGTTTGGTTTCCCAAACACTAGATTACCGTGGTCATTTACTATTGTGTGTTGTGTACCTAATCCATTTCTCTAATCCACTAACTCTATTTCTTATTGGTGCCACGTTGTTTTAATGATTACTGCTTTGCAGTATAGTTTGAAATCTTGGTATTTCTTAGCCACTTTCCTTCATATTTTTTCATTGATTCCCTTAATATTCTTGACCTTTTGTTCTGCTAGATGAATTTTGTTATTATTTTTTAGCTTGACAAAATAATTTTTTTGGCAGTTTGGTATGGAATACCTGATTCATTATTGTGATCTGCTTGCTAGTATTTTTTAAAAATTTTATTTTATTCTGAACTTAAGAAATAAAACATGCATTTCCATAATGTAGTAGAATAGAAATAAAAGATGACTGCACATGAAGCTGCAAATCCATTATGTACAATTTATTTTTCCTTTTAAATATATGATAAAGTTACATGACATTCCTTTTTTCCCCCCTTTTTTCTTTGCTTCCCCTTGCCCCCACCCTACAGATGGCTACCACTATACACAGATATGTATATATAAGTTGATTGGTTGTTGTCCTTCGCTTTTGAAGAGGACCAAAATGACATCACCTCATATGAGAAAATGAAATTTCAGTGTGTCTGACTGTGACTGATTAGACGAATACAAGCTCAGAATGCTCTACCACAGGTTGGGCACAGATAGTCCCTGTGAATATTTGGGACGGATACTCCAAATTTGTGCATTCTATGTTTACTTTGTGCTGTCTCAGTTCTGCTTTGCTTATAGAACATAGCACCCTTTCTGATGTGGGCACATCATGCTGAGTAGTCCTGGGCCAGTGTCTCTCATGTTGCACAGTCAAATTCAGAGTTCTTGAGAGTGTCCTTGTATCACTTCTTCTGATCACCATGTGATCTGCCTGCCCTGTGTGAGTTCTCCATAAAATAGTCTTTTTGGCAAGTGTACATTTTGCATTCAAACAACATCGGAGCCCATCGGAGTTGTGCCCTCTGAAGCATAGTATGAATGCTTGGCAGTTCAACTTGAGTAAGAACTTCAGTGTCTGGTACCTTTTTCTACCAGCTGATTCTCAGAATCTTCCCAAGACAGTTCAAATGGAAGTGATTCAGTTTTCTGGTATGGTGCTGGTAGATTGTCCATGTTTCATAGGCATACAACAATGAGATCAGCACAACAGTTCTGTAGACCTTCAGTTTGGTAGTCAGTCTAATACCTCTTCTCTCCCAAACTTTTTTCGGAGCCTCCCAAACACTGAGCTAGCTCTGGCAATGCGTGCATCAACCTCATTGTCAATATGTACATCCCTGGAAAGTACACTACCAAGGTAAGTGAACTTATCCACAGCATTCAGAACTTCTCTATTTGTTGTAATCAGTGGTTCCATGTATGGATGGTGTGGTGGTGGTTGATGGAGCACCTGTGTTTTCTTGGTATTGTTAAGGTCAAAATTAGCCCAAGTAGCAGGGCTATCCGTACTTCATTACATCTCAGCTTCAGAGGCTGCATTGAGTGCACAATCATCTGCAAACAGAAAATTGTGCACCAATACTCCCTCCACTTTGATCTTGGCTTGTAGCCTTTTCAAATTGAAGAACTTACCATCAGTATGGTAGCTGACCTTGATGCCTTATTCATCCTCATTGAAAGCATATAACAACATGGCTGAAAACATCATGCTAAAAAGCATGGGAGCAAGCACACAGCCCTGTTTCACTCCATTGGTGACTGGAGAAGGCACAAGAGCATTATCCACTATCTGGAACCCGGACAAACATGCCATCATGAAATTGATGTACAATGCTGATGAACTTTTCTGGGCAACCAAATTTTGACATAGTTTTCCATAAGCCCTCATGACTGGCAGTGTCAGAGGCCTTGGTCAGATCTACAAACATTGTATACAGATCTCTGTTCCGCTCCTTGCATTTCTCCTGAAGTTGTTGGGCAGCAAACACCATATTGATTGTTCCTTGGCCCTTTCTGAAGCCACACTGGCCCTCAGATACATGACCATCTTTCACATGAGGGATCAACCTATTAAGGAGGACTCCAGCAAGACTTTTGCCAGCAATACTAAGAGACCCTCCTGTGATTGTCGCAGGACAATCTATTCCCTTTACCTTTATAGAAATGGAAAATGGAGGCATTCTTGAACTCCTGGGGGATAACCTCTTCTTGCCACAAAACCTGGAAAATTTCAGTCAGCTTTTGTATGAGCAGTGGTCCCCCTGCCTTGTAAATCTTAACTGGAATAGAATCAGCACCAGGCTCTTTGCCACATGAAAGGAGCCTTATGGCTATCACAACCTCTTCAGTTGGAAGCTCAGCTAAGGAGGAATTGACTTCAACCTGAGGTAAACAGTCAGTGGCCTCAGCATTGATTGATGATGGTCTGTTGAGAACACTATGAAAGTGTTCAGCCCTTCTGTCTAGGATCATGTCCTTGTCACTAATCAATGTGGTTCCTTTCGTACTGAGTAGCTGTGATGCACCACAGATTTTTGGTCCATAAATAGCTTTCAGGGCATCATAAAAGTGCTTTGGATTGTTATCAGCATAAAACTGAATTTCATCTGCCTTCTTATTGAGCCAGGAATCCTGCATCTCCCTAAGTTTTGCTTGTATTTTTTGTTTTTGATGGAATTAAATGCTGCCTTCTTAGAGATGGATAGTTCTTAGAACTATCCAGCTGGTATATCCTATGGATTTCTTGTTTTTCGTTAACAGCTTCTGAATTTTCCCATCATTTTCATCAAACCAGTCTTGGTATTTGCAAGTCTTCTGATCAACATGAGCAAATACAGTGCTGTACACAAAATTTCTGAAAGCTACCCACTCCTTTTCTGCTCCACTGTTGCCAACTGTGTGTCGGCTCAACTTTCCCTCCAAGTTAGCAACAAACTGTTTACACTCAGAGAAGAGCTCTAATTTGTTGACATTAATTCTTCTGTTAGTCATTTTGCCTTGGGAGGGTGGCACTTTTGATGAATGTGAATATTTAGCTTGGAAAGGATAAGTCAATGATCAGTCCAGCACTCTGCACCACACTTTGCCTTTGTCACTCTCACGTCTTATCTGTCTCTTTTCCTTACAGTCTCATAGTCTATTAGATGCCAGTGTTTGCTGCGAGGGTGCATCCATGAAGTTTTATTGAGTTAGGTAAATGGAAAAAAAGTGTTGGTGATGAGGTCACGTGATGCTCATATCTTCAGCAGTAAATGACCATTGCTGTTGCTGTTTCCAACTCCATTCCTCCCTAGGACTCCCTTCCAGTTCTGGTAGTCTGAGCCTACTCTAGCATTAAAGTCACTGAGAATTCCAAGCTTGTCCTCTTTTGGCACATTGATGATAAGGGTCTCTAGGTCTTCATAAAATTTTTCTTTGACCTCATTAGGGTTTGTCATGATGGGAGCATAGGCACTGATGGTGGGGGCATGGCATTTTCCTGCGAGTGGCAATTGCGTTGTTATGAGCCTGTCATCCATTCCTTGGCATACCAGCTTCCTGATTAGATTAGTTTTGATTGCAAAACTCACACACTTCATGGCACTCCCCTTCACTGTGGCTGCTCCAGAAAAATGTGTATCCAGCTCCAACTTTAGTAAACTGGCCTTCATTTGCCAACCTGGTTTCACTTAGGGCTACTATTTGGATGCAATACCTGTTGAGTTCTCTTGCAACAAGAGCAGTTCTTCTTTCAGGTCTTTGTGTTGTCTATTTTGTGTTGTCTATTAGTGTGCATGTGTTCCATGTGCCGATGGCGAGTAGAATCATCTTTGCAGATGTTTTTGTACATTTTTTTTGTGTTTTGACTACATAGTGGGAATCCCTGCCGACTGGTAATCAGGCCAGGGTTGGGTAAGCAGACAGTGTTTAGGGCACCTTTTCTAGCCCCTTTCCTCAAATCAGGAGGTGAGCAGTGCAATCCTTAAAAGGCTGCTCAGACACCCAGGGGGCTGCCAAGTCCCACTGCTGCTTCCAGTGAGAAACGACCCTATGGCATAGGCCGCCTGTATGCAGGATTGTGACTACAGCTCCCAGTGTATCTGCACCTGCTGTATCATCACTTGCCTGTTGCCACAGGACTTTGAGGCATAATAGTAAAATGGTATGGGTGATGTCTTTTGATTGTGATGATGTGCATCAATTGGATTTAAGTGAGGCAGAGTTGCACAAAGTTGTCAGCCTCACTCTATCCTCTGGAGTCATCATAGTCTAATGCCAGGAAAGAGTCAAGATGGCTGGCAATGACTCAGAATGCAGTGGGTGATCTTGGCGTCTTTGGTGTCTAACCAAGCTCTGTGCACTCCACAGCACCTGCTTCATCTTCCTTTGTGGCCTTTGTAACAAATTGTTCTCATTCGCCCATTCCACCAGAGGAAGTCTTCACATGCTTGGGGTAGACACTCCCCCAACTCACCAACGGGTTTGAGAACTCTTGGTTACCCTCAACCTGGTTTGGCCCTTCTGCCGAAATGTTTACTGGTTTACCAGTGTGTGTCTGCTGTGCATGCTTCAGCTTCTTGGAGAGATAGATGACAGTTGAGTGGAATAGGTGGACACCAGTGGTAGAAAGAGCCCTGGAAAAGGCTCGACCTTTTCTTTATATCACACTGAAGGTGCTGGTCCTCCCTAAACACACCCTACACTCCATATATAGAAATAAAATCATTCTAGACATGCTTCTATCTGTCATAGCATCTTCCTTCATAGGTCCTTTGTAGTTAATTTGGGTATTTATAGTAGTCAAAATGACTTAGTTGCTCGAAGTTGTTCTTAAAACAATATTGCTGTTACTGTATACAATTTTCACTTGTTTCTGCTTCTTTTGATTCTCATTATTTCGTGTAAATCAATCCATGTTTTTCTAAGACTGAGCTCATAGTTTCTTGTAACACAGTAATATTCCATTACGAAGATAGGCCACAACTTGTTCAGCCATTCTCTAATTGATGGGTGTTCCCTGCAATCTCCAGGTTTTTATTTTAAATTTTTACTTCTATAGTCTTTAGGGAAATTGGTCTATAGTTTTCTTTTTCTGTTTTTGCTCTTCCTGGTTTAGGTATTAAAACCGTATTTGTGCCATAAGAGAAATTTGGTAGGACTCCTTCTTTTCCTGTTTTTCTAAATAGTTTATGTAGTGTTGGAATTAATTGTACTTTAAACGTTTGGTTGAATACACTTGTATATCCATCTGGTCCTGGGGATTTCTTTTTTTTTCCTTAGGGAGCTCATTTATGGCATGTTCAATTTATTTTTCTAAAATAGGATCATTTAAGAATTCTATTTACTCTTCTGTTAATCTGGGCAATAAATATTTTTGTAAATACTCATCCATTTCACTTAGATTGTCAGATTTATTGGCATATAATTGGGCAAAATAGCTCCTAATAATTGCTTTAATTTCATCTTTGTTGGTGGTATATTCACCCTTTTCATTTTTGATACTGGTAATTTGGTTTTCTTTTTAAAATAAAATTAATGAATGGTTTACATATTTTAGTGTTTTTATAAGACCAGCTTCTAGTTTTATTTATTAATTCAATGATTTTTAAAAAACTTTTAATTTTATTCATCTCTCTTTTGATTTTCAGAATTTTTATTTTGGTGTTTAAGTGAGTATTTAAAAATTATTCTTTCTCTAGTTTTTTTTTTTAAATTGAATGCTCCGTTCATTGACTGCTTTTTGTCTATTTTATTGATATAAGCATTTAGAGATACACATTTTCCCCTAAATACTTCATTGGCCACATCCCACAGATTTTGGTATGTTGTCCCATTGTGGTCTTTCTCTTTAATAAAATTATTGACTGTGCCATATTCTTTTGACAGACCTGTAATTTTTAGTTTTCTCTTTCTCAAAGACTTTGTGTCTTCAAGATCAATGTGTTTTACTTGTATGTAGATTGGATTTTCTTTTAATGCTATTACTTCTTGCCTCTCTTCTCCAGATGGGTCTTCACATCTATAAATTTGCATTCCCAATTAGTTATCCTTTTTTTTTTATGAGACTTGCCACAATGGATATTTTTTCCTCTATTTTACACAGCAGTAATTTCTGATGTGTTATCTATAAGGTTTTCTTTCATGATTCTTACTTATCTTTTAAACCATTCAGGAACATCTGATGCTAATCCATCCTTCCTTCAGAATTCATAAGACCCTGTGGCTATCCAGGTGTTGATTCAGTTGCCTTAGCCTTGATGCTTATTAAGAGATGCCTGGACTCTTTCCCCTTTTCTAGAGGTCATTTTCATTTATTGAACCTTTCCTGTGGCTTTAATTTCTTATGCTCCGGATCTTTAACTTAGTTCTCCTCTTCCATGGATCTTTGGTAACTGCAGTCTTTTTTCTTGATTTTCCCCTATGGCTCTCTTTCTGATTCCCTCTCCTGTGATGGCAATGTGCCTGGGCACTGGATTTCAAAGCTGTCTCAGCTTCCTCCCAGTCTGGGTGATTCACAGTTGATCAGCCTAGATATCTGCCCCTAAGTAGCTTCTGGGAGTACAGAATTGGCCCCAGCTGGAAGCCGGGCTTCTTTCCCCAGGCTTAGTCTACTGCTTCCTCTTGCCCACACTTTTGTCCTGCTCCAGTTCCTTCTGTTCCTCAGTTTTCTGGTTGAGATACATTGTTGCTTCAGAGACCATTCCTGCTCCTTACTGCTATAGTGTTCCTAACTGTTTTCATAGCCTGGAAATGTTTCTGCTGTTTGGCTCTCTGGGGCACTTAGGAAAATGACAGAGCTGAATTCTGTTGTAAGGATATGGGTCAACTTAGGCATATTTGTTTGTGTGGTAAGTTCTCTGAGAGAGGTTGAGTGTGATAAGGGTTAAAAATTAATCTTCTCCACTGTTCAAGTTTTTATCTTCTTTGGTTTCAAGGGATCTTAGACCATGGAGATAGCTGAAATTTCTTTATCTCTGTCATTTAATTCATATTTTGGAGAGAGTTAAAGGTTTTGGGGATCAGAGAAAATACCTCATCTTCCATCTGATTGTTCCTGTGAGATGGTAGTTTCTTCTCAACTTGTTGAGTTGACTTGATTACTGTAAGGTCAGGTTTGAGAGGAGAGGAGCAGCCAGCCCAACTCCCCTGTCCTATTGCTCAAAGCAATCCTCATTTGAAAGCCACTAAATGAGAGAATGTGAGATTTTCTGATCAAATCTTTGTAATGTAGACTTGGTTCTGTCTGGTCATCTACCAAATCACCAATCTTCACCAGACCTAATGAGCAGAAGACTTTTCATCATCACATGGTACTAACTTCAGATCATCCTGGCTGGAACTGGCTTCCGAAGGGCAACCTTTGGGATTGTCCACAGGCAGAGAATAGTGTGCATAATCTGTATAACCCACTGAGAGAAGCAGTAAAAGATTGCAGCAGTGAATGAGCCCTCTTTGGCTAATTCTACAATTTCAGGAAAACAGAGGGACCTGAAGTTACAAGGGAAGGTCCTGAGAAGTGAGTTGAGAGCCTGCAGATAAAGAGAGTGAAACCCTTGTCTCTCTGGGGTCTCTGAAGTACTCATTGGTGTCAACCTCTCCTAGACTACTGGTTCAAGAAAGCCTCCCAACCATAACTTCACTGGCAGCACACTTCCATTCAACCTGAACTGCCCTTTTTTTTTTTTTTTTTTTTTTGCTTCATTTGTCTTCCCAAACTTTTCTGATTCCTCTGCAGTTCAGCTAACAACATCCAAGTATAAATCAGTGTGTTTGTCAGTTTGTGCCTGGAGACCTCATTCCCTGCCAAGTGACTTTCAACCAGAACACCCCTCAGTGCTCACTATTCTCCTTTGGAAGGTAAGCTCTGGCAACACAGGGCAAGTCTTTATTTTTGTGTTTGTGCGCTGTGGGTATTTGTGTCTTCCTTACCATTGGACTTGGCACAAGGAAGCATTTCATCAATGATTTCCATTCAGAAAAGAAGAGATCCAACCCATTCTAGATTCCAACCCTCTAGACTCTGATTCCTCCTTCCTATCACTTGCCCTTGCTGACACAGCCTCCCTGCTCACCCTATTCAGTACTGACTGCACCCTCACTTGTTCTCAACTAATTGGTCTTGTTGGACTACTCTTTGTTTCCCATTGACGCTTCAGTTTCTGCCCCTTCCTCCATCACTCAATGATATCGTGAATATTTAGTATATGTGCAACAAATGGCATTATAACTTGGGATCTGAATAGTTGGGCCCAACACTGAAATTGACTATGGGATTCGCTGAAAGGAGCAAAGCTATTTCTCAGCTCAACTAATGACATTTATGGAAAATGACTTGGTGACAGTGCATGCTAGCTAAGTTCAGGAGGCTGACCTGAGAGTGACAAAATTAAAAGGATAAAACCACAAAGGAATTTGAAGAAATGACTGAAAGTCCAGTGGAGAAGAACTTGTTTAGTGCTGTGGACAGAGCATGGGTTTGAGTTCTAGTCTCAGTTACAAGGAGGTTAGTCAAGTGTTTGAGCCACCATGAGCTCATGATCTGAGTATGAGGATGTGTTGTGAGGATCCAATGTTATCATGTTTGAAGCTCTTTGGAAATGAAGTCATCTTAGGATGTGAGTGGAGAGGAGGGTCGCACAAGTAGATAGAGCACTGGGCCTGGAGTCTGAGTTCAAATCTGACCTCAAACACTTACTAGCCGCGTGACCTTGGGCAGGTCACTTCATCCTGTTTGCCTCAATTTCCTCATCTGTAAAATGAGCTGGAGAAGGAAATGGCAAACCAATCTAGTATCTTTGCCAAGAAGACCTCAAAAGGGTTCATGAAGAGTCACACTTGACTGAAACAACTGAACAACAATGAAGGATGTGAGCTTCTTATACAAAGTACCCTCTCAATGAAAGAGAATGATTAAACTGCTGAGAGAAGATTTCTTAATTACATGTGAAAGTGGTTTTTAGCATTTATTTTGAAAATAAAATTTGAGTTCCAAAATCCCTCTTTGCCTCCTTGAGAAGGCAAGCACTTTGATATAGATTATACATATGTAGTCAAACAATACATATTTTCATATTAGCATTACTTTATATATGCATCATTTCATATTCACATCGCAGCAGAAGAGAACACAGAGAAAAAAACCAAGAAAAAAATAAAATATAAAGATTATTTCAGGCTCCATCTTGGTTTTTTTTTTTTCTGGAGCTGGGTAGCATTTTTCATGTTCTTTGGAACATCAGTTCTTTGGAATTGTCTTGTATCATTGTAATACTGAGAATAACTATGGCATTCACAGTTAATCATTGTATAATAGTGATACTCTGTACCTATATCTATTCGCTCTGCTCAGTTAACTTTGCATCAGTTAACAGGTCTTCCTAGGTTCTTCTGAAAACCATCCTGCCCATCATTTCTTATAGCACAATAATGTTTCATCACAATCATATACCACAGTTTGTTCAGCCGTTTTCCAATTGATTGGCATCACTTCAATTTTCAGTTCTTTGCCACCACAAAAGAAAGCTGCTATAAATATTTTTTTGTGTATATGTGACCCTTTCCCTTTTATTTGATCTCTTTGAGATACAGACCTAGTAGTGGTATTGCTGGGTCAAATAGTGTGCACAGTGTTATAGCTATTTGAACATAGTGGCATAGTTCCAGCTATCTCTCCAGAATGGTTGGATCAGTTCACAATTCCACCAACAGGGCATTAGTGTCCCAATTTTCCTATATCCCCTCTATTATTTGTTATTTTCCATTTTTGTCATGTTAGCCAATCAGATGGGTGTGAGGTGGTACCTCGGAGTTATTTTAATTTGTATTTTTCTAATCCATAGTGAGTTAGAACATTTTTTCAAGTGGTTATATATAGCTTGGGGCAATTAGATGTGCTGGCCCTGGAGTCAGGAGGACCTTAGTTCAAATCCAGTCTCGGACACTTACTAGTGCTGTGACCCTGGGCAAGTCACTTTACTCTGTTTGCCTCCATTTCATCATCTGCAAAATGAGCTGAAGAAGGCAATGACAAATCACTCCAGTATCTTTGCCAAGACAGCCCTAAGTGGGGTTGTGAAAAGCCAGACTTGATTGAAACGACTGAAAAACAACATATGTAGCTTTGCTTTCTTCTGAACGCCGCCCATTCCTATTCTTTGAACAATTACAAATCGAGGAATGTCTCATATTCTTCAAAATTTGGAGAGGGTATATTATATAAAGAAGCTCATACTCTAAGATAATTTAATTTCCAAAGAGCTTCCCATACATCATATTGGATGCTCACAACAACCTAAAGACAGGCAGGACATGATTCTCATTATACTTCGCAATGCAGATCATGAACTCAGAATGGTGGAGTGGTTCAGCCAGCATTCCTGAACATGCTCTGTCTACAGCATGAGAAAGCCTTTTTTCATTGTACTTTCAGTCCTTTTCTTCAAATGCTTTTGTGGTTTAATCCTTTTTATTTTGGTGATCTCAGACCAGCTTCCTTCTGTTCTGTATTGGCCAGTTTTCATGCACTGTCTCATGGTCATTCTTGGTATATATATGCTACACTGACTGAGAAATAGCTTTGCTCCTTTCATTTTCAGTGTTGTTTCCAACTTTTGTTTTATTCAGATCCATAGATATTATACCATTTACTGCACATATTCTAAAGATTCATGCTATTATTAAGTAATGGAAGAATGGAAAGGCCTGGAATTGTCAGTGGGAAGTAGGGAGTAGTCCAACTCCTCTGCTTTGATGAGCGAGCCAAGAGGAATGAGTGAAGGTGCACCTAGCACTGGAGACAGTAGTCAGGGAGGCTGTGTCAGCAGGGGAAAGCTGAGTTTCTGTGAGACCTGGTAGATGGAAGAAGGAATGGGAGAGGAATAGGTTTAAGATAAAGGGAAGCTTATTGCTTATGGAACAGGCATTGAGTGCAGTCGAAGAGTTGGGTGTGGTTAGGATGAAACTTTGTGGTGGAGAGTTGAGAGGGAGGGGAATGAGAGGTCAGGTGGTAGGGGATAGGGAATAGAGTTTGAATCTCTTCTTTATTTGAATGAGTATTATTTATAAAGTGCTGCCTTGCTTCTAACCCAGTTCTGAGGAAGATTGAAAGACCCAGGGGACAGAAATCCAGAAGTTAAGGCATTCTCTGTGCTCCTGGAGCTTAGCTTCCAAAGAATGGGGAGTGAGGGGGGGTCCTTTGGTTGGAAAAGTTATTGGCGTGGGGAGTAGGATTTAAGGGCATAGACTGACATATCCCCTGGGTATAGGAGCAGAGCTTATTTGCTCTTGGTTCTTGTTAGCTGAATTGGAGGGGAAAGGACATTTTCTACCCTGTTTCATTTTGTTCTCCAGGGTCAAACTTGTCTATAATTCCAATTACCTTGTGATTTCGTATTTTATTTTATTTTATTTTATTTTTTAATTTATTTATTTATTTAACTTTTTACATTCATTTTCACAAATTTTTGGGTTCCAAATTTTCTCCCCTTTTATTCCCTCCCCCCACCCCAATACCCCAAGCACTCTAATTTTCCCTATCTCCAATCTGCCCTCTCTTCTGTCATCCCTCCCTTCTCTTGTCTCCATCTTCTCTTTTCTCTTGTAGGGCCAGATGACTTTCTATTCCTCATTAACTGTATGTCTTCTTTCCTAGTTGCAACATCAATACTAAACAATTGTTCCTAAAACTTTGAGTTCCAAATTCTCCCCATCCCTCCCTCCCCACCCATTCCCTTTGGGAAGGCAGGCAATTCAATATAGGCCCTATCTGTGTACTTTTGCAAATGACCTCCCTGATAGTCGTGTTGTGTAAGACTAACTGAATTACCATCCCTCCTAACCTGCCCCTCATTGTTTCTCTTCTGTCTTTTGATCCTGTCCCTCCCCAAGTGTTGACTTCCAATTGCTCCCTCCTCCCTTTGCCCTCCCTTCCATCATCCCCGCCCCCCCCCGCCCCCCGGAATATCTCCTTCTCCCCCACTTTCTTATACTGTAAGATAGGTTTTCATACCAAAATGAGTGTGCATTTTACTCCTTCGTTTAGTCAAATGTGATGAGGGTAAAATTCTTGTTTTTTTTTTTTTTCCTCAGCTCTCCTCTTTTTCCCTCCACTAAAAACATCTCCTACTTGTCTCTTAAATGACATATAGTTACCCCCTTCCATTTCCCCCTCTTTCCTCCCACTACATTTCTCTCTCACCATTTACCTTAATTTCTTTTAAGGTATGGTCCCATCCTATTCAGTTCAATCTGTGCTCTCTCTCTCTCTCTATATGTGTGTGCATGTGTGTATGTGTGGTCCCACCAACTATCCAGATACTGAAAAGTTTTAAGAGTTAGAAATATTGTCTTTCCCTGTATGAATGTGAACAGTTCACTTCTGGTAAGTCCCTTAAGACTTCTCTTTGCTGTTTCCTTTTTCATGCTTCTTCTCATTCTTGGGTTTGAAAGTCAAATTTTCTTTTCAGCTCTGGTCTTTTCATTAAGAATGATTGAAAGTCCTCTGTTTCATTGAAAGACCATATTTTCCCTTGAAGTATTATACTCAGTTTAGCTGGGTAGGTGATTCTTGGTTTGAGTCCTAGTTCCTTTGACTTCTGGAATATCCTATTCCACGCCCTTCGATCCCTTAATGTAGAAGCTGCTAGATCTTGAGATATCCTGATTGTATTTCCACAGTATTGGAATTGTTTCTTTCTAGCTGCTTGCAAGATTTTTTCCTTGAGCTGGGAGTTCTGGAATTTGGCCACAATGTTCCTAGGAGTTTCTCTTTTTGGATCTCTTTCAGATGGTGATCGATGGATTCTTTCAATACTTATTTTGCCCTCTGGTTCTAGAATGTAAGGGCAGTTTTCCTTGATAATTTCATGGAAGATGATGTCTAGGCTCTTTTTCTGATCATGAGTTTCAGGTAGTCCCATAATTTTTAAATTGTCTCTCCTGGATCTATTTTCCAGGTCAGTTGTTTTTCCCATGAGATATTTCACATTCTCTTCCATTTTTTCATTCTTTTGGTTTTGTTTGGTGATTTCTTGGTTTCTCATAAAGTCATTAGACTCCATCTGCTCCATTCTAATTTTGAGAGAACTATTTAATTCAGTGAGCTTTTGAGCCTCTTTTTCCATTTGGCTCATTCTGCTTTTGAAAGCATTCTTCTCCTCATTGGCTTTTTGAACCTCTTTTGCCAATTGAGTGAGCCTATTTTTCAAGGTGTTAATTTCCTCAGCATTTTTTTGGGTCTCCTTTAGCAAGGTATTGACCAGTTTTTCATACTTTTCTTGTATCTCTCTCATTTCTCTTCCCAGTTTTTCCTCCATCTGTCTAACTTGCTTTTCAAAATCCTTTTTGAGCTCTTCCAAGGCCTGAGCCCACCCGCCACCCCCCTGAGGTGTCTGGGGTACTGAGGCCCCGCCCTCCACGTCTTTCCCTGATGGCAAGAATACGTCCTCATCTTCATCAGATCCGAAGGTCGAGATCATTTGCATTTGTTGGAAAAAACTCTCTATAGTCTTATTTTTCTTCCCTTTTCTAGGCATTTTCCCAGCCAGTTACTTGACTTCTGAAATTCCTTTCCACCCCCGCCTGGATCCGCCCAGCTAGTGCTTGGCCTCTGAGATTCAAATCGGCGCTGGGGTGGGGGCAGAGCCGCCTCCCAGGCTGAGTTCCCTTGGGGGCTTTATGCAGAGACTTTCAGGAACGGAGCGGGTGGGGGCGGGGTAGAGGGCCCGCCTCCTAGGCTCAGTTCCGTCAGGGGCTTAATACGGAGGCCTTCAGTAATAGAGCGGGGTGGGGGCAGGGCCGTCTCCCAGGCTCAGCTCCCTCAGGTTGCAAAGACTTTCAGTAATGAAGATCCTGCCTGCTGCCGCTGCTGCCTCACCCTCCACCCACTCCTCTGCCTCTGCCGCTTCCTGCCCCCGTCTCTGCCGCTGCCGCTTCCTCCCGAGGGGGCCCGAGTCACGGAGACGCTCCGCTCCCCTACCCTAGCCCAGCTTTCTCTCTCACTGACCTGTAGCTTCTGTGGGCGGAGGGACTTTCCCAGCTTCCGCCGGAGCTTCTGTCTCTGAAGCCTGCTCGGGTCAGCTTCTCTGGGGCCCCGGCCAGGGCAGCGTTGGGGTGGGGTCTGCTTTCCAGGGCGCGACGGATCCCGGGGACGGCTCTCCAGGGCTCACTGGAACGGAAATCTCTTCCCCTATATTTATGCACCCCCTGCAGTGATTCAGAATTTATGGGGATCTCTTTTTACCTTAATTCTATGGGTTTTGGGTTCAGAGCTCGTAAATGTGCGTCCTTCTACTCCGCCATCTTGGCTCCGCCCCTAGATTTCGTATTTTAGCACTCCAATCCCTTATGATATATGTGATATCTTTTTTTTATGTTGTTCTAGAGGATGTTGTAAATCTTCATAGAACTGATCAACTTTGACCTCTTCAGCATAAGTGGTTTGAGCACAGAATTGTATTACTGTGATATTGAATAGTCTGCATTGGATTCCAAAGGGTATCACCATCATTTTTAAGATTACGCTGCTTTTCTCACCCTTTTACTAACTATGAGTGCTACTTCATTTCTTCTTGCCTATTGTAGTATATGTAATGATCACCTGAATTAAATTAAGCCATTTCCATCCATTTACATTCCCTGACAAAGTTGATCAGTTCTATGAAGATTTACAACGTCCTCTAGAACAACATAAAAAAAAAGATATCACATATATCATAAGGGATTGGAATACTAAAATAAGAAATCACAAGGTAATTGGAATTATAGACAAGTTTGGCCCTGGAGAACAAAATGAAACAGGGTAGAAAATAATAGTATTTTGTCAAGATAACTCACTGGTCATGGCAGACACTCTTTTTCAACAACCCAGAATGTGACTCTACAAATGGACATCAGCAGGTTGTCAGTATTGGAACCAGGTTGATTATATTTACATCCAAAGGTAGAGAATCTCTATACAGTCAATTAAAACCTGGAATTAAGTGTGGCTTAGATCAAGAGCCTTAAATTAAAGAAAGTAGGAAAAACCATCAGACCATAAAGATATGACCTAAATAACATCCATATGAAGTGGAAGTGATTCTGGTAGAATGAGTTCCTGAAGAACTCTGGACAGAGTGCATAATACTGTACAGGAGGTAGCAACAAAAAACATTAGAAAGAAAAAGAAGAGCAAGAAAGCCAAATGATGACTGTCTGATGAAGCTTTACAAATAGCTGAGGAAAGAAGAAACACAAAAGGGAAAGGAGAAAGGGAAAGATATACTTAACTGAATGCAGAATTCCAGAGAATAGCAAGTAGAGATCAGAAAGTTTTATTAAATGAGCAATGTAAAAAAAAGGAAGAAAACAACAGAATGGGAAAGATGGGATCTTTTAAAGAAAACTAGAGATATCAAGGGAACATTTCGTGCAAAAAATGGGCATGATGAAGGAAAAAAATCGTAGGAACTTAACAGAAATAGAAGAGATTAAGAAGATTTGACAAAAATATACAGAACTGTACAAGAAAGCTCTTAATGTCACTGATGACCACAGTGGTGTAGTTACTGATCGAGAGCCAGACATCCTGGAGAAGGAAGTCAAGTGGGCTGTAGGAAGCATTGCTAACAGTAAGGCTAGTGGAGGGGATGGAATTTCGACTGAGGTATTTAAAATCCTAAAAGATGATGCTGTCAAAATGCTGCACTCAGGCAGTGGGGTGGGATCAGACAAGACTGGAACTTGAGCACTCAACACCTAGGAAAATGGCCATGCACATGCATTTTGAAGCTAGTGCAGACACATCAGTGGAAGAAGAGAACATTGGCCCACAGCCCATTTCACAACCAGAGCAATGTGGCATGAATGCCATTGACTTGAAGAAACTGGAAACACTGGATACCACACAGTTGAAGCTGTTGCCTATGCACCAAAGAAGGAACCAATAAATATTAAAGGTGTTGGTGAAGCCGAAACTGATAAGATCCTGACCGAGGTGGCTAAATTGGTCCCAATGGGTTTTACTACTTCATCAGCAGCAGTGAGAAATGATACAGATCACCCCTGGCTCCAAAGAGTTTGACAAGCTACTGCAAGGTGGGATGGAGACTGGGTCCATCACAGAGATATTTGGGAATTTTAAGCTGGGAAGACTCAAATTTGTTGCACGTTGGCTGTAACCTGTCAGCTCCCCATAGACCAGGGTGATGGTGAAGGGAAGGCCATGGACATGGATACTGAGGGAACCTTCTGGCCAGAGTGATTGCTGGCAGTGGCTGAAAGTATGGCCTGTCTAGCAATGATGTCCTGGATATGTTGCATATGTTTGAGGCTTTGACACTGACCACCAAATCTAGCTCCTCTATCAGGCTTTAGACATGATGGGCGAATCCAGGTATGCATTGTTAATTGTGGATAGTGCTACAGCCCTCGATCAGACAAATTACTCTGGCCTAGGGGAGCTATCGGCCAGATAGATGCACTTAGCCAGGTTCCTTCAGATGCTCCTGCGACTTGCTGATGAATATGGTGTGGCAGTGGTGATCACTAATCAGGTGGTAGGTAGCCCAAGTAGATGGGGCAGCCATGTGTGCTGCTGATCCCCAAAAGCCTATTGGAGGAAACATCATTGCCTATGCCTCATCAAGTAGGCTGTTCCTAAGAAAAGGATGAGGAGAAACCAGGATTTGCAAGATCTATGACTCTCCTTGCCTTTTTGAGGCTGAAGCTATGTTTGCCATTACTGCTGATGGAGTGGGAGATGCCAAAGACTTGATTTCGCTTATAAAACTTGAGTGTTTCCTTATGAACAGAACTGTTCCTTGGTGTCCTTCAGAGACCCCAGAAGAGATTTCCAGGAGACTTCTGTGAAAACAGCCGTTGTACTTGCCCGTCTGAAGGTGTGAACAGACAACAGGTCAGGAACTCTGATCCGAAATGTTGCTTCCTTCTGAGTTTTCTGATCTCTGTGTGATTTTTCTGGTCCTTGAGGGAGGGGAGAAGCAACTCTTCCCATAACAGTATCTTTAGGTGGGCATAAGATTTCCATTTTTCTGGAATGTTTTTTTTTTTTAACATGTGGCCACAACTGGACTAAGAACTTGAAAAAACCTGAACTCTTTTCCCTTCACTGTCTTTAATGATGGAAATTAAATGGCCTAGGGCCATAACACGAAGGTATCAGATAATCCCCTGCTTATCCCAAGGTCTTGTTTCTCTGACAGTAAAATTCACCTGGAAGTTGTTAGGCATCTGAATTAGTGTTAGGATTTTGTACGTAAGTATTTTTACCCATTGAGGGAAGTCTTTTTCTGTTAAGGAAATGAGTCTTGATTAGGAGGCCTGAATTTATGAGACCACTTGCTTGATTCCAACTCAGCTTTTCCTTTACTGCTTATGGTAAAGTTCTGGAGTCTTAGGCATTTCAGAAGCCTTTGCAAAAATGAAACATATGCTAGAGATTAGGTTTTTGAGGCCATCTTCTGTTAGCTAAATTAAATATCCTATGTTGAGGCCTTTAAAAAAAATGCTACATTCAATATTTGTAGCAAATTTGGAAAAGACAACAGTGGCCTTTGGCTTGGGAAAGATCAGTTTACATACCAGGTCTGAAGAAGGGCAGTGCCAAAGAATGTTCATATTACCGAACAATTGTGCCCATTTCATGTTCCAGCAAGGCTATGTACAAAATTCTGCAAGTTAGGCTTCAGCTGAACCAAGAATTACCAGAAGAGCAGGAAGGTTTTCACAGAGGCAGAGGAACTAGAGACCAAATTGTCAACATTTGCTGGATTAAGGAGAAAGCAAGGGAGTTCCAGAAAAATATTTATTTCTGGCTTCATTGACTACCCTAAAACCTTTGACTGTGTGGATCACAACAAAACTTCTAGTCCTCAAAGAAATGGATGTACCAAATCATCTTACTCATCTCCTGAAGAACCTGTAGGTGGGCCAAGAAGGAACAGTGAGAACCAAACGTGGAACAACTTACTGGTATAAAGTTGGAAAGAATGTATGACAAGGCTGTATATTGTCATCTTATTTATTTAACTTATATCCAGAATACAGATGGCTCTGGAGAAGTGAGGCTGGTAACCTTGCACAGCCTTTCCCTCACTCAAAACAAAATCATGTGCGTCATGTCATCATTTCTGTGATGGCATGGTCTTCTTTGGCAAAGAAGGACAACACAATCCTGTGAGTAGATGTAGCTGGCTGAATGCGGACCCAGCTAGCAGGGTAACAGCTCCTCCTCTTGTCTGCCTCCCCTTCTCCTTCCTTTTCCTCTCCAAAGGAAGATAAATTTGGATGGCCAAAAGATGCCCAGTTGATTTGAATTTTACTGGCTAGTTCCCTTCCCCTTCCCTTCCCTTCCCTTCCCTTCCCTTCCCTTCCCTTCCCTTCCCTTCCCTTCCCTTCCCTTCCCTTCCCTTCCCTTCCCTTCCCTTCCCTTCCCTTCCCTTCCCTTCCCTTCCCTTCCCTCCCCTTCCCTCCCCTCCCCTTCCCTCCCCTTCCCTCCCCTCCCCTCCCCTTCCCTTTCCCTCCCATCCCCTCCCCTCCCCTCCCCTCCGCCAAACCTTAAACCTATTGCACTCTGAAGCTGGGATGCCAACTGGCCCCTGCCTAACCTCCTGGTATTCTCTTTTCTTAATTCCATCAGTGCTGGGTCCAGAGTCTTTCTCTGCATCTCAACATACCTGGAGATGCTCCCTCCAGCAGGTTCACATTCTCCTCACTTCTGATGACCTGCTCCTTTGCTTCACCAAAGCTGCTCAGAAACATGTTCATGCCCCTGATCTTGCTATCACCCACCCTTCCCCTTCTCATGTCCTTCCAGGTGTTCTCTTCCCCTCCCCATTTTAGAAGGGATGTTCTTTGGGGACAGAGGGGACAGCGAGGTGACACAGTGGATTAAGTGCCAGCCTGGAGTGAGGAAGACGACTTTTAAATTTTATTTTTAATTTATGAAGTAAAACAAACATTTCTATAACATAGTACAATAAAAAAGATGATTGCACATGAAATTACAAATTGACTATGTACAACTTGCTATTCCTTTCAAATATACAACAAAGTTATAATGTGTGTTTGTCCTTCGTTTACAAAGAAGACCATGCTATCAGAGAAATAATGACATGACTTGCACTTGACTTTGTTGTGAGGGATGTAGGGCTGTGCAGGTCACTGGCCTCACTTTTTCCCCAGAGGCATCTGAATCCACCAGCCTCACTTATCCACCAGAGCCATCTGAGTCCAGTGACCAGATATTCATCACGATGACTGGAGATGACCCAGGATGAGGCAGTTGGGGTTAAGTGACTTGCTCAAGGTCACACAGCTAGTGAGTGTCAAGTGTCTGAGGTGAGATTTGAGCTCAGGTCCTCCTGACTCCTGCACTGGTGCTCTATCCACTGCACCACCTAGCTACCCCTGTAAATTTCTGCAGATAGCATCATCCTTTATAGTTAATTTGGGTATTTATAGTATTCAGAATAATTTATTCTCTAAAAGTTGTTCCTTAAATACTATTGCTGTTACTGTATACAATGTTCTCTTGGGTCTGCTCATTTTTTCTTCATTGTTCATACACTTCTTTCCATGTTTTTCTAAAATCATTGAGCTCATTATTTCTTGCAGCACAGTTGTATTCCATTGCAATCATACTACCATTTGTTCAGCCATTCCCCAATCTATGGACAAACCTGCAATTTCCAGTTCTTTGCCACAAGAAAGAGAGCTGTTATAAATATCTGAGAACATATAGGTACTTCCCATTTTTCCCCAGTTATTTTAGGAAATAGACTGAGTAATGGTATTGCTGGGTCAAAGGGTTTACATATTTTAATAACTCTTTGGGCATAATTCCAGATTGTTCTCCAAAACGGTTGGATCAGGATCAGTTTCACCACCAGTGAATTAGAGTCCCAATTTTTCCACAACCCCTTCAACATTTGTCACTTTCTCCTTCTATCATTTTTGCCAATATGGGAGTCAAATGATATCTCAAGGTTGTTTTAATTTGCATTTCTTTAATCAATAATGATTTAGAGCATTTTTTCATATGACTATAAATTATTTTGATTTCTTCATCAGAAAGGTACCTGTTTATATCCTTAGTTTATCAATTGGAGAATGACTCATATTCTTACAGATTTGACAGAACCTTATGTCTAAAATATATGAGGTCTTTATCTGATAAACTGTCTATAAAATTCCACCCCCTCCCCCAATTTTCTGCTTTCCTTCTGATCCTGGCTACATTTGTTGTAATTTTGCAAACCCTTTTTAATTGTATGTAATTGAAATTTTCCATTTTACACCTAACTTTGTTCTCTCTTATTCATAAATTGTTCACCTATCCACAAGAATGATAAGTAATATGTTCCATGTTCTTCTAATTTTCTTGTCAAATCTCTTTATATCTTGGTCATGTTTTCATTTTGACCATTTCTTGGTAAATGATATAAGATGTTCATAGATGCTCAGTTGTTTTTACTCACTATTTCCTTTCTCAGCCTCTCTTTTCACCCTATCCCTGTTACCTTGTTATCTCACCTTACCCTTTATTCCTTATTTTACACACTCCTCTAAAAGTCCCTCCCTTACCAATATCTATTCACCCTACTCTCCTAATCACAGTTTATATACCCTTCTAAAATTCTTTCCCCCATCCTACCCCTTAGTTTTCTCGCCTCTCTAGAAGTTCAGAAGACTTCTAAACCTCTTCAGATGTATATGTTTTTTCCTCTTCAATCTAGATGAGAATAAGTTTCCAATATTAGCAGCCCTCTACCCCCACCTGCTTTCGCTGTATTAATTCTTCCATTCATGCCCCGTTTTCATGAGAAAATTTCTTTTAACCTTTTCCTACTCAAATTTTATTTGTTAGAATCACTTCATACACAGCTTAGTCCCAACTTTTCTTTCAGACTACCTTAGTAGTGATAAATTTTAACAATACTATTACTACTAATAATGTCTAATATTAATAATCTTTTTTTAAATATAAATTTATTTATTTAACTTTTTACATTCATTTTCACAAAATTTTGGGTTCCAAATTTTCTCCCCATTTATCCCCTCCACCCACCCCAATATACCAAGCATTCTAATTTTCCCTATCACCAATCTGCCCTCTCTTCTATCATCCCTCCCTTCTCTTGTCTCCATCTTCTCTTTTGTCCTGAAGGGCCAGATGACTTTCTGTTCCCCATTAACTGTATTTCTTATTTCCTAGTAGCAAGAACAATACTAAACAGTTGTTCCTAAAACTTTGAGTTCCAAATTCTCCCCATCCCTCCCTCCCCACCCATTCCCTTTGGGAAGGCAGGCAATTCAATATAGGCCCTATCTGTGTAGGTTTGCAAATGACTTCGATAATAGTCGTGTTGTGTAAGACTAGCTATATTTCCCTACATCCTATCCTGCCCCCCATTGTTTCTCTTCTGTCTTTGATCCTGTCCCTCCTCAAGAGTGTTGACTTCAAATTACTCCCTCCTCCCATTGCCCTCCCTTCCATCATCCCCCCCACCCTGCTTATCTCCTTCTCCCTCACTTTCCTGTATTGTAAGATAGGTTTTCATACCAAAATGAGTGTGCATTTTATTCCTTCCTTTAGTTGAATGTGATGAGGGTAAACTTCATGTTTTTTTCTCAGCTCTCCTCTTTTTCCCTCCACTAAAAAGTCTCCTGCTTGCCTCTTGAATGAAAGATAATTTACCCCATTCCATTTCACCCTCTCTCCTCCCACTACATTTCTGTCTCACCGTTTACCTTAATTTCTTTTAAGATATGGTCCTATCCTATTCAATTCACTCTGTGCTCTCTGTCTCTGTGTGTGCGTGCTTGTGTGTATGTGTGTGTGCCCGCACACATGTACGTGTGTGTGCATGTGTGCATGTGTGTATGGTCCCACCAACTACCCAGATACTGAAAAGTTTTAAGAGTTACAAATATTGTCTTTCTATGTAGGAATGTAAACAGTCCACCTTTGGTAAGTCCCTTATGACTTCTCTTTGCTGTTGACTTTTTCATGCTTCTCATTCTTGTGTTTGAAAGTCAAATTTTCTTTTCGGCTCTGGTCTTTTCATCAAGAATGCTTGAAAGTCCTCTGTTTCATTGAAAGACCATATTTTCCCCTGAAGTATTATACTCGGTCTGGGTAGGTGATTCTTGGTTTGAGTCCTAGTTCCTTTGACTTCTGGAATATCCTATTCCACACCCTTCGATCCTTAATGTAGAAGCTGCTAGATCTTGAGTTATCCTGATTGTATTTCCACAATACTGGAATTGTTTCTTTCTAGCTGCTTGCAATATTTTGTCCTTGACCTGGGAATTCTGGAATTTGGCCACAATGTTCCTAGGACTTTCTGTTTTTGGATTTCTTTCAGGATTCTCTTTCAGGAATCGATGGATTCCTTCAATACTTATTTTGCCCTCTGGTTCTAGAATCTCAGGGCAGTTTTCCTTGATAATTTCATGAAAGATGATGTCTAGGCTCTTTTTTTGATCATGGCTTTCAGGTAGTCCCATAATTTTTAAATTCTCTCTCCTGGATCTATTTTCCAGGTCAGTTGTTTTTCCCATGAGATATTTCACATTCTCTTCCATTTTTTCATTCTTTTGGCTTTGTTTGGTGATTTCTTGGTTTCTCAGAAAGTCATTAACCTCCATCTGTTCCATTCTAGTTTTGAGAGAACTATTATCTTCAGTGAGCTTTTGAACCTCTTTTTCCATTTGGCTAATTCTGCTTTTGAAAGCATTCTTCTCCTCATTGGCTTTTTGAACCTCTTTTGCCAATTGAGTGAGCCTATTTTTCAAGGGGTTATTTTCTTCAGCATTTTTTTGGGTCTCCTTTAGAAAGGTATTGACCTGTTTTTCATGCTTTTCTTGCATCTCTCTCATTTCTCTTCCCAGTTTTTCTTCTACCTGTCTAACTTGATTTTCAAAATCCTTTTTGAGCTCTTCCGTGGCCTGAGCCCACTGGACATCCACCTCGGATGTCTGGGATAGAGAGGCCCCGACCTCCACGTCTTTCCCTGATGGTAAGAATTGTTCCTTGTCATCAGAAATGAAAGGCGGGGACATCTGTCCCCCAAGAAAGTAGCTTTCTATGATCTTATTTTTCTTCCCTTTTCTGGGCATTTTCCCAGCCAGTTACTTGACTTCTGAGATTCCTGTCCACCCCTGCCTAGATCTGCCCAGCTAGTGCTTGGTGTCTGAGATTCAAATGGGCTTTCCTAGGCAGGCGCGGCTGCTATTCAATGTGAGCTTAAGTTCTGGTGCTCGGGTGGGGGCAGGGCTGCCTCCTAGTCTCAGTTCCTTCAGGGGGTTTATGCGGAGACCTTTGGTAATGGACCCAAGGCCCTGCGTGCTCTGGCAGTCCGGGGCCGCTGCTACTGCCTCTGCCGCTGCCTCCTGAGGAGGCCCGAGTCACGGAGACACTCCGCTCCTCTCTCAGCCAGCCCAGACATCTCTCTCACTGACCTGTAGCACCTGTGGGTGGAGGGACCTTTGCGGCCGCGGGAGGTTCTGTCCCTGAAGCCTGCTCGGATCTGCTCCTCTGGGGCTGTGTCATAATCTTTTAATATATCATAAGTAAGCAGTTTGACTTTAATCATTGCCTTCCGGTTGGTCTTTAATGATTTCCTTATATTCTTCCGTACCTCTTATGTCAAATTTTCCATTGAGTTCTGGGTTTTTTTGTTACAAATACCTGAAAGTCTTTCAGTTCTTTAAATGTCCATTTTTTTCATTTAGGATTACACTCAAAAGTGTTCCATTTCAATCTTCGTGGACTCTGACATTTCTTTAACTGTAATCTTTATCATTTCTTCTTTCTTTCTGCCTTCTAACCCGCAACCATGTTCTTGGTTTTCACTGTGACTTCCACACTTTAACCTTTCATTACATTCCATGTCCATCCTTTCCTTTTCTGGACCTCTTGGCCAATCATTTCAAGTTTATATTAGTATCTCTATTCTAGTCCCTTGTCCAGTTGTCCAGTCATGCCTTGCCAGCCCCCAAACTTGAAATACTCTGATGATCTACCATTTTGTCTCCTATTCACACGCAGCAGAATGGTGCTGTAAAAAAGAATTTAGTGAATAAGTCACATATAAATTTGGGTTACACAGTCTCAACTGGGTTGTCACTGAAACAAGGCAAGTAACTATACTTCCGCTATCCCACATTCCAGAGCATCTACTCCAAAAGCTTCCATTCTTCCTGAGAATTACATAGCACATTATCTTCACACCTTCTCAATTTAGTCTTCAAGAAATTGAAACCATTGGCTAAGGGCTCCTCTTCTCTCTACACCCTCATCTTATTTCACTTAGAAGCATTCTGCAAATATCTTCTAATTTACCCCTGCATCACAGGAAGAAGTAACTCTCCCCCTTGCCATGGCAAACTTCTCTAGATGCACAAATAATCCCATTCCATCCTATCTTCTCCAGCAAATTCTCACATCTTTTGTCACCTTTTAGTCACTAATCTTTAGTCTCTCCCATCTACTGACTCCTTCTTACTGTATAGCTTTACATTTCATAAGTTTGGTGGTATAATTAGCAGTAACCCTAATATAGTCCCAGGAGGAAGAAGGACCCCAATAAGTGTCATCCGTGGTTTCCCAGTCCCAGCTACGGCAGTAATAATCAGTTATGCATCCGGAGCCAGTATGTTGTTTCTATCGCCCGAGTTGTTCGTCTCTTCCTTCGTCCTCGCTTCCTTTTCCATCGCCCGAGTTGTTCGGTTCTTCCTTCGTCCTCGCTTCCCTTGTCTCCTTTTCCTGTTTTTCTGGGTTGGCCGGGGGGACCTCTCGCGCGTCCCGGGATGGGATCCAGACCCCTTCATGGTTGGTATCTGTGGAGACACAAAGATATCCTTTTCCCCTTATTAGTACCGTCCCTGGTCCATTCCAATTGCCTTTCGCATCCTTCCACCAAATCACGCTACCTTTTTTACACGGGGTTGGTGGTGACCCTTGTGGATGTGGGATTGTAGAGGACGCTATTCGGGCGTTACCAGGATCGGGGTAGCCGAAAAATCGCATGGCCGGTGTTAGGCTGTCATCTCGAAATTGCAAAAATTCATGGTATACACCGCTTGCGCAACTTGCGCCTGTGTAAGCCGTCCCGGAACTCCCCCTTTTTGTTTTTTGATGGTGTTTTTAAGGGTCCTATTAGCACGCTCCACAAGGGCCTGGCCTGTTGGATTATATGGGATGCCAGTAATATGACGTATACCAAATTCCATGCAAAAAACGGCAAAGGCCTGTGAAGTATAGGCAGGACCATTATCTGTTTTGATAGCGCTGGGGGCTCCAGCCATTGAGAAACAGTGCAATAAATGTGAAATAACTGCAGTAACAGATTCTCTGGGTTGCAGGGTAGCCATTACAAAGGAAGAACAGGTATCTATGCATACATGTATATAAGAGGTATTATAATGCGTAATATCCATTTGCCAAAGGTCATTGGGTAGCTCTCCTTTGGGGTTAAAGGTCTTCTCTGGAGGCGGAGGGCGGAAAGGAATACAATTAGTACAGCGTTTCACAATCTGTCTAGCTTCTTCTCTAGGAACGTGGTAGAGCAACCGTAAGGAATGTGCAGACAAATGGAATTTGCCTCTTGTGGTGATAGAGAAAGGAGGAAGGCACCCCCCTTATTAAGGGCATTGTCTGCAACGTGATTGCCCCAAAAGATAGGGCCCTCTGTGGATATGTGAGAACGTACATGGAGAACATAAAGAGGATCATTGCGAAGTAACAAAAGCTTTTGGGCGGTTTTCAATAAGGGAGCAATAGTAGAACGATTTTCCATAATATGAGAATTTTCTAAAAACAAAAGAACATTAGCACAATACATACTATCTGTAATTAAATTAAAGGGCTCCTCTGAAAACAATTGAAAGGGCGCATATTACGGCTGCTAATTCGTTTTTCTGTGTCGAGGAATATGGTGTGGAGACTACCTTTAGAAGGTGTCTCTGGGGAGCATAAATAGATGCCTTTCCTGTTTTTGTTGCATCAGTAAATACATTCGGTCCCTCAACGGGGGCTAATGAAACAATGGACGAGGGTGTGGACAGGGGCAAGGTTTTCCATCCACGTAAAGGTGGAGGCAATGAGCTATTAGAGAAGACATGGGTCACGTATAAAGACCCCCAGTCAATAGAATTTTGAGCTAGAAAATGTAAAGCTTGAGGAGTAACGGACAGATTGAGGATAGGCTGAGTCCCAAAAATCTGAACGCACCTCTCACTCGCTTTGAGCAAAAAGAGCGCAAGGGTTTTCCATTTATCAGGCAAAACTTTAGTAGCCTTTGGGCGATATAGCCACTCCAAAACACCATGTGCTTGATATAGAGCCGCAATACCTCGGTCTTCCTGTAGGACCACCAACATAATAGGACTCTCAGGATTGAAGCGGACTAATGATGAGGAGGCTTTCTTTTGTATATCCTGTATAACCTGAAGGGCTGCAGTCGTCCATTCTCGGGGAGAGGTAAGGTTAGAATCGCCCCACAACGTTTGATACAACGGCTCAAGTTCCTTATCAGGTATGGGAATTACAGAACGTAGCCATTGAATAGAACCAATTAGTTTCTGAAAATCATTAAGTGTTCTTGAGTGTCATGATAAGTACAAGAAAAATGAAAGGAGTCATCGTGACCTAGTTGATTAAGCTTCTCCAGAAGTTTTGTCATCCGCCGCTGATAGCACCTCTTCACTCCCTGTGACCACTTCACCTTGGCGATTGTCCTCTATCACTCTTATCCTTTTCACTGGAACCCAAACTTCTTTATTATCATCTGTTAAAACACAAACATACCCTTTTCCCCACGTTAATACTGTATGAGGACCAAACCAATTTTTATTCTCATCGTGCCACATTACTTTATTGGCTGCTTTCAGGGCACTTGTTATTGCTGATTCATTCTTTGCAGACTCCTTATTAGGAAATGTTAAGAATTTCATAGCAGCCAATAAGCCATCATTATCGAATTTTAAATAATTTAGAGTATAAACAGCCAAAAGCCAATTGTAATTTATCATCAATTTGGAGTATAAACAGCCAATTGCGAATTTATCATCAACTCCTGGTCCAACTCCTCCCCTTTTTTGTTTTTGCAAGTGCGCCAGATGTAGCGGACACCCCTGTGTACCTACATGGCTCAGTGATGTGGTTGAAAGAAAAGAGTCGCGGGAGGTGGGAATAGACCAGTTCCTTTTATTAATCTGAGGGTTTGGGTTTATATAGACAAGGTACTGCAAGCCTACGTGACATTCTGCTATTGTGTCCCAGTGATTAAATCAATCAGGATGATTAAATCAGTCTTCTGATTAAATCAGACCACAAGCCTAGGAGCATCTATTCTACATATCCCGTGTTTTCTGTAATTCTGTTGTTTGTCTCACAGAGACAACATCTGGGGGGCATGGAGAGCCATTCCGGATGATAATGAGCACAGTCTCAAAGATCAGTTTCCCCAAAGGTCTATCCTGATCTCATCAACTGCACTCCACCCTGGCCCTCAACAATTCCCCCTTTCTTTTGTGCAAGTAGGTGTCCATGGAGCAATTTGCTCGTTCCACTATAGCTTGACCAGTGGGATTATGGGGGATTCCAGTGACATGTAAAATGGAAAATTCCACCATGAACTGTTCATCCCAACCCCTACCCTCGAGAAGGGCAAATTAAATTCCCTACTATTCTTTAGCATTCTCTTCCCTAGATCTAATCTGGGATGATAAGAGTTACAATTGACTGTAGTCCTAGCTGGTTGATGAGTTGGGACTGCAGGGCAAAAAATTTTAATGATTCTAACATTTACTCAAGTAAATTTTACTTCCGTATCCACTCCTTAAGAACATCTTTGAAAGAGAGGGCTTTTGAATCTATCAGCTGAAGTGAGGGAGACTTCTGGACAAATATCCAGTGGCGCCAAGTCCCCTCCTTTCTACTGGAGAGTTTCAAAAGCTTTATCTCTGCTGAGGTGTCCCTTTAAGATTTATGCATATTTCCAATTTGTCTAGTGCCAAATAATACAACAAATCCTGATCTGTTTTAAACATCCAATTAGGAGTGACACGTTTCACTTAAAATGTGACCAGAATAACTACCTTTTGGTTACTTCTCATTATACAAAATACTTTTCTTTTAGGTGAGGCATGAGATAATGAAAATGCTGATCAGCCTGCCTCAGATCTCCTCTTGTCTTTCTCTCCACTTTCACAATCTGGCCAGGATTGGAAGGTAAAGAGAGAGAGAGTTTAACCAAAAACTTTCAAATGATTTCCAAAACTTTTATGCTTCCCTTAAACTTCATATCCATGTTGTTTTTCTAATGGGCTTTGATTAAAGCCCCTTTAAAACTGCACATATATTATTCCCTTGCATTTCTTATCTAAAATTGCATTTTGCAATCATATAAACTAAATAATATAAGATTAGTTCCTCTCTTTCTCTCTCCCATACTTCTCCCCGATGCTGCAGCCATCAGAGAGAAGGGAGGAGGGGGAGGAAAAGAGATAACATTTCAAGGTCCAGCTACCATGGAGTTGACCGTAATCAAACACACACACACAGAACATGTAAAGACAGAACACATATACAGACAATAAAAGAATCCAAAAACTGAGAAAAAATTGTCAGAAATCCTCTGTACACATTATAACTCTGGCTTAACTTCTATCACTGTGTAACTAAGCCTTGCATAAGATTCCCTGTCTAAACTTTCTCCCGTACAAGATTGCTTTTTTAGACTTACTCCTGCAACTTTTTACTGCACCACAGATCTGTGCCGAGTGCCAGGGCTGGAAGAACATCCGGGTCGCTGAATTCGCCACTGTGCCACAAATCCTGGGCAAATTTTTTGCTGTGCCACAAATCCAGGCCCTGGGCTAACTCTGGATGTATTTCCTGGTTGAATTTCTGACTGCGCCAACTCCCCCTTTCCTCTCTGTCCTATCTGGTCGTGATTGTCTCCTGAGCTCCTAGACCGCCAAGATTGTATGGCCGTCTGTACATAAGCAGAGCCAGGGCCATATTTTGTTACGGCCTCTTTCAGGTCCCGTATGAACTTAAAGGGAACAGGGCGATGGTGCCTCCTTTCATCCTGAGTTCCGGGATGTTCTACAAAGATTGGGAATACTGACGACCACTCGTTCCAATCTATGTCCTCTCCTTCACGTACTGCTTGTTGTAAACTAGCTGTGAGGAGGCTTACCGGCTTGGCTGGGCCTTTAGAGGTGCTGGAATGGTAGCTAAATCCCTTTACACCTTTTAAAGACAACTGCGCCATAAGGGCGGTGGCTCCCGCTGGGTCGCCTGGCATTTCCTGTTTTTCACTTGGAGGGGGTGGCCACTCCCAGTTCTCCTTTTCTGTTCTTAACGGAGCTCTTTTCATTTCTTGCCCTAGGGGGAGCTGGGGTGTTGGTGCTCTGCTAGCCTCCTCAGGGACTTTCCAGTTCCTCTCTTTGTTATTTGGACTCGGAAAGTCCCAATTGGGGGTCTCCTTACTTTGTCGCAACTCTGCCCATGGATAGACAGGTCTTGTTAGGGCTGTGTTCCGACTTTCTTTTTCTTCTTCCTCACTGTCAGAGCCCCTTAAGGACTCCCCTACCTGAGTGGTTTGGTCACCCAAGAGGGCGGGCGGCTCAGGTTGTAGGGCCACGCCGACTGCCGCATATATCACGAAATCTGAGGGGTTTAAGGCAGATGGGTTGTCTTTGTGATAAGAGGCCATTTGTTGGCCTACCACTGTCCACCGCTGTGGATCTATCCCCATGTGCTCTATCCACGGACTGATCGTCCAGATCTTATCTACCCATTGGCGGCAGCTTTTTAAGTGGATCTTAATACCTTGAGCCTTGCAGGTTTTATAAATCTTGCAGGCGAGTACGCCTTTTTCCTCCGGATCAATTCGGGCTTTAACTACCTTTTGTCCCATTCTTCCTAGAAGTTTACTAGGGCTGCCTGGCCTTCCCTTCCCGCCTGCAGGACTTGGGGTTAGCAGTTCCTGGTGGTCCCTGTTCGGGCGCCAGCTGTCAGGGGCCGCCCCAACTACTGCCTCTACTTACCCTGCCCAGGGTCTTCGGACGTCTCCGGCTCCCTTCAGGGGTACGAAGGGAGAGTTACCAGGCAGAACACCAGAGTAGTGGATCAGAGCTTTATTGCATGGCAATCAGTCAAGGAATCCCCCGAGCCCTTCCTGCGTGTGCCTTTTATCCCTAGTGTCTTGCCCTCCTCTTCCGGGTAGGCTCCTCCCCAGTTCCTCCCTGAGGGCGGAGCTCAGCTCAGTGAAGCCTCCCCAGTGCCAGCGTGGCAGAGCCACGTCAGCAGGTCCAGACTTCCTGGCGTCTCCTATCCTCTCAGGGGGCCTGGGTCCAGAGCACCCCTTACAGTTTTTGTCCTTCATTCTGGAACAGGATCAGAATGACATCACTTTGTTGGAATCAAGAACAGTGTCTCTGACTGTGCCTGATTAGACCAGTAGGAGCTTGGAATGCTTTATCACAGGTCGGGCAAATAGTGCACATGAACGTTGGGGGTTGAGATGTCTCTAAATTTGCTCATCACATTTCCTTTGACCTGCTGCAGTTCCGTTTTCCTCATAAAGCACAGTGCCTTCTTTGATGCAGACATGGCATACTGGGCGATCCTGTGCCAGCATCTCCCATGTCACAGATTGATTCCAAAATTTTTTAAAGACCTTGAAAGTGTCCTGGTATTGCTTTTTCTGACCACAGAAAAAGCTTGTCATGTGTAGTTCTTGAGTGCTTGCCCTGTGTAGTTCCTCATAAAATAGTCTTTTAGGCAAATGTATGTTTGGTATTCAAATACTGAGACCAGTCCATCTGAGTTTTGCTCTCTGAAGCAGAATTTGAATGATTGTCAGTTTAGTTAGAGAAAGGTCCTTAGTGCCTGCTACCTTATCCTGCCAGGTGATTTTCAGAATCTTCCTAAGATAATTCAATTGTGATTCAGTTTTCCTGGCATGGTGGTCGTAGACCATTCATGTTTCATGGGCATACAACAATGATGTCAGCACGACAGCTCTCTAGACCTTCAGTTTAGTAGTCAGTCTAATATCTCTCCTCTCCCATGCTTTCCTTTGGAGTCTCCCAAACACTGAGCTGTCTCTGGCAATATGTGTGTCAACTTCATTATCAAATCATACATCCCTGGAAAATACACTACCAAGGTAAGTGAACTTGTCCACAGCATTCAAAACTTCTCCCTTTGCTGTAACCAATGGTTCCACATATGGGTGGTGTGGTGCTGGCTGTAGAGAACCAGTGTTTTCTTGGTGTTAATTGTTAGGTCAAAATTAGCCCAAGTAGCAGGGAATCCATACTCTCTTGTATCTGCCTCAGAGGTTGCATTGGATGAATGATCATCTGTAAGCAAAAAGTCATGCACTGATTCTCCATCTGCTTTAATCTTGGCTTGTAGCCTTTTCAAGTTAAGCAAATTGCTGTCAGTGTGGTAGCTGATCTTGATGCCTTTTTCGTCCTTTTCATCCTTAAAAGAATGTGTGGACCCGGAGAAGGGGTGTAGTCAGGAAGGACATTGCTGAGCATTCCAGTTCAGGGAGAGGCTGTTCAGCAAGCCAATAAGGAGTCCCTGCTCCAGCATAGAAGGGGCTTAACTAGTGTCAGTTACAGGATAAAATGGCACCTGGCAGCTATGGTGCTTACCTCCCAATTCAGAGCTAGACACCCAGGGAAGACTGAGGAGAGGACCTGCTCTAGAGGCAGTGGTTCCAGGTTGTGAGGGCAGGGACTGGGCACTAAAAACTGGTCACTTTCTTTTCTGTGATCCTCTGTCCGTTGTTTGCTGATGAACTCTTCCACTGCTCAGAAGTGTCTCTTTTTCATGGCTCTGTATTTGAGGGACCTTTCATATCTAAGTAATGAATTTATTATATTTAGAAGGTTTCTTTCAAATAGGAATTTTCTGATGGATGATGATCTTAGAATTCAGCTGAAGGCCTTTCTTCCTTTGTCACATCTATGAAGCTTTTTGTTAGTGTAACTTTGCTGTTGGTTTAACAAGGTCTGAACTCAAGCTGAAGGCCTTTTCCCATTGAGTATCTTGAAACATTTGCATTTCAGGAGGTTTCTCATGGGACTGAATAAGCTCTGTCTGTTCGGTAAATTTATCGTACTGAAAACAATCATGCCTTGGGTGAATACAGTCATGTCTTACAGTGATTTAGGAGTGAATATTGTGTTAAGCTCTTTCCTACTCAGTCAGAATCACAGAGATTCTTGGAATTTCCATCAACTTTGATATCAGAGGCACAGAGTTCTCTAAAATTGAAGTCACAGAGAACATTGTATTCTTTGATTATCATTCTTCTATATCATCTTTGTTTCTAAATCTTTACAACAAAAACCAATAGCTACAATTATGTAATCCCTTGAGCTTGTAGGTCTAGTGGTTCTCATGGGGTAAAAGGGCAGAGAGTGGAGTGAGTTTAGGGGGTTAGTTCCAAAAGAAATCACAGAATATCATTTTAATACTGTGGGAAACTTTGTGTCAAAGGCACATGCAACATGCTGTGTGGTCTGCTTTCTAATGCATTCTGCTCCCCCTCCTCTGTTTTTACAGGTGAATTGATCCCATATTTATTTTATTATGACAATTAATGTGGTTTTCTCCGTGACATCCTCTGATCTTTCCTCTTTGCCCCTGTCTTGATTCTTAGAAACAAAAAGTAGGTGGGGGAAGAGTATGGGATCAACATCAGTAATTGATCATTGAAATGACCTGATCTCCCCTCCTCACCTACCTAGTCTTCTGCCCATACCAGTCCCAGATGACTGGCCAGGGCACGATCTTGAAAGTCTCTTAATCCATTTCTCTGCCCTATGTGAAGCTTTGTCTGTGGTGCAAAGTTACTTTCCACCATGAGGTGCCACAATGGACAGAGCACTATGCCTGGAGTCAAGAAGACCTGAGTTCAAATCCAGACTCAGACACTTGTTACCTGTGGGACACCGAGCAAGTTAGAGTACCTCTGTTTACCTCAGTTTCCTTATCTTTCAAATGAGTATAATAATAAGCACTAACCTTCCAAGGTTGTTGTGAAGATCAAATGAGTTAATATTTGTAAATTGCTTGGAACATAGTCGGCCCTATGTGAAAGCTATTCTTGACTGTTCCTTCACCAGCTGCTATTCCCTCTCCTTTATCCATGCATTTCCCTATTGAACTTGATGTATTTCCATAGAAAAAGTCTCTTTTGCCTGGCTAAGTTAAGAGAGAAATTCATGATCTGTAGCTTCTTCTCAAACTGTTTCCACGTTTGTAGACTACATGGTGAGCCCTGGACAGCAGGGACTATCCTTGACCTTCCTTCCTTCATATCCCAGGCATGGTATTAATATTTATTGACTGAATCACTGGGTCCAGGGCTGACACCAGGCCCCAAAGCCTGGATTCCGATCTCTCTTTTAGTTTTCAAAGGCAGGTTCTGGCTTTAGCCTTGTTTTTTGTCTCTTTCTTATAATTTATCAATTACAATGTGTGTTCACCCCTGATGAGACTTGACAAAAGTATTACTAGAGAACACAAAGGCATCTAGGCTTCCAGAGGGTCTGGTTCTGTGGGATGCCTGGGAGTCTCGACCTCTCAACTGGCTAACCTTGCCTTGGGGTGGTCACCTACAGAAATATGGCCAACAATTTTCTAAGAATGGAGAGGAAGACTGAGTCAGAGACATCAGGAGAGAGGCCTTGGGGTGGATGACTGGTGCCAACCTCAGCCTTGGATTACTGCTTCCAAGTAAGGAGTAGCCATCATTCCTACCCACATGGTTCCAAATAGGGACACAGAAAATCATGAAAGGAGACTGTCAGCGTTCACTTACAAATTTAGGTTACATGATCTCATCTGGGTCCTCGTTGTGAGAATGAAATCCTTTGACATCTCCTTACCTAACTCCCTATCCCAATCACAGTGACTTTTCCAGATCTTTTCATTCTCCCCAACTCCTTCATTTGGTTTGGTTTCCCCCACCCACTTAGCCGAACACTTAGCCTCATATTTTAGTAAAAATAATTGTATGCTTCCCAAGAATTCTCTCATCTCACATAAATCAGAAGCCTTTTCCTCCTTTGCCCTGGTCACACATGAAGAGGTGGCTTTTCTGGTTGCCAAGAGAAATCCCTCTACATGCACAAATGAGCCTATTCCATCCCATCTTCTCCCCTAAGTTTTTTCTCTTGTATCATCCCCACTTTTCTCTGATTTTCAGTCTCTTCTCATTTACTAGCTCCTTCACTACTGCCATCAGTAGTGGTCTCTCCCCAATCCTGAAAAAAGTCTCATGTGGTCCATTCATCCCCATTAGATGTTGTCCTTTATCTTTTCTTCCATTTAGAGAGGGTCATCTATAAATGGTTTCTTGCACTCCTTTCCTCTTCCTTTCTTCAAAACTCTTTGCGTTCTAGGTTCCAACTTCATTGTCCAGCTGAACTGATTTGCTGCAAAATTACCAATAAACCCTAACTGTTAGATTGCATTTTCATCCCTCTTAGTGTCTCTGCAGCCTTTGGCACAGACAATCACCCCCTGTTCCTTGATACTCTTTTCTCTCTAGGTTTTGGTAACAATACTTTCTTCTGGTTCTCCTCTTACAATGTCCAAAACTAAACTCATTCTCTTTTCCCCAACCTGCCATCTTCTTGCTTTCCCATTACTATCCATGGCATCAGCCTCCCCATTGTCCAGACTCATAACCCAGAAGTCACTGAGTCTTCATCATCTCTCAGACACTCACACCCCCAATTCAACCTTATGGGGAGTTCTCTTCCTTCTGCCTTTGGAACATCTCTCATCCACATCCCCTTGTCTCCCAGCTGCTACTTTCTTGTATCAGGCTCCAGTTACCTCACTCTTGGGGCATTAATGCATGAGTCTTTTGGTTGGCCCCACTTCCCCCTCCACTCAATCCTCCACCCAGGTGTTAAATTCATCTTCCCAAAATGCTCTTCTCTTCATGTCACTTCCTACTCCATAAACTTCCTTGGTTCTCTATCCCTAGCATCAAATACAGAATCCTCTGCTTGGTTGTTAAAGTCCTCCATCATCTGCGCCTCTCCCACCTCCCCAGTCTGCTTTCACCTTATTCCCCCTCCACATGTGCAGTAACCACTAGTTCAGCCTTCTTCTTTGTTCCCTGACCAGGACACTCCATTTCTTGACTCCACATTTCCTCCATCTGCCCCTTATGCTCACTCTGCCTTGCCTGAAGTTCCACCTAAAACCCCTCATTCTACAATACATCTTCTCCAGTGCTCCTTGGCCTTCATGCATTCCCTCTCTTGATTAACTCCAATTTATCCTGGATGTAGTGGGTTTCTACATAGTTGTTTGAATGTTGTCTTCCCCACTAGACTAGGGAGTCCTTGAGAGCAGGGCTTGTCCCCTGCATTTGTATCCCTGGTGCTTAGCACAGGGTCTGAAACGTAGTGAGTGCTTAATAAATGCTTGTTGACTTAAACAAAATATAGGCAAGGGTTCATACTGAATAGCCTCAGCCCTTTTTGGATGATTTCAGGAGATTTCTATGCCCCTAAACTCCAAACAGGGACTTCTTAGAGGATCATACACTTATCACTGAAAGCGAACTGAAAAGGTCATGGAGTCCAAACACCTCATTTATCAGATGGGGAAACTGAGGTTCAGAGGTTCAGTGACTTGCCCAGGATCATGTTGCTTAAAAGTATCTAAAAAGGAATTCCAAGTCAGGTCTTCCTGTCTCCAGTGGTAGCACTCCTTTTATCACAACACATGAATGCATCATGGTAACAGCTTCCCTCATGTATCTGCTTTTAGCTCCAGAAGCCATTCCTGAAAATATGAAGTCAGGTCTCTATAAATCCAGGGCATGGTGAATACAAAAAGGATGAGGATAAAGAGAAATTCCTAATTTAATCCTCTTTAGGGAAGGGGACATGCAAGCAAAGGCCACAGGATGGTTCCCAGAATTCTTCAAGGATGGTTTCCATGGTAGTGATTGTTGGGATCTTTGGAGGGGGATCATGGGATCATGCCTTCCACCTTGGTTTACCCCTTTCATAGAAGGATAGGTGCCTTCCATTGCTTCCGTTATTTAGAAATTAGAGGTAGTTGGTAGTGCGGCGGTACTTGTCCTGGACCTGAAGTTAGAAAGCTTGATTCCAAATCTAGCCTCAGACATTTTGTAGCTGCGTACCACTGAGTAGATTACTTCACTTTTGTTTGCTTCTGTTTTCTCAGCTAAAAAATAGGAATAAGGATACCAAACACATAGAGATGTTGTGAGGATCAAATGGGAAAATATTTCTAAATGACTTAGTCACAGTGTTGGACACATAGTAGGTATATATAAATGCTCATTGCTTTTCCTTCTTTTCCCATCACCTTTGCTGGAATTGGAATAAAGAATGAAGGAAGAATAAGGATAAACTTGCTCTACTAGTGAGATGATGAAATTGATTCAGAATAATTTATTTATCCAATTTAAAATTAGCTGATTTGTTCTGTGACTGTTTTTGCTCTGTAATGGCCTAAGTCATGGTTCTTTCTCTCCGAACGTAGTTAAGAATTTTGCTGGTCTGTAATGGATTGGCTTTAACAATTCAGCTCTCCAGCTAATCACAGATCCATCTTGCCTTCAGAAATTTAGTTGTCCTTGAAGGATACTTGTGAAAACCAGGGTTTGGGGTCTCATCTCTTTGGGAAACCAAGCCATCCTTCCAGGATGTCCAAAATGTCAGGTCTGTTATTTCTAAGACCTTGCAGGTGCTCCAAATAAGGAGCCCTTCTTAGTCACGGGGAGGATGGAGCTCTTGTTATTAGCCCTTTGTTACCAAACTTCCAACCAATCAGCTCTGAACCCGGTCATGTTGTCCTCAGTTCTACAATGTTATCTCCCTACCCTTTTCTTTGTTCTGTGTTTCCCAAACCTACAAAAGGGGAGCTGCTCAGGAACTCTGGCCAGTGGCAGAGCCATGGGCCCTTTTATTGGCAGGCAGCATACCCCTGCTAATGTATGTCATCTTGCTCAGAGAACTGCCTCAGTTCACCTTATTGTTGAATTTCACACACAGCATGGGGCAGGATTAGGAACAATGAACTACCAATTGGTGCTGGTTGACACGAAGACTGTTCTAAAGTCTAGACCCATCCCAAAGAGGAAGGGCTTCCCTCAGCAGGTAGAGGATTCCCTTCATCGCCCATCTTTAAGGAAAGGCTGCACGAGTGGTTTTCAGAGACTTTGCAGACAAAACCTACATCCAGTTAGAGGTTAGACTAGCTATAATCTCTAAGATTAGTTCTAAGTCTGAGATTCTCTAATCCTGGATTGATTTTTGATCTGAAGCTACATAAAATTAAAAAAAAAAGAATTTCAGGAGCACCAAAGGAAGTCTCAACTTCCCATCACATAATTTAAAGACCTTTCATAGGAAAATCAGGCACCAGGAGGACCCTGTAGAGGGACCAGCACTTTTTCCTTGTGAATAATTGGTAAATGCTCAAACCTTGCACACTAGGGAGGGAATGAAGGCAGTCATTTGGATAGTAGTTATCAGAGGACATGGTCCTTACTCAGTGACAGCAGGTTCTGGGTATCCTCCAGCATGACCTCCTTGTACAGCTCTTTCTGAGAATGGTCCAAGAGGCCCCACTCCTCCTCAGTGAAGGCCATGACCACATCCTTGAATGTCATCAATTTTTAAACCATCAAAGTCACATGATTTAGAGCTGAAATGGACTCCAGAATTCATTTAGTCCAACCCTCATCAATTTACAGAGGAAACTCAAGCACCGAAGGGATTTACCCCAAACTTGTAAATTTTATGAGGGTCAGAGCCAATACATGAAATCATAATCATTAAGGGCCCAATGGAATGTTGAGAAAAGCATTTTGTATTTGAAGGAAAAAGCATGTTGGAGTAATAAAACTTGCAGAAATGTTTTACTACAGAATGTCTCTCCCTGTGACATCATGGAGGAGGTATGTGCTGAGGTATCATCACTGAGGTATGAGAGTCTGGAGGAGAAAGAGAGAAGGTGATATGAATTTCTTCCTCATCAGAAGTGTCATAAAAGGTATGTTAAGAAAATTCTATAAAGAGTTTATGAGAAGTTGGCAAAGAAAAGGCAGTTATCTAGTTAATTTCCTAAAAGGCTGAAATGAAGTCTAGGTGAAAGCATGAAGAGGATTCTTAGACGGTGGTACTCACAATCCCGGCTGAACTGAGAGGTATGGGACTGTTTCCAGCCAAGTGAAGAAGAGTCATCTAGTGTTTTATTGAGGGTTCAAGGTGACACTAGGTACGATGTGGCATTACCAAAATAGCTTCTGTCTTTGCTTTATGATTGTTTTCACTTATTAATGGCACCTATTTCTTAATTTTCATACTTAGTTGAGGAACTGTGATGGGGATATGTATCATTTTATTGACTGGGGTTGGAGATTAAGATAATTTGCAAGAATGACCTTGACTCTAGAACGTTGGTGATCAAGATCCAAGAGAATGAGTTAAGAAGCAGTCTGATAGCTCCAAGAGCCTGGCCACGGGTGCAAATCTTTTGATACTTCGGAGGGGTCAGCCATGTTTCATGTAACTCATGGCCCCAGCCCTGTTTATGTTCATCTTGTACCTTACCCCCATCCTGTCCTCCTCCTCTCCAATCCAGGGACACTGGCCTACTGGCCAATCCATCCCTTACCCAGGGACAGCAGATTCTGGGTATCCTCCAGCATGACCTCCTTGTCCAGCTCTTTCTGAGATTGGTCCAAGAGGCCCCACTCCTCCTCAGTGAAGGCCTTCCCTTCATGTGCCTTCCCAATGGCTGTCTCTCATGCTTGGAATTTTCTCTCCCTTGCCTGGGCCTCCTGACTTCCTTCACATCTCAGGTAACATCTCACCTTCTGAAAATAAGCTTTTCCTGGTCCCTGACACTAATGGAACCTTCCCATCCATCCTGTAGAGAGCTTCTTTGGACACAGCTACAGGTGTATTTTCTTCCCATTGGACTGTGAGCTCCTTGAGTGCAGGCACTGTTTTTTCTTTACCTTCCTTTGTATCCCCAGTAGGTTGGCACAGTCCTTGGCACAGAGGAGCCATATTCTAAATGCTTATTGACTTGACCTAAGAAATAAAAGGCAAATGGGAGGGATTCAGAGAGACCTGGGGAGGCTTGTGTGGCCTAAGGCAGGACATGTGCAGAACCAGGAGGACAATTTCTGCTGTGTTGACAGCACTGCCAAGGACAACCTACATGTAACAGGATAAAGATTCCTTGGCTCTCTTGGATTCCAGGTTTGCTGATGCTGGTCAGGTCTGTGGGTGGACTGCAGTCACCTGGGATGAGGGTCTCTGGGCCCTAGGGGCCATTCTCTTTGGCTCTAGGCTTTGGTCCTCTGCAGACTGAACTGGGGAGGAACAAGGATCTCAGAGGAGGGAAGACATTGTCTTTGTCTTCTCTTCCTAGGCTGGATGCTGACCTGTCCAGAGTGACAGAGGGTGAGCTCTCAGAGGAGTCACAAAGTCCCTGGCCCTTCCCTCAGTGGAGAGACTCCACCTCAGGAGGAGGGCAACAGGGAGGGTCAGGCTTGGAAGTGAGCTTGGTCTGAGCAGGAAGAGGACTTGCCACCCTGTCTAACTCCTTCCCTTTGGCCTCATGCCCCTCCCCCATCCTCCTGCAGAGACCCACGAGCCGAAAGGGCTTGGGCTCCCAGGTGGGATGAGACCAGGCAGAGCCTCAGTGATCGCTGACTCCCTCCCACTGACACTATGGGTGCCATATGAAGGGGCAGCTCCCCAAAGGTGAAACTGAGAATGGCACCCCAGGATCTTTGAGATATGAAGGGAATTTCAACATGAAGCAGGGACAGGGAGCAGCCCTGGGAGCCAGGCCTGGGAGGGAGGCCTGCCCCTGATGGAGCCAAGGACACTCTCCAAGAGGTCAGAGGGGAAGAGGAGGCTCAGTGAAAAGGGCAGCCAGCACAAGGGAGTGGGGAGAGGGCAGAGAGGGAGGAGGTCGAGGGGTGCTCCCTCACACCTACCTGGACCTGCACATGAAGAGAGGGCAGAGAGCTCTCAGCTCCAAGGGAAGAAGGCAGAGGTCTCCACACTTTGGGAGAGTCCTCCTAGTCCCAAAAGCCCAATGCTCCCAATCACACCCAGGGCCAGGACCTCAGGACTCTGCTTCTCCTCCCCAAGCCCTGTGTTCCATCACGTGAAGTACCTTGGCACCTGGAATGGCCCCATTCTTTCCCTCTGGCCTCTTCCCAGGCCTCCAAACTCCATTCCAGGGATAGAATTCCACCTGGACTACCACCCAGCAGCCCACTCATCTCTGAGATCTCCTCCTCCCCCATCCCCCTACACTGTCTTTGCTTCTCTCTTACCCTGTTCTGGGACTCAGTCCCTCATTCTCAGCAGTCACCTGGCCTTCTCCCAGCTCTTCCCCTGATACACTCACCTTCCTCACAATGATATACCCACCCTCCCTCCTTCCTCATTCTCTCTGCCAATCCCCTTTCCAACCTCAGGTAGATATCCCTTTGCTTCCTACAGCCTGGACCCCAGACTTGCCTATGCAACCTAACTGTCCTCTAGGCTGGGAGCACTTACCATCTTGGCCTGTCTAGATTCTTGACTTGCCATACCCCAGCCCTAACACCAAGGGGACCTTTCCTTTTATCTTTTTACTCTTCCCTTAGGGACATTCTTTCACTGGGAGACAACTAGATCCTATAGAGGGAGCTGGAGGCAGGAAGTCAGGACACCTGGATTCTAGGGCATGTGTTATACCCCATGTTATAAACCTTCTTTCCTCTTCCCTCCTACACAGACCTTCACCCCTCCGTCTAAGGGTAGGGACTTGTGTGCTATCTAATTGAGCAATTGAAGTCCTTCCCTGGGAGATCTCTCTCTTTCTTCATTCTTCAAAACCTGGGTTTTGGAAGAGGTGCAGAAAGCTGGACATCTTGGTCCTAGGGCCCAAGGATGGCAGGATAACAAAATGGAGACTGAATGTGGACTGAATGAGGACTGAATGTGGGGCTGCTATTGGGAGTGGAGGCAGCTCTAAACACATGGACAGGATCTTTAATGACCTTTCTTGCATCTTTTTTTTAAGCAAAAGTGAAGACAGCTCCCACCTTCCTGGATTTTACCTTGCAATGGGGAGTGGTGGGCAGGGATGGGCATCATCCAGTCATCCAGTTTGGGGGGCAGGGCTGAGTGGGATTTCACCTTGATTTTTGTTAGAGAGGAAAGGGAAAGTTTGGGGCTGAAAATGAAGCCAAATTAGGAAGTGCATATGTCAGCATGTATATGTATACAAGGTATGTATATGTATGTAAATTGTTTTTATATCTTGAATATGCCAAATCCTTTTCAAAGGAATTTTGTTACAAGGATTTTTCCCCCTTGGACCACTTCCCTTCTTAGATCCCTCAGTGTTTTCTGTTCAGAAGCTTTTCAGTATCAATGAAGAATGTGAAGGCAGTGATGTGAAATCAGTCCAGACTTTGTGACCAAGTGGGATTGATACCAGGGAAACACTTTTGACATAATACAACACTTGGAAGCCATTTGGCAGAAACTAAGCATAGACCAACATCTCACACTGTATATCAAGATAAAGTCAAAATGGGTACATGATTTGGAAATAAAGGATAATATCTTAAGCAAATTAGGGGAGCATGGAATGCTCTACCTGACAGATCTATGGATAAGGGAAGAATTTATGACCCACAAGAGATAGAGGACATTGTAGGGTATGAAGTGGATACTTTTGACCACTTTAAAACAGAAGGGTTTTGTGCAAATAAAACCAATGCAGCCAAGATTAGAAGGAAAGCAGGAAACTAGGGGAATTTTTTTTTTTTTTTTACATAAAGTGTCTATGATAAAGGCTTCTCAACTATATGGAGAACTGAGTCAAATATTAAGAATATGAGTCATTCCCCAGTGGTCAAAGTACATGAACAGTTTTCAGAAGAAGAAATCAGAGCTTTCTAAAGTCATATGAAAAATGTTCCAAATCACTCTTAGAGAAATTCTGGTTAAAGATAACCTTCTCTTGAGAAAATTTAGAGGAGTATCTTGTGCTGGGAATGGGTCCAGGAGTTGGGGAGTCACTGCTGCCAAATATCTACCATAGTGCAGAAATCTTAGACGTTAAAAACCAAGCTCTTATGAATGTGCTCAAGCAGAGTTTCGAGTCTCAGAGAAAACACAAACCATCATGAGGTTTCTGACAAGGTTTTTTATAAGCAAAGTTGTATCGTAGTGACAGAGAAATTCATTTAAATGTTGCAATACCATATTTCTCTTAGGCTGTAAAATTTGTAGAGAAGAAAGATCCATAATCCCATACTTCCTTCAATATCATAAAAGTGGAATAAACTTAGTTAAGTAAAGTCATAATCTCCTCCATCTCCTACAGAAGTAAACTTTGTCTAACAAATTCGGTAAACTAAGTCAGGTTGCTGCTTAGACTACATTTAGAAGACACTAAAGCTGATTGAAGAGGAGGAGTTGTATGTAGCCAAGGAGTCAGTTGAGATTTGTGAGGATAATTTTTATACCCCCTGCTCAAATTAATCAGCATTTACTTAGTTCATTGTGATTTGATGGGCATCACTGGTTGTTATTAATGACTTAAGCAGGATAGCATTAAGTTAAAGTTAGTTATGTATATTGACTAATGTGGAAATATATTTAATATGATTGTACACGTATAATCTATATCAGATTGTTTGCTATCTTGGGGAAGGAGGAGAGAAGACTGGAAAGACAACATTTAGAACTCAAAATCTTATAAAAGTGAATATTGAGAACTCTCTTTGCATATAATTGGAAACAAAATACTATTAAGGAGGAAGTTATGTATGTTAGAGCTGTTGGGATGAGTTATATATGTCAGGACCAAATAACCTCTTATATATTAGTGATATTGCTATTAGGTATTAATGATATTATTTTAGATTATAGGATAAAATAATATAACTGTTGTTACAGAAAAGCACATTCCATTTGACCCTGAAGCTTGCTGACTGTAGCATCAATACACCTCACCACTATGAGTGCTCCCTGCTTCACTGTGCCCTTCCTTATGCCCACCACTTCTTTATGTCCTAGGATGGTCACTGACCCAAACACTGGATGTTGGATTTCCTATGAAAACCTCTATGAGGGGGCAGGTGGAATGCCTTTACTGGGTAAAATCTGCAGTTAATGACTCGAAAGCCTGCTGAGAAAGTGGTTGCAACTGATGGACATGGCCCTCAACTAATCATAGCATTTTCCCTGCTTCTACTGTTAACCAATCATGAAATTGTATGCCTCATTCTATTTTTTAGTAGTCTCCCAAGTATATAAAAGTAGCAAGCACCCAAGGGGAAGGGTCGCTGGTCTTGAGGAGGAGATTGTGCTCAATTAATTAGGCACCCCTGGATTCCCTAATAAATTGGAATCCCTTTGAGTGCCTTAGTGACCTTTTGTTGTACATCGATTCTGAATTTTGGTGTCACATTCTGGCAATTCAGATGGGACTCAAAATATGGACCCAGCTCATTTAGGCTGCTCTCCCTGATGGATCCATTAAAGAAGTCACCTCCCTTAGATGAGTTTTCACTCCTGACTTCCTTGAGGAGGACGTCTGGGAGGTTGGACTTTCCCTTGATCTTCCACTCTGACTTGCAGGGGGTGAGTTTCTTTTGCTTGTAAATTTAGGGTCTTTTCACTTTAATTTTGAAAGGGGTTTCTAATTTGGCTTGAGAAAAGTGACTAGTAATTATTTCCATCTTAAGTTTGGTATTATCATACTGATTATCATGCTGGAGTCTTAGTTAGAAAAGTTCTAACCCGACTGCTGTCAAGTGAATTTGTAATTAGAAAAAACTGAAAAGTTTTAAGTGTCCTCCAAATGTATTTTCTGCCTGTTTTTCTGTTTTGGAAAAGAGAGACTAGAAAAACCATGTACTGGTTTTGCAACAATAGCTTCCCTTCCCATTTTCCGCCAGTTAAGCATCTCGATGGACTGATAGTAAGGTCTGGGAAACCAGCCAGACTGAGAAGCCTGCCAACTCCAGCTTTCTGCAAGACAGTTTTTTTCCCCCGTTACAGGTTTAACTATAGAAGAAATTGATTCTAATATGAAACATTTTTCCCCCTAAATCTTATGTTATCTTCCTTAATTCAGAATTTGTCTCTGGTTCCATGTGTGAAGACACCACCTTAGCCTTTAGTCATAGCTGAGGCAGTAGAACAAGGACCTAACAATGCCAGTCACCTCAGTTACCAGTGAGGGAATCCTGTGTCTCCCTCAGGAGGTTTCCTAGCTCCATAAATGGATGCTCAGGAGTGAAAAGTTGGTGTCCGCCACTTTGAGGTTGTTATGAGTGATTAGCAATGGTTGCAGTCTCAAAAGCTGCCAACTGGAACAACTCAAGCTGTCAGGAGGAAACACTTGTTAGCATTACAGGTTTACTTTAAATCCAAAAGCCAAGATCACTGAGTAGGCCTAAGCCAAAAAACTATCCATGGCAGGGAACACTTGTTAACACCTGGCAGTTCCTTTGAATTGTGAGCCAGAGCCTGTGACTAGACTTCCAGAGGTATCTCTGCAACTGTAGGAGGAAATTGGCTTGGCCATGAAGTGACTGCAACTTCATAACCCATTTGGGATCAACAGAACTACTGAAGAGATTCAGGAAACTGTCTGATCCCAAGGGAATGCATTAGGCTGCCAGGACTACACCTAAAGGGTAGGGACCACAGGTTGAACTACGTGACTTCTTGAACAGGGACTCCTACCTCCTGACCCTTAGGAAAACTATAAGGGACTGGAGTTTTCCCTGAGAGTTCCCACAGACTGCCAGATCTCCTCAGATAGCTCTGATATCTTTTGAATGAGATAGTCCCAAAAGATAGGGGAAGATGTTTTGTCTCATACAGAGCAGTCCCTCAGACAACTAGGGGAGAAATTAGTGCAAATAGGACTGCTCTTTTTAGGCAAAGAAGAAGTATCTCTTCAACAAAGGAGAGAATCTCTCTTACTTCTCCTGGAGAGAATGTTGGGGACCCTAGACCAGCACTGCATTAGTAAAACTAGCCAGACTTTGAAGTTTGACAAATGTATATTAACTGATTAACCAGAGAAAAGATTCTGTCTTTGCTGTGGTTCAAATAGTTATGCTAAACAATTATTAATTTAGAAAATTTAAAGGAATTGATTTGGCTTTTTGAGTGATTCAAAGAAATAAAGAAGCAGTAATGGCTGGAAGTGTCACCATGAATTTTTTGAATGTAAACCAACTAAAAACAACGAACCCTTGCGAAAAATGAAGTTTGTTTATTCCCTCTAGTAAAGATAAGCCAAGAATTTTTTGGTTTGAAAATTTTGGAACTATAGAAAATTAGAGATTTTAATCAGTCTTTATATATACTGGGGGATAATAAAATATCTGCACCTCATTCTCAGGGTTGTGGGGAGGAGCACATCCATGAAGTGCTTAGCACATTGGCGGGCATGTGTGAAGATAGATGAGTGCCCTAATGGTCAGACCTTGTAGGAATTCATTTGGACAAACATGCTCTCCCACTTAAAGGTACTTTTCCTAATTCGCATGAAATGTTAACAAATTTGTTGATATATTTCAGAAATTCAAATTATAACTGAAAAATCATAGAATAAACATTTGAAAGTCCTACTGCAAGCAGGCCTTACAACAGTTTTTAAGACCTAGAAAAGCCTGACTTGTGGCAAGCACTATATAAACTCTAAGACGTGACTAGGATGAAAATGTCAGGAGTTATTAATATGAGAGAAACAGCTTTCTAGACACTGATAAACTTGAAATGCATTTGACTAATATCACCTGATTGATAAGTTTTAAATACATGACATCTGATGTGCTAAATTTTCTCTTGTATTATGAAGATTAAGAAAAGCTATTAAGGCAACTTACTTCCTCTTTTAAAACTGAACACTGTTAGATTATAAATATGTCTAGTATATAATATTACTATATGTTTGAAAACTGCTATTTGTCTAATATGGTAATAGTAACACACCATTGGGAGAAGAGAGTGACAGAGTCGCTCTCTAAGGTCTGAGTTATGAGATTTTAACAGCCCTCCTGAACGATGTATTGTGATACTCTGTAGCACTGCCCTTTGAGGAATGAGGATGTCTCCCAGCCAAAGTGGAGAAATGTACAAGTTAAATAAGTTAAGTAAATGTAAATCAGAATATAAGTCCTGATACTTTTAAGACAATAGCATCCTGGTCCCTACAGTAATGCTGAGGTAAATAAGCAAAAACAGCAGGACCAGGTCTCTTGGGTCTGGGTGACTGAGGAAGATAAACCCTAGAGTTTCTATCACCTAAGTATGCCATGGTGGCACAAAAGGGCTAATAGACTGAATTAAACAAGGAGATGGTTTGCTTTAGGCACCGTCCCATTAACAGGTTACATAACAGCCACCTGTCCAACTTGCCAAAGTTTTTGTCAGCTTGCATTTAGAGCCACCTCCTCTGGTACATGTCTGTTAGCTTACAACCCTTTTGAGCCCTTACAGAAAAATATTATTAATGTGACCAAGGCAAGTCATTGTAAGCATTATCTTGTCATTGTTGACCTTGGTTGAAGCATTCCCTAGTTCTAAAACCACAGCTCCCCTTATTATCAAAGGTCTCACTGTGGACTCTGATAGAGGGGCTTATCTCATGGATTGGTATCACTCCTAAGTTCCAAATCCCATCCATACCACTCTCAAAGTTCTGGTCAAGTTGAACTTAAGACTACAGTCGGTAAATTATGCTTTGAAACCCATTTGAAATGGCTGATTTTTTTCCCTTTGGCTTTATTCTATGTAACAGACCAAGGAGCATGAAAATATGAAATTTGGGGAGTTTGACACTTCCCTGTGAAATTTTTCTAAGTTATCCTTATTGAGTTATTAAAATGTGATAGTCTGAAAAATTGTAACAATGAAGTGCCTTTTGCCTTAAAATGTAAAATTCTGTGATTTGAGGACTAAGTCTGTTTCCAAGTATGATCACTGGGAAATACTATTGAGTCAGTGATCTATGAGGCCAGTGGAAAGACATCTGCAGACTACTTTAGGTAGTATTTTGTTTCAAGGAAAGGAGGGGAGAATGGCTTTTGGTATGGGCTAAGGTAGGACTTTCCTGATCTGATTTCCTCAGTGTAGCATTTCCTCTTGAATGGAAAAATTTCCCACCTGGCTAAAATTCTTAAGTCATCTGTGACATTTTGTCAGTACCATTGGCTGTCTATATTACTGTTTCCTGAAATTGACATTAAGTTAGGGAAGTATTTTCCCCTACTACAACTATGTCCTTTTTCTTTCTCTGGCAGATTTCTAGAAACATGGCGGTGATTAGTAGATTAAATCTTTCATAGGTTAATACATCTTAGTTACTATAAGAAGATACAGATATGTAAGATCTAAACTATTCTGCCTGAAATCATAGTTATTTCCATATCATAAACTACTAAATAAATGAGTATTTGGATTTGTTTATCTGCCTGTCATGTATACAATAACATCCTTGAAATATCTCAGTGTTATGAGAACAGTTAGACATTGTTTCAGTAGTTTGTGGGACCGAGATTTAAATCTTTTATTTTGTGAGGATAAATCAGAAACATTGTCTCTTAAAAGAATTTTGGAACAATCATTTATCGTAGAGGAGAGTAACTTAAGGTCTCTTTTTGTTGCTGTTGGAATAAGATAAGCATCCCTAAGGTGAATTCCTCTGTGTAGCCATGAAATGTAGGCAAAGAAATCATTTACTGACAGTGTTGTAAGTAAGATTAGGTCTCTAGCAGTATAGGCAACTACAGTAAATAACTAAATTGGAGTGAATTCTTGGGGGGAGTATTTGTTGAGAAAATAACAAAGCCAGATGAACTTAGTTAATATGAAATTATATTTAGACTTGTTTTATAAAAGAGTTATAGTGGAAATACCTGGAGGAACCTCTGCAGACAGCCATCCTCTCTGAAGACCTAACTTTACAGTTGAGAGCCACTCTATGAGAAGTTGTTTCTAGTGATCACACGAATACTGGAGACATCTGACATCTGAAACTCAACTGAACATTTTAAATGATTGGTGGAAGTGGCCTTCTACAAAGTCACTCGATTGTTGTACTAGCTGGAAGACTTATCAAAGGGAACTGGCCCTGGTGGATTTTTGTCACCCTGTTGCCTCAGTAGGGGACTGCCTGCTCTGATATTGACACTGTCCATAGAGCACTGCCCTCTGTGCATCTCAGTCATCCATGAATCTCCTAAGTCTTTCAGTTCATGTAATTTGATGAGTAGCAGTGATTATATTAGTGAATTAAGCAGCATATGCATTTAATGCTATTATGATAAGAGTTATATATGTCAGGACCAAATAACCTCTTACGTATTAGTGATATTGCTATTATGTATTAATGATGTTATTATAGATTATAGGATAAAATAATATAACTGTTGTTACAGAAAAGCACATTCCATTTGACCTGAAGCTTGCTGACTGTAGCATCAATACCCCTCACCACTATGAATGCTCCTGGCTTCATTGTGCCCTTCCTTATGCCTACCACTTCCTTATGTCCTAGGATGGCCACTGACCCAAACACTGGATGTTGGATTTCCTATGAAAACAAAAGCCTGCTGAGAAAGTGGTTATAATTGATGGACAAGCCCTTCAACCAATCATAACATTTTCCCTGCTTCTGCTATTAGCCAATCATGAAATTGCATACCTTATTCTATTTTTAGTGCTCTCTCAAGCATATCAAAGTAGGCAGCACCAAAGGGGAAGGGTCCCTGATCTTGAGGGGATGATCTTGAGCTTTGAACTAATTAATCAGGGACTTCCAGGAGTCCTTGATAAATTGAAAATGCTTGGAGTGCCTTTTATTGCACATTGGGTTGGAATTTGGGGAGGGTCACAGATTTTTCTCCCGACTTTTCTAATTAATGTTTGAGGCTCTCAGTAAATTTTCACATTCCCTGGGACAAGTTTTGGTCAGGTGAGGTTAAAACACGGAGACTTAATCTCATCCATTCCCTAAGGAAACAAACTCTATAGGTAAACAAAATCAGATTTCAGGTCAAACTACATTTAGAGGATTCCCTAATAAGCTGACTGAGGAGGAAGATTGACATGTAGCCAAGGGTCAGGAACAATTTAGATTCTTTCTCTGATTTCTTCTTGAAGAAATGTTTAAAGCTCTCAGTAAAATTTCACATTTCATAGGACAGGTTTTGGTCAGGGGAGGTTAATATTAACCAAAAGTTGTTAGAGGAATAAAAGGATAAAGAAATTAAAATAATAACTAACACATAAGACTTACTGTATGCTATGGACAGTGCTAAGACCTTTATTAATATTATCTCATTTGAGCCTCACAACACTGGGAGGTGGGTGCTGATCATCAAAATCATCTGGAATTGGAGAGAGAAAAGCAAGACTAGACAAAGAAAATTCAGAAGGGAGATTCAGTGTTTGAAAAGAAAACAAATTTCCTATGGAAAAACTGATTTGATAAAGCTGGAAAGCAGCCTGTTCCAAAGTAGGCTTAGACTCCTTTCACTCCAGTCCACAGTCCATTCAAAGTGGATATGCAGTCTTAATATTAAAGATTGTGTTGTACAAAAAAAATTAGAAGAGAAACAGATACTAGACCTCTTCCAACTATGGGAAGAAGTCATTTTAACCAGCCTGAGGCAGACTTAATTTAAAAAGCTAAAAGGCATAATAACTGTGATTACTCGACACCGAAAAGCTTATGATCGAAAAACATTGAGAGATCTAGAAAGAAAAGTGGTCAAATGGGAACAAAGCTTTGTAACAAAATTTCTCTGAAAAGGGCTTGGCAGATCCAAGATACAGAAACCATTTAGATAGATATATATGCCTGTGTGTACATATCTATATACAGATACATAGCAATATCTGTGTGTGTGTGTGTGTGTGTGTGTGTGTGTGTAGACAGACGTGTGCTCATTATTTTAGCTTCATTTTCATCCACAACCCTTCCCTGTACTCTCCAGTGGAGAAAATGAACCAAGGTGATATCCTACTCCACTCCTATTCCTCGATGATATGTCTGTCAGTCTGTGCCCTAAGATCCATGCCCCCTCCCTCTTAACTTTTTCAGCCATTGAGTCCCTCCCTGCCCACCTTTCCCTACAGCAAGATAAGGTCTAGGGGGGTAGAGGACTGTATTTACTTTTGTTAAAAAAAAAATATCAGAAGTATCATTAAGGATCCTATCCCATAGGTTTTGAACTCCATTCCACTCCCAACAGCAATTACAAATCCAGTCCTCTGGTCTCCATTCTGGCTTCCTGCCATCCTTCTCATACTCTAGGACCAATGCTTCTACTTTCTGTACCTCTCCCCTTCCCATTAGGACCCAGGTTTTGAGGGGTAAAGAGAGAAATAATGGGACCTCCCAGGAGATGGACTTCAATTATTCCATCAGGTAACAGCCAAGCCACTGCACTTAAAGGGAGATGTGAAGGTTTGTAAGGTGGTGTAACATGCCCTGGCTTCCTACATCAGCTCTCCCACAGGACCCAGTTGTCTTCCAATAGGAGAATTTCTCTTAGGAAGAATAACAGGATAGAGGGAAAGGTCCCCTTAGTGTTGGGGGCAGGGCATGGCAAGTCAAGGCAGCTAGGTAGTTAAGTGGACAAAGTGCCAGACCTGAAGTCTAGAAGACTTATCTAAGTTCAAATCTGGCCTTAGACATTTCCTAGCCATGGCCCATGGCAAGTCACTTAACCATGTTGGCCTCAGTTTCCTCATCTGGATGATGAGCTGGAGAAAGAAATGGCAAACTACTCTGCCAAGAAAACCCCGAATGGAGACAGAATTGAACACAACATGGCAAGTCAAGGATGGAGACAGACCAAGTCTAGCCAATGCTTCCAGGTTGGAAGTTAGGTTGGGGAGGGCAAGTCTCTGGTCCGGACTGGAGGAAGAACAGGGATATCCACCTGAGCGAGGGGAGGGGATTGGCCGGGAGCTGCGGGAGAGAGGGAGGGTGAGCATATTCTCGTGAGGAAGATGAGAGTAGCAGGGGCAGAGCTGGAAGAAGGCCAGGCGAGTCTGCGGAGAAGGAGGAGGGTCTGAGTCCCGGAGCAGGGGGAGGGAGGGATGGGGAGGAGGAGCTGTGGCCCAGCTGGAATATGAGCCCTGGGGTGGAGTTTGGAAGTCTGGCGGGGAGGGCAGAGGGGAAGAAGGGTCATTCCAGTGGCCAAAGCATTCCACGTGATGGAGGGCAGGGCTTCAGGAGGAGAGGTAGACCGGATCCTGTGGTCCTGGGCCTGGGTGTGATTGGAGGAAAGTGCCCATCCTGGGGGGGCCGAAGGGCTGCTGAGGGTGGGGCTCCTGGGACCCTCCCAGACTTCTGGCTGGAAGTTGGAATTCTTGGACCAGAGAGTACTCTGCCTTCTTTCCTGGGATCTTCGGTCTCTTCCTTATCCGTGGCCGAGATCTCTCTGCCTTAGCTCTGAGCAGAGATCTCTCCCTCTCTCTCCTTTCCTTGGAAGTAAGATCGCTCCGCCTTCTCTTGGAACTGAGACATCTCTGGCTTGGGGAAGCCAGCTCCACACGTTCAGGACCCAGGTAGGTCTGAGCGGGAAGTTGCCCGGTTCCCGGCTGCTGCTAGCTGTCTTTTCCATCGGGCCTTATCCTCCCGTCTGGGTGAGTGTCGGTCAGGTATCCCGAGAGCTTGCCTCCCTCTCAGATCTGGCTCCTGCCACCGCTCCCCAGCCCTGCTTCTGCTCAAGACTCCCCATCGCATACCAGACCTTTGGGTCACAGGTGACCAAGCTCTGAGTCGGGGGTCACTGAGGCTCTGTTTGCCCCCATCCCACCTCCCAGGCCCCTTCTGCCTCTTGCTTTTGGTAGGAGGATGGAGGAGGCAAATCTGGAGGAAAAGAAGAGTTAGAGAACTGCTTCCTGTTCTGATCAAGTTCATTTCCAAGTCTGACTCTGACTCCTCTCCTCCTCTGGTGGTGGAGTCTCGCCTGAGGGCAGGGCCAGGTAACTCCTCTGAGAGGTCACCCTCTAATTCCAGGTAGGTCAGCATCCAGCCTCAGAAGAGAAGGCAAAGGCAAAGTTTGCCCCCTCTGCCATCCTTGTCTTGTCCCTCCCCAGCTCAATCTGCAGAGGACCAAAGCCTGGAGCCAGAGAGAATGGCCCCTGGGACCCAAAGACCCTCATCCCAGGTGAGTGCAGTCCACCCACAGCCCTGACCAGTATCAGCAAACCTGGAATTCAAGAGAACCAAGGAAGCTTTACCCTGGTAGACACAGGGTGTGGCAGTGCTGTCAGTAGAGAAGAAATTGTACTCCTGGTTCTGCTCATGTCCAGACCACACAAGCCTTCCCAGGTCTCTCAGAGTCCTTCCTTTCCCAATTCTTGGGTTGTGGATCCTTGGGGCCAAGCATTGGGTCAGCCTACTGGGGATGTAAAGGAAGGGGGAAAAACAGTTCCTACTAAGGAGCTCACAGTCTGATGGGGATAGAACATTTAAGTAACTTTGTCCAGCCCAGCTCTATAGAGATCAGAGGCACCCTGAGAGGGAAGGCTCTAGTAGTTTCAGGGACCAGGAAAAGTGAAGGAAGGTAGGAGCCCCCTCTGAAGTGAGAGGAGGACATTCCAAGGGTGAGAGACAGCCATTGGGAAGGCACAGGATCCAGGGGGTCGAGGGTCTTGGTCAAAGATAGCCAGGAGGCCAGTGTCCCAGGGTCAGAGAGAAGAGGACCAAGGTGTAAGGAGACTGCAAAGGGGTTGGGCCTGGTGACAAAGTGCCTGCTGTGTGCCAGGAGCCTTAGAAACATTGTCCCATTTGATCCTTTTGCCATCATCGACAGGGTCCTTGCTCGGAATGGCCAGGGTAAGGCAGCACAAGAAGCAGCTGGACAAGTAGGTGGCAGTGCTTTTAATCCACTCAAGGGTGTGACCCACATCACCTCCTGGTGATGGACACTTGGGTCTTTTCAGTTTCAGAGATCATGTATGCATGTATGTGTGTGTTTATTCATGTACATGTATATATTATATATATATTCTTCCTGAGCTCACAGACCCAGAAAGAGTACAGTGGAATTTTGGGTAACATCCGATAGGGTCTGGAAACAAGAAAAGGGTTGAAGAAGGGACTTTTTTTTAAAAGAAGGGAAAGGAAAAGAGATGCTTTTAGCATACCTAGTTTGCTGCTCACCCAAGAAAACAATATCTTCCTTTCCAATCTGTTGGTTGATTAGCATTTGTTAAGCTGCTGTTCCCTGCCTTTTTGGGTGATAAAAGAGATAAAGGATAAAAGGATAAAGAGAAGGTGAGTTCCTGGAATTCTTCCAGTCCTTTGAGTTTTCTTTTTGTAATACGGGGCTGGGAGAGGTACTGTTGGAAACATTTAGTTCTTGTCTTAAAGGGCATCAGGCTTTAATGCCTGGAATTACTGTGAGACAAAATGCAATCAGTTTAGTCTTCCCCAGAATCCATTATGGACACTCACCCCAACAACTCTGTGCCGTAGGAGCTCTTATTTATTTCACAGTTGAGGAAACTGAGGCAAACTGTGGTTAAGTGTCTTGCTTAGAGTCACACAGTAAATAAATGTCTGAGGCCATTTTTGAACTCCCATCTTCCTGATTCCAGGTCCAGGTTTCTATCCCCTAAGTCACCATATTCCTCTAACTAGGGATAGATTTTGCCCCCTCCTTTGAAGGAGTACTCCTACTCCCCCCAAAAGAGAGTGGATTAAATATTTTTCAGAATACCTAGAAGGGCCAAAAGGATTTTCAGAAAGAGACATATGCAAACAGTATCTTTGAAAGGGAAGGTTTACATTTAATAAGTTAACTGTCAGTTTCTACTTCAGATGCCTTCTCTATAAGAATGGTGATAACAGAAAAATATCTCAACAAAAAATTTTTTTTTGAGGAAAAATCAGTCACCGCTCACTGTGCTGGGCCCCAGAGATGAGGAAAAAAAAGACAGTCCATTCTGTGTAGGAGCTTGTATTCTAATGGAATTGACAACATGTAAACGAATCTACACACAGTAATGAAAGTTTAGGATTAATAGAAAATAACTAACGGAAGAGGGAAATTAAGAGGGGGTAGGGATGCTCACTGTAGAAAGTGGGATTTTAGTTGTGACTTGAAGGGTGGGAGGCAGAAATGAGGAGGGAGAGAATTCCAGTCAAGTTGGGAATCCAGAGAAAATGGCCGGATCCTAGAGATGGGGATTAGAGAAGGCCAATGTCATTGGATCAAAGAGACCCAGTGGTGGAAAGTAAGGTGTAAGAAGACAGAAAAAACAGGGGATATCTAGGTTATGATGACTTGAGTTGAGGAAGGTTTTGTGTCTGATCCTTGAGGTGATAGGGAGCCACTGGAGTTTATGGGAGTGACTGGAGTGCCTTTATTGGAGTTACTAGAGTCACATTGTAGGCTCAGCAATTTGGGCACTTCACTCTTACTAAGTGTGGCCATTGGAGTGGGGAGTATCTTGAAGCCGACTGATCCACCAGCAGGCTGTTGTCCAAGGGTGAAGTGGTACGGTCTTGCACCAAGCTGGTTGCTTTTTCAGCAGAGAAGGGGATGTATTAGAGAAATGGACAGTATTGGCAACAGATTGGATAAGGGAGATGAGAGGCAGGAGTAAAGGATGCCACCCCCGTTACGAGTTTGAGGGACCGGGGAGGACGGTGTTGCCCTTTACAGTAAGTGGGGAAGATGAATGGGCAAGGCTTTTGGGGGAAAAACAATGAGCCCTCTTGAATATATTCAGTTTAAGTTATCTATTTGATGTCCCTTCAAGATGTCTGAAAGGAATTTGGGAGGACAGGTAGTTCAGTTTGAAGAGTCTCAATTTTTAAGGCAAAATAAGAAGCACACTTGGCTGAGAGTGGGTCATCATTGGTCAAGCATTTAAACACCTACTATATGCTGGGCATTTTCCTAACACTGGGAATTCAAATACAGAAGAAGACAATTCCTGCCCTCCAGGCGCTTATACTGTAAATGAGGGAGGTAGCACAGGAAGCTGAGGCTGGGATGGGGATGAGCGTAGGAGAGAGAGAAAGTATCAGACCCTGGGTCATGGTGAAGTGGGTCAAAAGTCCCAAAATAGTGATCTTATCAGAGAATTAAAGGGCAGAGATGAGGTAGAGTACCAAGGCTGAAGAGATGTTCCAGAATGAAGAGGTTATCTTAATAATAAGCTTCTTGGGGCCCAGTGGAGAAGTAAATGAGAGAAGATCCAAGGTCGTGAGGCCGGGTGAGAAATGAGGAGATGTGTGAGCTGAGCTCTTTGCTTAAATGGAGCTTTGGAGTTCATGGCATGTGGGAAGATGGAGAAGGAAAGAGCGTTAGAAGAACTTCTTGTGGAAGTAAGTTAAGAGATTCAATTAGAGATTTATTATTAGTCAATAGAAGTGGCAACCTATAGCGGTTGTCCACACTAAGAATAGATACTATGCAACGAAGACTTATGACTCATGAGACCTTAAAGAGTGGTTTTGTAACTTCTTGGGAATCTCAGAAAGTGGGGGAAACATGCAATAAATTCCCTGATCAGAAATTCAGTAATAATAATAAAGGAAGTGAAAGGTTAAATATGGCACATGTCCTATCATGCTTAAATGTTTACTGGGGCAGCTAAGTGTCACAGTGGTTAGAGGACCACTCTGGTGTCAGGAAGATCTGAGTCTAAATCTGTTCTCACTTCCTATCTGTGGCCTGGGCAAAGCACTTAACCTCAGTTTCTCGTGTGTAAAATGAGCTGGAGAAGGAAATGGCAAACCATTCCAGTATCTTTGCCAAGAAAACCCCAGGTGTGGTCACAAAGAGTGATGCATTCGAAACAACTGAACAACAAACAACATAAATCAGATATTTTAAAGAAATCAAATGATAAAAAGAGAAAGGAGAATCTTATACATATGATATCGAGAATAATGAAAGTGGAATTGAAAAACAGAATTATTGGATAAGGGTGTGGGAGGGGAGGTTGAGAGGTAAGAGTCAAGGATGACAGCTAGTTTGAGGCACTCCAAAATAATTGAACCTCTGAAAAAGTGGATCATATCTGCTAGAAATGGAAGAAAATGAAACGGAAGAGCCTTGAATGCCAAGTGCAATGGGCCAAACACGTGTTCTGCCTGTAGCAGGCTGGAAAAATGGATGACTCCTCCCAAGTATCAAGGGATTTGCAGATGTAGTCACCGTCTTGTGACCAACAGTTTGCCTATTAACTTTTTCTCTTAACTCTTGATCCCCAGTGCTCTAGAGGTCTGTTTAGATAATTTATTCCTCATAAATATACTGTCCTATTATAGTTGCTTATTTCTATGTAACTAAATATGAAGATTAAGGAATAAGTGCAATTAACAAGTGAAAGCAATCATGATGATACATCATACCTTGTGTCACTTTGAGCCCTCAATAAAACAATAGATGACTTTTCTTCACTTGACTAGAAACAGTCCCATACCACACAGTTCAGCTCACATTGTGAGTAGTATCTCTTTAGAATGCTTTTCATCTTTCACCTAAATGAGACTGTTTCAGCTTTTTAGGGATTTAGCTGGATAATTGCTTTTTTTTTTGTTCTCTGTTCAATGATCACAGATAAGTTTTTCTCTCCGGAATGTACTGTACTTCTTACAAACTCTTCATAGAATTTCTTAACATTTCACTTATGACACTTTTGATGAGGAGGGCTTTCACACTACCTTCTCTTTCTCTTCTACAGACTCGCATATCTCAGTGATAGAGCACATACCTTCTCTCCAAATCCATAGGGAGGAGTATTTCGTAGTAAGCTATTTCTCCAACCTTTATTATTCCAACATGATTTTTACTTCAAATATAAAATACTTTTCTCAATATTCCACTGGGCTCTTAATGCCTACTTTCAAGTGTTGGCTCTGACATTTATAAAACTGACAGGAGTTTTGGGCAAATCCCTTCTGTGCTTCAGTTTCCTCTAAGTTGATGAGAATTCGACTAGATGAATTCTAAAGTCTCTTTCAACTCTAAATCTTGTGACATTTGATGGTTTAGGAGTTGGTGACATTCCAGGATGTGGCTGTGGACTTCACCCAGGAGGAGTGGGGCCTCTTGGACCATTCTCAGAAAGAGCTGTACAAGGAGGTCATGCTGGAGAATGTCCAGAACCTGCTGTCCCTGGGTAAGGACCATGTCCTCCGGTAACACTGAATCTGCCATCAAAGGAATGTCTTCATTCTCTCCCTAGTTTGCAGGGTTTGAGCATTTATCAATTATTCAAAAGTCAAAAATGCTGTTCTCTCCACAGGGTCTTCCTGCTCCCTCGTTTTCCTGTGAAAGGTCTTTAAATTACGTGATGGGAAGCTGGGACTTTCCTTTGTTGCTCCTGAAATTGTCTCTTTCCTATTTACAGAACTTCATATCAAAACTCAAACCAGCGTTAAAGATTCTTGGTCTTGTAATTACTCTCAGAGGCTCTCTTGTTCAATTTACAGAGCCTTGATTTTTTTCCACAGAATCTCTGAAAAGCACTCATACAACTTTTCCTTGAAGATAGGCAGTGAAAGGAACTCTTTGCCTGCCAAGGCAAGCCCTCCCTTCCTCTTTGGGATTTAGAAAGATCTTCTTATGAACAAGTGTAAATTGGTAGCTCATTGCTCCTAATCCTGCCTGGTGTAGCAAGTTTATCCTTACCTTTCCCTCAAATTCCAGGCCAAATGGTAGGAAAGGGAGAGAATAAGCATTTATATATACCTACAGTGTGTCAGGCACTATGCCAAGTAATTTATAAATATTTTCTCATTTGATCCTTGCAACATCTAGTTTGGTACTATCACCCCTATTTTATAGCTGAAGAAACTGAGGCACACATAGGTGAAGTAATTTGTCCAGGAGCACACAGCTACTAAATGTTAAGGGCAGGCTTTGGAATCAAGTCTTTCTGACTCCAGTCCCAGAGCTCTTAAGCGCTTCACTACCCAGTGCCTCTAATGTGTAAATAATGAAAGCTCTGGAGTGTGCCCATCCTTCTAGGAAAGAGATGAACAACCACAGAATTTTCTGATTCCCATTTGGCTGCATGATCCCATAATCCCCTCTCCAAAGACCTCACCAATAAATAAACCATCACTGAAGAATCCTGGGAACCATGCTGTAACCCTTGTTTGCACGTCATCTTAAAGAGGACCAAATTATAAATTTCTTTCCATCCTCATCCTTTCCGTATTCCCCATGCCTAGAGTTTCCATTTGCCAGAGAAGATCTGATCTCCTATTTCCAGAAAGGGGAAGTACCATGGATTCTGGAGTCAAAAGGCTCAAGGAACTTTTGTCCAGGTGAGTGAGATGAAAGGAGATGTTTGAAGTCTTTTATCAGGAGACATTTATGTATTGTAGTAAAGGGAGTACTAGCCTTGGGGATAGAAAGACCTGAATTACTTTTAAGATACTTTTAAGATTCTGGTCAAGTCACTGAACCTCTGAGCCTCAGTTTTTCCATCTGTAAAAATGAGGTGTTTGGACTCCATGGCCTCGGTTCCCTTCCAGTGATGTCTTTGATTCTCTAAGAAGTCATTGGAGCTTTGGGGCCTAGAACCCTCCTGAAATCATCCAAAACAGGCTGAGGCTGTCCACTAGGAAGGAACACTTTCCTAGCTTTTCTTCAAGCCAAGCATTTATTGAGTGCCTACTTTGTGTTAGACCCTGTGCTGAGCACCAGGGATACAAAGAAGGGCAGGGGACAAGCCTTGCTCTCTAGGATTTTCTAGTCTGATGAGGAATACAACATGCAAACAACTACATACAGACTCACTACATCCCAGATAAACTGGAGCTAACTGAGAGAGGGAAGGCACTAAGGCTAAGGAGGACTGGGGAAGACTTCTGTAGAATGAGAGGTTTTAGGTGGGACTTCAGGGAAGCCAGAGCAAGCATGAGGGGCAGCCAGAGAAAACATGGAGTCAGGAGATGGAGTGTGAACATGTGAAAGGGGAGTAAGGTGAAAGCAGACTGGGGAGGTAGCAGAGGGGTAGATGATGGAGGGCTTTAACAGCCAGGACAGGATTCTGTATTTGATTCTGGGGAAAGGGGGCCAAGGGAGTTTTGGGGAAGATGAATTTGACTGCTGAATGGAGCGCTGAGTGGATGAGGAAGAAACTTGACACAGTGAGGCCAACCAGAAGACTTGTAATGCCTCATGAGTGAAGAGACTGGGGACAGAGCCAAGAAAGTGGCAGTATTGGGAGAGGAGATTCTTACAAGGGTAGACTCAACAGTACTTTTCCTGGGGTTGAATATGGAGGAGAGGGCTGTGAGTGTGTGAGAGATGATGAGGGAGTAGGTGGCTTCTGGGCTGTGAACCTGGACAATGGGGAAGCTGGTGCTGTGGATAGTAATGGGAAAGTAAGAAGATGGCAAGGTTGGGGAAAAGAGAATGAGTTTAGTTTTGGACGTTGTAAGAGGAGAACCAGAAGAAAGTCTTGTCACCAGAAGAGAGAAGAGAGTATCAAAAAAAAGGGAGTGATTGTGTCAAAAGCTGCAGAGAGCCCAAGAAGGATGAGAATTGAGGGAAAAAAACAATTGGATGAAGAAATTAGGACATTATTGGTAACTTTACAGAGAGCAGTTTCACTTGATCAATGAAGTTGGAAACTGGAGTACAGAGAGTCTTGAAGAAAGTAGGAGGAAGTGAGTTGGAAACACTGTTTGTAGATGACCCTCTCTAAGCATTTAGCCTTGAATGAAAATAAAAGCCAATATCTAGTGAAGATAAAAGGCTGAATGAGGCCTTTGTGAGGATCAGCAAGACATGGTTTTATTTATGGCAGTAGGGAAGGACCCAGTAAATAAGGAGAGATAAAAATTAGAGAAAAAATAGAGATCATGAAGTAATAAGCTAGGGGAAGCTGGAATAGACTGGTATCATTAAGGCATGTAAAGATGTTTGCCATGGCAACCAGAAAGGCCAATTCTTCATGTGAGACCAGGGCAATGGAGGAAAAGATGGCATCTGATTTATGTGAGATAAGGAGGATGTGAGAGAACTCTTGGTAAGTGTCTTAATTTTTTTAGCAAAATAGGAGGTAAGGGGTTTAGTGAGTGGGTAGGTGGGGGAAGTAAACCAAATGAAAGAGTTTGGGAGGAATTAAAAGATCTGGAAAACTTTCTGTAGTTATTGGCCAAGGAGTCAGCTAAGGGAATATCAGTAGATTCCCTTGGCACAGTGAAGGCCTGAGATTTTGTAGCCTAAATTGGTAGTTGACCCATACAGTCCAGTTTCATGATTTTTTTCTGTTTTCTTTTAACAGCATATGGGTAGGGATGAAGGTCATTGGCTTATTTGGACATAGTAATAAAATATTAAGGCTTGCAAAAGTCTTCAATTCAAGGTCCCTTCCCTGTACCAGTCTTTGTCTCTGTTCTCAGAAAATAAATGACCCAATTCTTGTAGGTGACTGCCCTGAGGCTAGGGAGTTGGGAGGTAGAGATTGCCATGCATCCCAGAGAGCCAGACCCACTGGAAACCTGGAAGCCTTTACGATCTCCAGCGTTTGGTCTCGTCAGATCCTGTCCAGGTTAGATGTGACCGAAGGTAATTGTTTGTAGGTGAAGAGGTACAAGGTATAAGAAGGCCTGCTAAGTGCCAAGGAATTTACAAATATCTTATTTGATCCTTACAACCAGCCTGGGAGGTAGGTGCTTTTATTATACTTCCTTTACAGATAAGAAGACTGAAGGAAACAGGGGCGAACACCAGGGCTTGCCCAGCGTCCCGCAGGTGGAAATGTCTGAGTCTGGGTTTGTACTCAGGTCTTTCTGACTCCAGGCATGGTACTCTGTCCATTATGTCTCCTGGCTGTCTCATGGTGGAAAATATCTTTGTACCAAAGAGAAAGATTCAGATCAGGGAGATAAACGGATAAGAAACTTTGAAGAGGGCATCATCTGGGACTGGAATGGATGGAAGATAAGGTGATGTGAAGAGTGGGCATCAGGCCATTTCAGTGATCGGTTACTAGTGTTGATCCATTCCCTTCTCCCACCTGATTTTTATTTCTAAGGATGCAGGCAGAAACATAGTGGAAATATCACAGAATATCAAGGAGAAAATGTAATTACTTCTTATAGTAAAATGTGAATGGGATGAATTCACTTAAAATCCCAGAGTTGCAGAATGCCTTAGAAAGTAGAAACCAACAACATATTGTGTATAAGAAAGACCCTTGACACAACTTCACAAAACATTAAAATGGAAGGGTGCCATTTTGTATTACCTTTTGAAACCATGGCCCCTAAACTCATTTCACTATATACCTTTTGACTCAGTGATTGCCACTTGACCAGCAAACTAAAGGGATAATAGAAAGAGTCACAACACAGAATTATAGCTACTTTTGGTGGTTGCAAAGATCTTGGAGTAGCTGGGTGGCTCAGTGGATAGAATGCTAGACCTGGAGTTAGAAGACTCATCTTCCTGAATTCAAATCTGGCCTCAGAAACCTACCAACTGTATGACACTAGGTAAGTCACTTAACCTGGTTTGCCTCAGTTTCTCTCAGCCGGAGAAGGAAATGGCAAACCATGCCATTATTTTTACCTATGTGCCATTTCTTGGGCAAAGTGCTTTAATTAAACTTTTCCCATTTGTTTCTCACAATAGTGCTTAAAGGTAGGTAATGTTATTGTCTCCATTTTACAATTGAGGAAACAGGTAGGCAGAGGTTGTGACTTGCTTAAGGTAACAGTGCTATCAAGTGTCTGAGGTAGAACTTGAATGCAAGTCTTCCTGACTGCCAAGTCTAACCCTATCCAGTATGCTACCAGTTGGCTTTTGATTGGTAGCCAGAATATAGTGAAAATGCTCCCTCGTGCATGGATGAGGTAGAAAACAGTAGGAGAAAGTGTCTTTTTCTATTGGCTGATTACAAGCAATGGATTAAGTGATAAAACAAGCTTTGTAAGGAAAGACCTCTTCCATCTTAATTTTCTTCTTTGTACTATTGGCACAGTGACCACACTCTCTCAGAAACTCTGGAGTGACTGACTTGTTGCCAACCAATTGCCTTGAAAATCATTTAGATTTGTAAGGTGAATCTTAGTGATCATGTTTTTCTAAGATCCTACCATCAACACTGGAAGAACACAAACATTGGTAACATCTTGATGTGATAATTATAGTGCTAATGAGATGAAATTACAAGGTCACCTTGGAATGAGGGGAATACTGCAGTGCAGTTTACAGAAAGCAAATGAAGTGTGTGTGTCAGTAGTCATTCACTGAGTGATTTGCAGTTGTATGTTAGATCTTTTTGATACTTTGGAAACAATTTGATGCAGGTTGAGAAATGGAAAGAATTTGTTGCACTTAGAAGTAGACAGAGTTTGATGTCATCACTGTATGAACACCAAAATCATTGTACACCTGATCATGTTGGAACTTGAAGATAAATTTTTAAGAAATATATATGGATAGTCGCTATTCTAAAGAAGTGATGGGCTAACACAGAATGTATTATACCTCAGGAGAATAGAAGAAATAGTTGGTACTCATGTTGTGGTCCCAGACATGGAAACAAAAAATTAGATTGAAAGGGTTTGACAGGTTAATTATTATGCCTAATCATTTAATAGATAATGAAATAAGGTGAACATTTGGCATATGTACAGCAAATCTAAAATATTTATTGGTCTTAATAGATTATAAGAAAAGTTGGATATAACTGCCAAAAAGCGTAGACCTGTGTTTCATCTTAGCATGTAAAATTTATAAAGAATGATGATAGTGCATCAAAACTGATCAGTACAGAAAAGCAGAAAGATTACCTGAGATTGATAAAGTAAAAACTAAAATGAAAAAATTTTTTGAAGAAAAAGTATTGAAAGGACAATGGAGAAAGGTCATCTAGTCCTGTGGAAGGAGCACCTCTAGTCACAGGGTTTGAGTTCTAGTCTTGGCTAAAAGGATTTGAGTCATGTCACTCAGCCATTCTCAGCTCATGGCCTGTGTTAAGTTGAGATGTGCAATTCATAATAACATCAGAGATTTTCTGGAGGACCTGGTGATGGCTGCAAGGAAGGTAAGCACTTTCCTCCTTGATCCTTTGTTTAAATAATTTTGGACATGTCACTCAGCCATCCTTAGTTCTTGGCCTGTGTTGTGAAATATAATGGGAATCCTGTCCTGCCTGAGTGGTAGGTCTTTTGTGAAGATCCAGTGTTATTGTATGTGAAACTATTTTTGAATTAAATCATACTGCGGTTGAGAGCTAATGATGTTTTGAAAGGATTTTTTCTGTTAGTACAAATTTTAAAACTCTTCCTTCTTGACCAAGGAAAAGGAAGAAAAATCAATTTCCTTTCTGCTATCTTGAAGAAAGAGCATATAATTATATTTGTGTGTGTCTGTATATATATTTGTTTGTTTTTTTCTTCAGATTCAGTGACCAGCTTTGAAATGAATGAGACTCCTGAAAACCTGAGCATTTCTGTGGAAGAATCTTGCCAGCAGAGATTTATGAGTGTTGGTCCTTATGACTTAAATTTTATAAAAATCTGTGACTCTGATATCAAGGTAGATAAAAATCCCAAGAATCACAGTGAATTTGATGAAGTTGGAAAGACCTTGACACCATATTCAGCCCTAAATCACTCTAAGGCAACAACCCCAAGAAATGACTGTTTTCAATACAGTATATATAGAGAATGCTTTACTGAACAGGTAGAGCTTATTCAGTCCCATGATAATCTTCCTGAAATGCAAATATATCAAAGTAGTCAATGGAAAAAGACCGTCAGCTTGAGTTCAGACCTCATTAGACATCAGAAAAGCTATATGGGCAAAAGGCTTCATATAAGTAATGAAGGAAGAAAGACCTTTAGCCAGAACTCTAAGATCAGTAGCCATCAGAAACTGCATATTCGAAAGAAACCTTGTGAATATAATGAAGATGCAGCAACTTTATCATCTCTCTCTTACCATCCTACATTTCATAATAGAATGAAAACATTCCCTTGTAATCAGTGTGGAAAGAGCTTTTATTGGAACCCAGATCTTGTAAGACATCAGAAGAGTCATAGTGAAGTGAAGCCTTATAAATGTAATGTATGTGGAAAGGGCTTCTGCTACAGATCTCTCCTTATTGGCCATCAGAGAGTTCATACTGGAGAGAAACCTTATGAATGTAATCAATGTGGGAAGGCCTTCTGCTACAGATCACTCCTTGTTGGCCATCAGAGAATTCACAGTGGAGAGAGACCTTATAAATGCGTTTATTGTGGAAAAGCTTTCCAAAGCAGTTCCCGTCTTTCTTCTCATCAGAGAATCCACACTGGAGAGAAACCATATGAATGTAATCAGTGTGGAAAGGCATTCACACAGAGTTCTCATCTTGGTGCTCATCAGAGAATCCACACTGGAGAGAAACCTTATGAATGTACTCAGTGTAGAAAGACTTTCAGATTCCGCTCTGGTCTTGCTTCCCATCAGAGAATCCATACTGGAGAGAAACCTTTTGAATGTAATCTGTGTGGAAAAGCTTTCCAAAACAACTCCCGTCTTGTTTCCCATCAGAGAATCCACACTGGAGAGAAACCTTATGAATGTAATCAATGTGGAAAGGCTTTCACACAGAGTTCCCATCTTGGTACACATCAGAGAATCCACAGTGGAGAGAAACCTTATGAATGCAATCAATGTGGAAAGGCTTTCAGATTCCGCTCTGGTCTTGCTACACATCAGAGAATGCACACTGGAGAGAAACCTTATAAATGTAGTCAATGTGGAAAGGCTTTCCAATGCAGCTCCAGTCTTGCTAAACATGTGAGAGTTCACACTGGAGAGAGACCTTATAAATGTAATCATTGTGGAAAAGCTTTCAGATGCAGCTCCAGTCTTGCTGCACATCAGAGAATACACACTATAGCAAAACCTTATGAATGTAATCAGTGTGGTAAGGCCTTCAAAAAGAGTTCCAAGCTTGTTGTCCATCAGAGAATTCACACTGGGGAGAAACCTTATGAATGTAATCAGTGTGGAAAATCTTTTAAATACAGCTCTCATCTTGCTGCCCATCAGAGAATCCATACAGGGGAGAAACCTTATGAATGTAGTCATTGTGGAAAAGCTTTCCAAAGCAGTTCTAGTCTTACTATACACCAGAGAATTCACACAGGAGAGAAACCTTATGAATGTAGTCAGTGTGGAAAGGCTTTCCAATGTAACTCGAATCTTGCTGCCCATCAGAGAATCCACACAGGAGAGAAACCTTATAAATGTATACGATGTGGAAAATCTTTCAGATACCGCTCTGGTCTTTCAGCCCATCAGAGAATCCACATTGAAGAGAAACTTTAGGAATATAATCAATGTTGTAAAGCCTTCAGGCAACAGTCATCCCATATTTCCCAAATTAGATAGAAATCTTATCACTGTAGTGAATGAGAATAGGTGTTGAAATGCAATACAGAGCTTGTTCAACATTAGGAAAATCATTCTGAGTAGCTCTGTATGGACTCAGATCAGAAATCATCTCTTATTTTACATCAGAGGCATGGAGAGGTGACTTAACTAAAGTTGTCAAAGGGGATAGGCTTTTCTCTAGCAGACAGAGATCAATATGCAACAGAATGTAACAATAATATACATCCTGGAATGAAGGTGTATAAAAGCAATGATTATGGAAAGGGTTTTCTTCACCTAGAGTTCATACTTGATTGTACTTTGAAAAAAATCATGTTAGAGATAAAACTTATGTATCTAATTAATATGAGGTTTCTTGCTGCAGCACAGAATTCATCAGACTTCCCAAATTAAGAGATCTCATTAAATACCCCAAATTTCATACTGTGAATAAAGTCCTATGAATATAATGAATTTTTCTCTGAAATCCTGATGTTTGTCACTACTTCCTAATAGTTCATGGCATTCATATACTTTGATTTTTTTCAGCCATTTCCCAATTAATTGATACTCACTATGTGAGTACTCACTTTGATGACACAGAAAAGCCTCATATAAATATTTTGGTGACTGTTGGAATTTATTTCTGTATTGCTTTCTTTAAGCAGCTAGGTGGCACAGTTGATAGAGTACTTGGCCTGGAGCCACTAGTCCAGATTTCAAAATCACTCTCTGAGACTCATTATCTCTGTGAATCTGGGCAAGTCACCCAACCTATTCCACTCTAAAGAAGGATGACAAGAGCACCTGCCTCCTAAGGATTAAATGAGATGCTATTAAATGCTTTGCAAGACAAATTGCTATGGAAATGCTCACTTTTCAACAATTAGTAATACTTGGGTCATAAGTTTCATAGTAAAGTCACTAGGCTAAAACATGGACAGTTTAGTCACTTTTCCTTGGATGCAAATTGATATTCAGACCAGAGCACAGGAAAGCAGTAATTGTAATGCATAGGGCACTAGCTTTAGAATCAGATGCTCCTTAGCTCTATTTGTTCGGGCAAGGAACAACTTCTCCATGCCTCACTTTGCTTATCTCTAAAATGAGTTGGTTGGATTCAGTAGTTTTGATGGTTCCTTTCAACTTCCAGTGTGTGTTCTCATCAAAAGTACATTCCTATGTCTCTCTCCCACACATCTTCCTATAATCTAGGAAGGAACAAATCTGAAAATACCCAAGTAAGCAATAGTCATCCAAACAATTTTTTCTTACTTAAAAATAACAGACTTGGAAACTGATCGGGTGTGTAATATACAAAAGAAGATGAGTATAGTAACCCTGTGTTTAATCAAAGACCTCCCCTATGGGGTTAGTACTTACCAACCACTACAAAATGTTGGAAACACTGGAAAGCAGGCTGGCAGAAAATAGATGTGATTTTAATAATACAAAATAAAACAGAAGAAAGACCAGAAGGAAAGAAGATAGCTTTGAAAGTATCATGTTGAATTTTTTAATTACTCAATTGGCAAATCAAGCAAGATATCCATATTAGAAATTGTTTTGTGTGCAGTCCTCTTTTTCTGTTGGATGGTGTATATAAAATGTTCATTTTATTTCATATTTATGAATTTCAGGATTAAAAAGGTTGAATATTGATGGTTTCCTTTTTGTCGTTTTCACCAATTTTGAAGGCATGCCAAGAAGTGGCAAAACTATCTTAATGTCTTACTCATTATTAGTGCTTTGGAGCAAGTTTTCATACACCATGTTGTTGACATTCATGTGTCAGGACTTTGGAAAATTTCCTGTCCTTTCAACACTCAACAATTGGTGCTGACTCTGGGTAGACACAGGTGTCAGTTCTCTCTATATCTTGGATATAAGTGACTTTTCTTGGTCATTTTTCATGTAATATTAGATACATTCAGCATGCAAGACACAGTTGTGAAAGCTACCTGAGTGTATTTACTGCTCTTTAAAATTTTTTTTATAAGTGAAAATTTCCCTTCCCTCTCCCCCTCCCACCTCAAATTGAAAAAAGAAAGGAAGACAAAACCCCCATAACAAACATGTATAATCAAGGGCAATATTCCTGCATTGTCCATGTCCCACAAATACCTTGTTCTGCACTATGAGTTCATTATCTCTTATCAGATGGTGGGTAACATTTCATCACCTATCCTCTGGAGTTGTAGTTTACCATTGTTTTAAAGTTCTTAAGTCAGAGTATTTTTTTTCTACTTTTTTTTAAACTATTTTTGTTATGTAAATTCTGTTGGTTCTGCTTACTGTACTTCAAGTTTCAGTGTGATTATCCCCTTGATCTTTTCTTAAAAACAGTTATAATTCATCAAATTCATATACCTTTACTTATCTAGCCATTCTTCAATTAATGAGAATCCCCTTAGTTTCTAATTCTTCATCTCTGAAAAGAAATGTTTTTAATACAATTTAATTTATTGTGATTAAGATTCCTTCCTTATCTACTTTCTTTTTGCTTTCTACTTTTCTTTGTCTTTCCGTGTTAATGAGAGGTATTTATATGCCCGAATCTTTCTTTCCTGCTTTGATCAGTTTACATGAGAGTGACATTTAAATGTTACCTGTTTCCCCCACCTGTTCCTCCTCTGTTGTATAGGTCTACACATCTGTCTTACTTTTGTGAGATAACTTCCTTTAACCCTTCCTCCCTCCTCCCCTGTCCACTGTCCCTCTTCCCTTTTCATTCTTTTAGGATCATCAAGCCTCAACAGACCCACTCCCAGACCTTCTAAATATTCTTATCATCCCTGATGATTAAGTTTCAGAAGGGACACATCTATCATCTTCCCATATAAAAAGGAAGCAATTTATCTAGATTTTTGATTTTTATTTCCTTCTTATGTTTCTCTTGACTCTTTGAATTTAAAAATTTCTCTGCTGCCCTGGTCTTTTCATCAGCAACCATTGGAAGCCCTCTAATTCATTAAAGGGGCATGTTTCCCATTTTTGGTGGGCAAGTTATTCTTGGTTGTAAGCCAGTATCCTTTGTCATCTAGAATGTTTCAAGTTCTCTACTCCTTTGTAGTGATGGTGGCTAAATCGTGTGTGAACTGTGGTTCCTTAGTGTTTAAATTATTTCTAAATGCTTATAGTATTTGGGTAAGATTGTCCTGTGAGTTTTCATTTGGGGTTTTCTTTCTGGTAGTGATCTGTGGATTCTTTCCATTTCTACTTTAATTTTACATTCTAAAAAGATCTGGGCATTTTTTTTTCGATTTCTTGAAGGCTAGGCTCTTATTCTGGTTATGTCTTTAAGGTAGCAGTAGTAGTAGTAGGAGTAATAGTAGCAGTAATAGTAGTGATAGTAGTACTTGCGATAGTAGTAGTAGTAGTGTTAATAATAGTGATCTCATTTTATCCTCATAACAACCCTAGTGGTGCTAACCGAGTGCTCTTACCATCCTCATTTAAATACACACACACACACACACACACGTATATGTAAAATTTTATTTTTTCCAATTACATTATAAAGATAATTTTCAACATTTATTCTCATAAGATTTTGAGTTCCAGATTTTTCTCCTCCCCTTTCCCAAGATGGCAAGCAATTTGGTATAGGTTATTTATGTGCAATCATGTAAGACAATTCCTCATTAATCATGTTGTGAAAGAAGAAACAGAACAAAAGAAAAAAAAAACCAAAAAAGTGAAAATAGTATGTTTCCATCTGCATTTGGACTCCATCAGTTTTTTGTCAGGACGTGGATAGCATTTTCCATCACGAGTTTTTTGAAATAGTTTTCAAAGTCGATCATCACACATTGTTGCTGTTGCTGTATACAGTGTTCTAGTTCTCACTTCATTCAGCATCAGTTAATGTTAAGTCAAGGTTTTTGTGAAACTCCTGCTTATCATTTTTTATAGCACAATAGTATTCCATTACTTTTATATACCACAACTTATTTAGCCATTCCCCAACTGATGGGCATCCCCTCAATTTCTAGTTCTTTGCCACCACAAAAAGAGCTGTTATAAATATTTTTGTTTTCCCTTTTTTATGATATCCTTGAGATACAAACCTAGTGATGGTATTGCTAGATCAAAGGGTATGCACAGGTTTGATTGCTCTCCAAAATGGTTGGATCAGTTTACAACTACACCGGCAGTGTTTTAGCGTCTCAAATTTCCCACATCTCCAACATTTTATCTTTTTCCTTTTCTGTCCTATTAACCAATCTGATAGATTTGAGGTGGTACCTCAGAGTAGTTTTAACTTATATTTCTCTAGTCAATAGTGATTTAGAGCATTTTTTCGTATGACCTGAGATAGCTTTGATGTCTTCATCTGAAAACTACCTGTTTACCTGTTCATATCCTTTATTTATCAATTGGAGAATAACTCATAAGTGTGAATCAATTCGCTGTATAATTGAGGATTTGATTAAATATGCTTGTTGCAAAATTTTTTCCCATCTTCCTTCTTTCCTTCTAATCTTAGTTTCATTGGTTTTGTTTGTGCAGAACCTTTTTGTTTAATATAATCAAAAGTATCTATTTTGCATTTCATAATGCTATCTCTTGTTTGGTCATAAATTCTTCCTTTCTCCATAGATCTGACAGGTAAGGTATTCTTTGCTTCCTAATTTGCTTATGGTATATACCCTTTATGTCTAAATTATGTATCCATTTTGACCTTATGTTGGTATACAACATGAGATGTTGGTGTACACCTAGTTTCTGCCATATAATTTTCAAGTTTTCCCAATAGCTTTTGTCAAATAATGAGTTCTTATTCCAGAAGCTGGGTCTTTGGTTTTATCAAATAGTATATTACTATGTTCATTTACTACTGTGTCTTGTGTATCTAATATACTGATCCACCACTCTATTAGCCAGTACCAAATAATTTTGATGATTGCCACTTTTTGAAATAGTTCCAATCTAGTATAGCTAGGCCGCCTTCCTTTGCATTTTTAACAATAAATTCTCTTTATATTCTTGACCTTTTGTTCTTCCAGATGAATTTTCTTTTTTTTTCTAGCTCTATAAATTTTTTTTTTTGGTAGTTTGATTGGTGTGGCACTGGATAATAAGTAAATTAGGTAGAATTATCATTTTTGTTATATTAGCTCAGCCTATTACCCACAAATAACATATTTTTCCAGCTGTTTAGATCTGACTGTTTGTGTGAAAAGTGTTTTGTAATTGTGTTCATATAGTTTCTGAGTTTTTCTTGACAGGTAGACTCCCAAGTATTTTATACTGGCTGCAGTTATTTTAAATGGATTTTCTCTATATCTCTTGCTGCTGGGTAGCATTCTCATTTTACAGATAAGGAAATTGAAGTGTGCTGAGGTTAAGCATATGCTTCGATATTCTGTCCATGCTAGTCCTTTGCTCTTTCTCCAACATTTCCAGACATCAAAATTCTCAACTAATGCAGTATGCAATATTCTCCCACAGTGCTCCAATTCCAGGCAATAAAAAGTCTCTAAAGGGATAAAGGGAGTCAGTTAGCCTGTCCTCATGAAGGCCTACTTTTCTTCAGTTTTTCCTCAGCCCCCATGCCAGAAGCTCCACCTCTACTTGGCCATTAACCGGATCTTAAGATAACAGCTGTCTTATGGAAATGCTCTTTCCTGATCTCCAGATCCTTTAGTCTGCCTAAATGAAAGGATTAGTTGATGATTTATAATTAGGTCTTGGTTCCTTCCAGTGATATCTTTAGTAGTTTTTTTAATTTTATTTTTCAGTTTTCTACAATCACTTCTGTAAGTCTTAGATTTTCTCCCCTTCCCTCCCCTGTCCCTCCCCAAGATGGCATACAGTCTTATATGGGTTCTACACATATATTCTTATTAAACATATTTCACATTAAGTCATGTTGCATTGAAGAATTAAAACAAATGGGAGAAACCATGAGAAAAACCCAAACAAAAAATGTGACATGAGAAAATATTCTGCTTCATTCCGTGTTCCAGTTCCATAGTTCTTTCTCTGAATGTGGATGGCATTTTGCCTCAGAAGTCCTTTAGGAAAGTTTTACGTCCTTGCATTGCTGTGAAGGGCTTAAGTCTACCAGAAAAATGCCTTGCACACTGTGGTTGTTACTGTGTACAGTGATTTGGTTCTGCTCCTTTCACTTGGCATCAGTTCATGTAAGTCCTTCCAGGCCTCTCTGAAGTCTTCCTAATCATTTCTTACGGCAAAATAGTATTCCATTACATTCATATACCACAACGTGGTCAGCCATTCCCCAATTGATGGGCATCCCCTTGATTTCCAGTTCTTGGCCACCACAAAGAGAGTGATTTCTTTGGGACACAATCCTAGAAGCAAAACTGCTGGATCAAAGGCTACGTACATTTTTGTAGCCCTTTGGGCATAGATCCATATCACTTCACAGAATGGTTGGATCAGCTCACAGCTCCACCACCAATGAATTAATGTTCCAACTCTCCCACATCTCCAACATTTATTGTCTTCCTGTTTTGTCATGTTAGCCAATCTGATAGATGTGATATGGTACCTCAGAGTTATTTTGATTTGCATCTCTCTAATCAATAGTGATTTAGAGCATTTTTTCATATGAGTATAGATTGCTTTAATTTCTTCCTCTGAAAACTCCCTGTATCTTTAATGGTTTTGATGGCCTTTCAGTCATGCAGGTTTCTCTTCATTAAGATGTATTATAAATCCCTCTCTTTATTTGGCAGACTAATTATTTCTATCCAGTTTTATTTCTGTCCTTTTTTGCCTCAAAGAGCTTATTGTTCATTTCAAAATATTTGAATTACCATTTAGTGTCTGTTGGTTTATAATGTGTCTTGAGTGTGTCCAGAATTTATTTTTGAAGATGACCCTGCTATCTGCCTGCCTGGACAGTTGCCTGAAAGGAGTGGGTTCTTGGTGTTGAGGGTAGATTAATTGCCTGGTTAAAGGGCTGACTAGATCATCTTGGTTTCCTTCTAACAGGACAGCAATTAGGCCCTTACTTCCTGACAAAAAAGTTTCTTGGCTTCTTCAAAATCCTTCCCCAAGTGACTCAGAATTTCCTGGGGCTTCTCCTGTTGGTGCAAAGTAGACTTTCCAAAAAAAAAAACACTTGAAGGCTGAACCTCAGCATTCAAACCAAAGAGATTCAGGTGATCAAAATCTTACTCAGTGTTTTTTTGGGGGGGCAGAGGAAGGAGGCTTAAGGGAGGTTTTTTCCAAAGGCTCAAGGAAGAGAACTTACTGAGTGAAATGGAAATGACAGTGGGAAACAAGGAGCATTCCATCCACCCTAACTTGTCCAGTGAGCCAAGTGGAATGACTGAAGGAGCAACCAGTACTGGAAACAATGCCTAGAGAATTCTTTGTCATTAGGTGGGAGTCAAGATTTGGTGATGACTGGAAGATGAAAGGAGTGAGAGGAGAACATTTAGCATGAAGGAAAGTGTGTTGTCTATTGGACAGGTATGCCAAAGGGCCGAGTAGATAAGGTTTGTGGTATTTGGTTAGGGCTTTGGGGAGGGAGGATTTAGGAAGTCACAATAAGGAATTGAGTGGTGGGGGAGGGAAAATGGGATTTGGATGTTGCCCTACAGAAGTTCAGAATCACTGGGATGTGTAGGGTATGAGCAGGAATAGTATACTACAGTGTTAAGAAATTAGAAATGTGATTAATATAAAGAAGCATGAGAAGACCTACATGAACCTACATGACCTACAGAATGAAATAAGATGAGCCAAAAAAATTTGAAGGCAGCAACATGCATGGGAAAAATAGTCACACATGCCAAAATTACGTGAATGTTTCAGGTAACAAATGCAGCAAAGTTGCCAGTTCAAAGATAAACTCACACAAATTACCAGCATTTCTGTATAATCAACACAATTCAGTAGGAAAGATAGAAATAGAAATTCTATTTAAAATAACTCTCCATGGTAAAAAATGCTTGGAAGTTTACATGCCAAGACATGGACATAATAGCAAGACACTCTTTATACAAAGGCAGACCTAAGTGATTAAAGACATCAGGAATACACCAAGCCAATGTCATCATAGGTTTCCTTTGCTTACATTTATTTCCCTATGATAAGCTCATCCCCTCTCCCCAGTTTAGGGGAGATTTAGGAAGAATGAGAAGTCATCAGTAGTGGTGCCAAAGAAAATATAAAGAAGCAATAAACAAGGAAACTACCTTATGCTGAGAACCATGAACAAGGTAATCCCAATAGTAAACATATGTTCTAAATGTTTAACACCTAAATTAATAAAGGAAACATTAATTGATCAATAAGAAGTTATAGAAAGTGAGATAGTAGAGACAGGAGATTTCAGTATCCTTTTCTCAGATAAGTATAACAAAGTATAGAACAGAAGTAATTAGGAGGTAAATTAGATCTAAAACTTTAGATATTTTCTAAATGGAACTGCTAAAAATATACATGTCTTGACTGCACATAGAACTTTGACAAAAACTTTGTCTTGTTTTAGGGAACAGATATTCCAAAGAACCATAAAAAAAAGAAATGTACCATGTAAAAAATATTTAAAAATACCAGTTTCAGAGGGTTAATAAACTAAAGACACAAAAACAAATGGAGACTTGACAATGAAATACTAAATAGCAAGTGGGTCAAAGAATAAATCATAGAAAAAGTAATGATGTGAAAGAAAATGATAATGAAACAGTGGACCAAGATTTCTTGCATGTAGCTCAAGATGTTCTCAGCAGAAAAACATCTATACAAAAATAAATTAGCAAAATAGAAAAATAAAGGTTTACGGGGAGTGGCTGAACAAATTGTGGTAAGTGATTATGATGGAATTCTATTGTATTATAAGAAATGATGGGCAGGATGCTCTTAGAAAAACCTGGAAGGACTTGCATTTTCCTAATGCAAAATGAAATGTACTGTGTAGAAAGTAACAGTGCTATTCTAAGACAATCAGCTGTGAATGACTTAGCTCTTCTCAATAATACAGTGATCCAAGACACCTCTGAAGGACTTAGATGAAAAATGCCATCCATCCCCAGAGAAAGAACTGATAGTGTCTGAATACAGATTGAAACTTAGCTTTTTTAAAATTTATTTTTCTTGAGTTTTTTTTTTTTTTAGGGTGGGGTCTGTTTTCTTTCACAACATGACTATTATGCGAGTGTTCTGCATGACTAAACATATATAACCTAAATCAAATTGCTTGCCTTCTGTATGAGAGGGGTGGGGAGGGAAGAAGGGAGAGAATTTAGAACTTGAAGTTTTAGAAATGAATTTTAAGAATTGTTTTTACATGTAACTAGGGGGAAAAACACAATTAAGAAAAATAATTTCCACTCTTGCAAAAAAAAAAAAACCAAACCACCCAGATTTAGTAAACTGAATAGGTATTAAACAATTGGAAAGTCAACAGATAAATACAAAGGAGGAATTAAAATCAGAAAAAAAATTGACAAAACTGAAAACAAATATAAATAAAATTAGAACCTAGTTCTTTGAAAAGACTAATAAAATTGATAAAGCTTTATCCAATCTGATTAAAAAGGCAAAAAATCAAGTCAGGAAAATAGCAAATGAGGAAGGTGAAACCACAACAAAATCAAAGTAATAAGAATAACTGCAACCTATGTAACACACTTGTGTGCTAACAAAACAACACAAAAGATAATACCAAATATATAAAATATGCAAACTGACAAACTCTTCCTAGACACATTAAATAATCTAGTCTCAGGAAAGGAACTAGAATTAGCCATTAAGGTGCTACTAGTGGAAAAATATCTCCTGATCTTAACTGGATTTACAGTAGAATTCTATCAATGGAAAGAGCACTGGCCCTGAAGTCAGGAGGACCTCAGTTCAAATCTAGCTTCAGAAACTTGTCATTCACTTGCTGAGTAAGTCATTTAACCCTGATTTGCCTTCCAAAAAACCCCCAAAACTACTAGAATTAATAGCCATAATACCTAAGTTATTCTTTAAAAGGGTGATAGCACCCTACCAGAATCATTTCATGAGACAAATGCAGTACTAGTACAAAACCAGGAAAGGGTGAAACCCAGGAAAAGAATTATAAACCAATATGATTAATGAATTTTTAATGATTATTCAAAAATTTTAGATAAAATCTTGTTCAATATACTGCACATCCTTAGACAAGAAATCATTCATTAGACCAAGGATGGCTCAACATTATGGAGACAATCAATGTAATTAATCATATTAAAAGCCAAAATATCAAAATTGACATGATTATCTCAATAGATACAGAAAATACCTTTGACAAAGTAAAAAACTCATGTTAAAAAAAGTCCTACACGCTGTAATCACAGATCTTTTGATATTATGTTTGGCATTAATATTTTATGTTGCTCTATATAGTATAAATATTATAATATTATGAACTTTTAAATATTACAAACAGTATCAATAACCAAAAGAAAAAGTACTATTCAATAAGGATACACATTTTTAGATAAGTGTTTTATTAAAGCAAGGATGCCCATTCTACTTTTAGAGAATATAGTTCTGAAAGCGCTAGTAACAGTAATAAGATGCGATAGAATTTAAAGTTAAAGAGACAGGCAAATGGAGTTAAACTATCCCTCTTTGTGGATGATATGATGGCAGACATGGAAAATCTTAGGGAATCATCCAAGATACTGCCACTATCATTTCAACTAAGTTGCAGGTTACAAAATAAACCCTCAAAAATCAACTGCATTTCTAGGTAATAATAGCAAAATCAAAGAAGTGATAGCAGAAAGGAGAATCTCATTTGGTATAATTACAAAATGCATAAAATATCTGGGGATCAGTTTGTCAAAGGTAAAAAAAGATTTACATAATTTCAATTGCAAGGTCCTCATAAAGAAATAATGAACAAATTAAGTAACTGGAGATAAATTCAGTGCTCATGGCTGGGCCAACCCAATTTTATAAAAATGACAACAATACCAAGTATAATTTGCACTTTTAACATTGCATCAATCAAATTATAAGAGATTCTTTATAGAATTTGATAACAAAATTCATTTAAAAATATCTAGAATATAATGGAAAATCACCAAAAGAGGAAGAAATGAAGGGGGTAAATACTTATAGACTTCAGATGATACTAAAAGGCATTATTTATCAAAACCATATTGTATTGGTTAAAAATATAAAGGCAGATCGATGGAACAGACAATATAAGGGAGAATCAGAAACAATGGAACTCAAAAACCCAGTGTTTGATAAACACTGTGGAAAATACAAATTACTTAGAAAGAATTTCATATTTGATAGAAACTAACAGGAAAATTGAAAAGTTGTCTTGCAGAAGTTAAATTTAGATCAACACCTTTTATCACATTTTGCAATATGTAGATACCTGGCCTTAATATTGAAGATAAAATAAAATACTTAGAAGCAGATTATGTTATGTTATCATATTATATATATGTATATATAATATACATACATATATATATATTACAGCTATGGGTAGGAGATGTATTCTTAACCAAAGAAGGGATAGAGGCAATTACAAAAGACAAAATAGATAACTTGGAATATATAAAACTGAAAACTTTTGCACAGACAAAATTAATTCACCTAGGGTAAGAAGGGAAGTGGTTAAATGGGAAAATACCTTTATCAATTTTCTCTGATATGTTTGGCTTTCAAGATATATGAATAATTAATAATATACACATATATGTGTATATTTGTGTGACCAATAGCCAGTAGTGAATAGATGAATGATAAAGTGATATGAACAAATGGTTTTCAAAAGAATTACAAAATATTAGCAGCTATATAAAAGAAAGTTCAAGTTACTAATGATAAAAATAAATGAAAATTAAAATATCTCTGAGGTTTCATCTCTCATCTTGCAAATTGACAAAGACTATCGACAAAAGATCGGCAATAGTCAATGTTTGAGAGATTTGGGAAGAATAGGCATACCCTTGTAGTGTGGTGAAGCTGTGAGTCAGTTCAAACACTTTGGAAAGCACTTTAGAATTATGCAAATAAAGTGATTAACATGTTCACATTATTTCACCCAGAGATTTCATAGCTGAGTTTTTACTATATGAAAGTCATTGATAAGAAGACAGACCCCATATGCCCTAAAATATTTATAGAAGCACTTTTTTGATGAGAAAATTGGAAACAGATGCTGATTCATTTGAGAATGGCTAAATAAATTGTGGTGCACAAATGCAGGGGAATATTACTGTGTTATGGACATGACAAATGTATTAAATACAGAAAATCATGGAAAGACTTATGTGAACTAATGTAAATTAAGGAGAGTAAATTAAGGAGAGCCTAGACAATGATTACAAGGTAAATGTGAAGAATAACATACAGGAAAGAAAAATCAAAAGAAAAGATTGCAAATTTGTGGAAAATAAGCATGGCTTAAGAACAGATGTGAAGAGACACTCTCACTCTAAGACTTTTCAAAGGTGGGAGTTCCATAAATGGTGTACATTGCACATATTTTCAGGTTTTAACAATATGTTGATGAGTTATACTGATTTTTATGTTTCTTTTGTCTTAAAAAATTGTTTTCAGTCATTTAAGTCTTGTTCGACTCTTCATGATCCCATTAGAATTTTCTTGGTAAAGATGCTGGGGTAGTTTGCCAGGAGAAGAGCAGGGTCTCAGTTTCAGCATCTGTCTCAGTTTAAAACCTTAAACCAAAGAGAAGTCTGTAGGTCTGTCATTCTGAACCAGCAGAGCTTCCCAGTTGACTGATAGTGCCTGAATCTATGCTTGTTCAGATCCAAACCAAGACCAGGACCAGCTAACAATCAGATGGAGGTGGATTGGCAGGGAGTGAAAAGAACTGGGTTAAACCATTTTGGGAGCATGGAAAGCTTCCAATTTTCTAGCCAGAGCTGCCCTGAAATCCTGGAATGAGACAATACTCAATATCACCAAGAAAGCAGCAGCAGGACCATCTCAGACCTTCCCTACAGAAATGTACAGATATGGCCCTAACATTAATTATGAAGTAAGAATGTAGGCTGGAAAATCAGCAAACAAAAGAAAACAAAAAATCCATTATTAAAAAAAAAAAACATAACTGTAGATGCTCAGGACATAAACCCCAAGAAGGGAATGACTCTAAAATTCCTACAAGCAAAACCTCAAAGAATAAAACCGCTTGGGCACAAATTCAATTAGAATTCTTTGAAGACATAAAGCAATACCTTTTTAAGTTTTAAAAATGCTTTTATAAATACAATGAGAGCATTCAAATAAAAATGGGAAATAAGTGAAAGGTATGGAAAAAAGAATTGGAAGGGGAATTACAGCACGAGAGGTAAATCTTGTTCTAGCAACAAATTTCCTGAAAGTTAGAATGGATCAGATAGAAGTCAATGACTCAATGAGACAACATGAAATATTAAAAGAAAATAAAAATTTTGAAAACAATAGAAAAACATGTAAGTTATATAAAACTGCAACAGCAACTGACTTGGAAAACAGAATGAGGAGAAAACAAGATGAAGCATCATTGAACTTCTTGGACAGCATAACCAAAAATTTAAAGAGCACAATGATGCCATTTCAAGAAATCTTAAAAGAACACTGCCCAGATTGCTTATGACTAGAGGGCAAAGTATAAATAGAAAGAATCTATTCCTTACCTCATGAAACTCCCAAATGAAAACTCCTAGGAATATTATAATAATCCATGCTTCCAGGTCAAAGAAAACATTCTGCAAGCAGTCAGAAAGAAATACTTCAAATACCAAGGAGCCACTGTCAGAATCACACATGATTTAGCAATCATCACTATAAAGGAGTGGAATACCTTGCAACAATATTCCAGAAGGCAAAGTTTATAGGCTTATAGCCAAGAATGACTCACTCAGAAAAACAGTAAAACATTTCAAGGGGGAAAAATGGACCTTTTATGAAATGGAGGACTTCCAAGGATTCCTCATACAAGGAACAGCGCTTCATGATAATTTTGATTTTCAAATATAGGAGTTCAAAGAAACATAAAAAGCTAATCACAAACAATAACAAAGAACAAAATAATAATAAACTGCTTACATTCTAATATGACAGATTGTACATGTGAATAACATTTTAGGGTGTTTCAGAGCTTTCTTCTTTCTTACAAGGTGCTTTTTCTACAATCTTAGCTCAACTTACTTTTTCTGCCTTCTCCAGTGTCACTGTTTGATCCTCAGCTATTGAGGGGGATGTCGAACTCATATTTCTACATCTACTCTGTCTCTGAATGTGGATAATTACCAGAAGGAAATTCCTTCTTATCAAGGAAATCAAATTTACAAACTTGATGAGGGTAGTATCTATGCATTTATTTAGTTTTTAAATTGTATTTTTAATTTATAGAATAAAACAAGCATTTCCATAATAGTACAATAAAAAGATGATTGTACATGAAACTGAAAATCTATCATGCGTTATTCCTTTCAAATACACAACAAAATTATAATGAAAATTTTTTCTTCCTTCTCCCCCCTCACCCAGAGATGGCCATCAATAGACACCAATAGGTATATGTATATATGTATGTATGTATACATATATATGTCAAATTATTCTATACATCTATTTCTCAGTTCTTTTCTCTGGATCCATATAGCATCTTTCTACAGATCTCCTTTATAGTTAATTGGGTATTTATAATAGACAAAATAATTTATTTGCTCAAAGTTGTTCTTAAAACAATACTGCTATTACTGTATACAGTGTTCTCTTGGTTCTGCTTATTTTGCTCTTTTTTATTTTATGCAAGTCCTTCCATGTTTTTTTCTAAAACCATTGAGATCATTTCTTATTGCAGTCATATTCCATCACAATCATATATCACAACTTATTCAGTCATTTCCCAAATGATGGGCATCCAGGTCTTTGCCACCACAAAGAGAGCTGCAATATTTTAGAACATAAATGTTCTTTTCTTTTCCCCCTAATTATCTTCAGAAATAGACCACGTAGCAGTATTGTTGGGTCAAAGGTATAGAAAATTTAACTATTTGGGCATAATTCCAAATTGTTCTTCAAAATGGTTGGATCCTTTTACATTTCCACCAACAAGGAATTAGAATCCCAATTTTTCCATGTCTTTTCCAACATTTGTTACTTTCCCCCTCTATCATTTTAGCCAGTCTGGTAGGTGTAAAATGATCTCTCAAGGTTGTTTTAATCTGCATTTCTCCAATTAATAATAATTTAGAATACTTTTATATGACTAAATTGTTTTGATTTCTTCATTGGAAAACTGCCTGTTCATATTCTTTGACCATTTATCAACTGAGGAATGGCTCCTACTCTTATAGATTTGACAAAGTTCTAATGATTATTTGTGAATTTCTCTCCATCTTATTTTTACTCGCTATTTTCCTTCTCAGCCTTTCTTTTTACCCTATCCCAGTACCATATCATTTCCCCTTACTTTCTTATTCCTTATTTTGCCTGCCCCTCTTCTTTTCCCCCACCCTCCTAATCTTGTAATATACTGCCTTTTAGAAGTCCCTCATACCCTCTGTCCTCCAGTTTTCTTACCTCTTTAGAAATTCTGAGAAGATTTCTAAACCTCTTCATATGTACACTTTATTTCCTCTTCAACCCAGATGGGTGTTAAGTTCTAACATTACCAGCCCTCCATTCCCCACTGCTTCCTCTGTATTGGTTCTTCCTTTGACACTGTTTTTATGAGATAATTGCTTCTTTTTTTTTTTTTAACCATTTCCTACCCAATTTTGTTTTTTAGAATCACTCCATCATATACAACTCAGCCACAACCTTTCTTTCAAACTACCTTAGTCATGATGACAATTTAAAGAATACTGATAACATTTTTACATATCATAAATATTTAACTTTTATCAGTGCCTTATAATTAGTCTTTAATGATTTCCTTATATTTCTTTTGGATCTTTTATATAAAATTTTCCATTGGGTTGTGGTCTTTTTGTGACAAATACCTGAAAGTCTTTCAGTTTATCAAATGATCACTTTTTTTCATTTGGGATTATACTCAGCTTTGCTGAACCAATTATTCTGGGATGCAACCACAGGTCTTTTGCTCTTCCAAACTTAATGTTTCAAAACCTACTATCTTCTAGTGTAGAAACTGCTAGGTATTGTGAAGTCCTGACTTTTTTTGAAGTATTTAAATTGCTTTTTTCTTGTTGCTCACAATATTTTCTCTTTAACCTGGGAATTTTGAAGCTTGACTATGATGTTCCTGTAAGTTTTCTTCTTTGAATCTCTTTCAGGTGTTGATCAGTGGATTCTTCCCATTTCTACTTTGCCATCTTTTTCTAGAACTTCAGGGCAATTTTCCTTAATAATTTCTTGTAATATTATATAAGGATTCTTTTTTATAATCACAACTTTCAGGTAGTCTGACAATTCTTATTTTACCTTTCTTTGATCTGTTCTCCAGATCACTTGTTTTTCTAATGCAGTGCTTCAGATCCTCTTCAATTTTTTTCTAGTCTTGCTATTTCTTGGTGTCTTATAATGTCATTTGATTCCACTTGCCCAATTTTAGTTTTCAAGGAGTTGTTTTCTTTTTTAAGATGTTGTTTCTCCTTTTCAAATTGGCTAACTTCCTTTTCATAATTTTTTTGGATTACTTTTTCCCCCCTAATTTTTCCTTGTTCTCTCTTATTTGACATTTGAATTCCTTTTTAAGGTCTTCCAAGATTTCTTTTTGGGTCTGTGACCATTTGATTTTACTCTTTAGGTCAGAAGTGACTTTTTTTACCTCATTATCTTCCTCTGAATATGAAGCCATACCTTCTTTTACACCAAAGTAGCTATCCATGGTCTGGTTCTTTTTCCTTTGCTTACTCATTTTTATTTTTACTTGCCTTATTTTATGTTTAGCAGCTTGATATTATTATAATCATATTTTAATTCCAATTTGTAGGTAATGTTGTCCTAGAATTTGGGCTCATCTTACTGCTGTTTTCTGAATTCTGTCTCAGGGTTTAATCTCAGGGACTCCTCCCTTTCTCCCCTAAGCTTTAAGCACACTGTCCTGAAAATGTTCTCGCTCCTGTCAGTTCCACACTTACAAGGCATGCAGTCACTCCTCCTCCCCCACAGCCACAGTTTGAGATCACATCTGGTCAGTACTTCTAGGCTTAGCTCCTGGAAACAGCGGGGAGTCCTTCAATCTCCCCTCTCAGCATTTAGGGTTAGGCTTAGATGAAGGTTTGTGAGGTAAAGTTCCTTGAGGCCTAGTCTGCTTCCATCAGGGCCCACTGTTCATTGATTTAGTGGAGTCAGCCTGGAGATGTCTATACTTCACTCAGGCCAAATCTTAACTCCTGAAGGTCCTCTCAAGTTACAGCTTTACCCCTTTATTTTTGCAGCTCTGTGTTCATTTCATGGTGATTTTCTGTCTGCATGTGAGGAAAATCTGGAGAGCCTGGGAGTTTGAGAAGCATTTAAGTAAATGTAATGGGAGACGGTTCAGTGGAGTTTCAGTCCCTTGAGCTTTCTTGGTTTGCTTGCAGTGGGAATGGAAGCTTGCTGAGCCCGCTACCAGAATCTTGTTGTGGTGCTTATTGGATTTGTCTCTCCTCACTTCACCTCCTCAGGAATCCAGCAACTATTTCTTATGGTGATAAAAAGCTTTTAAATTGGCTGCTGAGCCAGAACTGAGTGTGCGTATGAGAAAAAATTGATAGGGGAATTTGTTCCAACTCTTCTGATTGGAATAAGGAAGAATTGCTACAGGCTTCTCAGCCAGAAGGGAGATGGCAGGTGTTTCTTTGGGGAGTCTTATTTCCCCACTTGGCCCCTAACCCAAGGCATTCTGCTCCTGTTTTTCCATCCCTGTTGTGTTTTCATTATTTCCTTCTCTTAAGTGAACAAACATAGGAGACAGAGATGATAATGGTATGACCTTGGCACTAATGAAAGGTATGGGGACCCACAAAAGGTCCAGGAACTGGAGTTCATAATGGAGATTTCAGTGAGGAGGGGCTGAATAGAAACCCTCTTGATCTAGTTCAGCATTAATCATCTTGCTTGTAGAGATACCATAGCCTGCAAGCAAGGATGGGGCGTGTGTGTGTGCACCTCTCACCCTTTATGAGTTAGGGAGGGATATTTGGTGCTTTGATTCTTGCATGGTTAATATTTGTAGGACTGTCCCTAGATATTTGTTTGTGAAAATAACTTTGTGATCTGTCAAGTGCTACGTAAATGGGAAGAAAAAGTATCTCTCCTTATTCTTAGGCACACATGCAGCCAGCTACCTGTAGCTTTGACCAAGGGTCTCAAGGAGACCCGGACCCTTCTAATCACCTGCCTTCATCAGTAGAGGTCCTCCCTTCTGATACTCCAGCTTCAAAGGCTTGGCATAATTGAACGCCATCATCTTGTTTTCATCTCAGTTTTGTAAACTTTCTATTAGTTTCTTCTGTACTATTACTACCAAAACATGTCCAAATCTCCTCCATCATTAAATAACTCTCATTTGATCATATCTTCTCTAGCTTTTATCCTGTATCTCTTCTTGTGCTACCTTCTAAACCCTTGAAAAAGTCATCTCCACTCAGTCCCTTCATTTATTTTGTTCTCTGTATTTTTAAAAAAATTTTTTAGAGGCAGTTGGGATTAAGTGATTTGCCAAGGGTCATGCAGATTATAATAAGTATCTGAGCCCAGATTTGAACTTGGATCCTCCTGACTCCTGGGCTGGTACTCTATCCACTGTTTAATCTAGCTGTCCTTCTTCTCTGTATTTTGAGAAAACTTCCAACACCATTATTCAACTGAAACTATTCTTCCTAAACTGACCAATGGGCTCTTAATTGCAGAATCTAATGGCCTTATCTCAATCCTCATCCCCCTACCAGAAGGGTTATTTTTTTTTTTAGAATATAAGAAACCAAATTCTCCTCCTGGAGATTCTCTGCATTCTGAATTTCCTGGCAATCCTCTCCTTCTATCTTCCTACCCAGTCTTCCTCAATGGATACAGATCCATTGCTACTGCTAATCATGAGTGTACTCCAAGGCTTTTACCTGATTACTCTTCCGTGGACTTTCTCTGTTGTTATAACTTGGGTCTAATTCAGGCCAATCCAGTGATTATGACTCAGGGCTTTATTAAGAGTCACTCAAGGATTGTAAAATGCAATAATATCAACTTTGCTGGTGAAAAGGATAACAATTATACAGTTCTTATAGGTAAGTAGATACTAATAAAAAAATGACCAATCTAAAATTAACCAGTGAAAAAGACAAAAAGAATAACCTTCATAAAGTTGAATAGACAACATGTAAGATACACACTCAAATCCACATTCAAAAGATCAGTTGACTATTCCAGGTTAAGGGCATGTTTCCCACAGAGGAACCCTGTTCAAATGTCCAATAGAAACTGGCCATAGGCTGAGTCCTTTTTGTCCATAGTGATGAATTCAGGCTACATAAAAATGGCATTTATCCTCTCACATTACTCCCCAACATGCATCTTTTGATTTACATTCACTCTGAGCCAGGAGGCCCCCCCCAAAATAACCATTAACTAGTGCTTGAGCAGGGACCTATTGTCCAATCAATGGGAGCCAGGCTGAATTGGGTTTAAGAAATTAATTGGGTCTTTAAGAAAGAAATCTAGCCAATAAAGCCCAAGATAACTAGGTAGGTTTCAGCCATCAAAACTTACCTTCCTTTGGACGGAACACCCTCAGGTAAGAGTATGATTCCCCATTTGAGGAGGGAGGAGGACAGGAGAGAAAAGGAAGGGAAGGGAGGGGAGGAGAGGATGAACTGAGTTGACCAACTGGAACTGGCCAGCTGAGTCCCCATGGGAACAGTTCAGACTACTCACAGATTGCAGTTTGTCATTTTTTTTCTCCAAGAGGACCATGACATCAGCAAGACGATGACACTCCCTCCCTAAGCACCATTTAACGGCTATTTTTTGGGCCCTCCTGCCTCAGTGAATGTAAATAGGAATTGTTTCTCTTTTGGCCAGCAGCCCTGAGGGTTTTCCCTCCCCAGTTGGACTTTTTTTTCCCTTCTAAAAAAGGGGTCATGCCTCGACTCACTTCTTAAACAGACCTATTCACCGAATGGGCATTGTCTCACAAAAGAGCCGAGGTCTTCCACTGCATCCTGGGCCACCTTCAGTCATTCTAATTGATATTTGGCCACTGGACCCAGATGACTCTGGAGGAGAAAGTGAGGCTGGTGACTTTGCACAGCCATCCCTCACTCAAAGGATACTAATTATCATTTTAAGCAAGCTTCCATTTAGCTCCTATGCTTTCTAGTATTTTTTTTTCTTTTAATACAAATGGGTGTTAAAATTGTCAAAAGGGTTTCTTTTGCATCTGTTGATATAATCATATGATTTTTTGTTGTTTTTGTTATGCTGATAGTTTTCCTAATATTGAACCAACCTTATATTCCTGCTATAAATCTCAACTGGTTGTAGTGTATAATATTTGTGGTACATTGCTGTAATTTGTTTTATTTAAAATTTTTGCATTGATATTTATTAGGGAATTTGATCTATAATTTTTTTCTTGTGTTTTTGTTTCCTCTGGTTTAGTTATCAAAATCATATTTACTGCAATCTGTGAGTAGTCTGAACTGTTCCCATGGGGACTCAGCTGGCCAGTTCCAGTTGGTCAACTCAGTTCATCCTCTCCTCCCCTCCCTTCCCTTCCTTTTCTCTTCTGTCTTCCTCCCTCCTCAAATGGGGTATCATACTCTTACCGTAGAGAGATCTTGGTAGGACTCTTTTACCTATTTTTTTCAAATAGTTTAAATAGTATTGGAATTCACTGGTCTTTAAATGTAGGCTAGAATTCACCTCTGAATCCATCTGGTCCTGGGTTTTTTCTTAGGGAATTCATTTATGACTGGTTCAGTTCCTTTTTCAACAGTGAAGTTATTTATGGGCACTAGTGCTTCATCTGTTAATCTGGGCAAATTATATTTTTATAAATGGTCTTTGTATCTGAGGAAAGATTGAGCTGTTATAAGAGTTTGAGTTAAGAAGCTTCAGATTATTATATGGGGCCTGTCGATAGGTAGCAAGAAAGACAACTGAAGTAAGAAAAGTCCTTTTTCTGGCATGGGGCTCAGTATTTGAGTAGGTGAGTATAAACCAAAGTATTAGCTTGAGACATGGATGCTGAGATACCTGGAGTCCATTAGGCCTTATAAATAGCTCCCTTCATGGTTGCGCCCAGTTTTACTTTCTCTTTCTTCTTTTGCTGGTTGTCCCTGGACTGCTGAAGATTTCCATTTTTCTATGAATCTTCTTCTTATTGTATTCTCCTTACAACCCTTACAATCCTTACAACCCTAATCTTTTGCAGCTTTCTCATGACAAGACTTTGACTGGAAGAGTTATGGAGGGCCACTTCACAGTCATTCTGACTGCTTATTTATTTATTCATTCATCCACTTATTTATTATTCTTGTCTAACAAAGAGAATTGTTTTAAATAACTTGAGACAGACAATAGATTAATCACCCCTACAATTACTGTAGATCAAAGTTTGTGGTGCAGTTTGTGCATTTGAGTCTCAAGGTCTTGTCCTATGTACATCAATCAGATAAAGGAACTGGATGTATGTTTGTTCTTAAGAAGAGTCAGAGGAACAGGAATCTTCAAGTATCATGAGGTTCAACCTTTTATGGTAATTTCAGAGAGCAAATGATACAAGAGAAATGATATAAGATAAAACCTCCTAAAATGAGAGCTATCTAAAAGGGGCTAACACTTAGTGGAACTTTGGAGCAAAGAATGATGACAGATTTCTTGGAATGTTGTGGGAGGCATGCTTAGGTTTGGGCTGAACTCGATGGTGTTTTTGGGCTCCCTCAACTCTGAGAATGAGTGATTCTGTCACTCATAATTTTCTTTTTCTTTTTCCTCATATAATATGCCCTAGATGCACTTCACTGTCTTGCCTACTCCCCTCTCAAGGCTCTCAGATCTGCCATTGTACTGTTTAATATGTGGTATCTGTTATAGAACACACTCTTACAGATGTGAACTGAACAGAAGGGAGCACAGTCACATGACTGCCTCCCTTCTGCTGGACTCCAAAACTTTCTCAATGCAGTCTAAAATCAGAGTAGGTTGTTGCACATGCCTTAAGATAAGATTGATTTATTCTAAAATATCTGTCACTCAGTGGGCTGAGGAGGGGAGAGATGGACAATGGAAAAGATGTGAAAACAAAAGAACTCCAAAGGCACCATGGAGGATAGCCACACTTCTCATCAAGTATGTGCTGCCTCAGGAGTGGTTTTTCTATGCGCTTTCTATTGTCACCTAAGCTACACTGGGTTTTCTCCAGCAGGGTCAAGAACTTTTATTTACATCTTGAAAATCAATAGATACCCATAAATCCTAAAAACAAATTGAAATCTTTAAAAATAAAGGGAAGTAAAGCACAACTTCTCTGTTATGGTTACCAGGTGAAAGAAGCAACCTCCAGACAATTTGAATTCTGAAAATAATTTCTGGTAGCTGTCTCTGTCCTCGGCCAATCCTCCTCCTCCAAAGTACATCTGTAGGCTTGCACAGCAACTTGTGAGGATGAGCTAAGGGGTAGCAGCTGGGGTCACAACTTCAGTGACCCCAGGAGACCTGCCATGTTCACACTATGACCTACCATTTGGTGGCAGGGTCCTCAGATTTTTCTGGGGAAACCTTTACCATTAAAACAGTCTCAAAATAACCTCCAAACTGGGAAGGGAGATTAAAACAAAGGACATATAAATATCTTAAAATCAATTTAAAGAAAGAAAAAACAAAGTGATGCTGGGGCAGTTCATAAACATTTTCTTGGACAAAATAATTCTGAGCAGCACCAGAAAAATCACTTCCATAATGATGTATCCATTGTTGTCACTGATTCCCCTAACAGATCTGAATAGCCAAGAGGCCATAAATGCTTTTTGCACACAAGCTATCGTGAGGCCTGTGTTGCTAACAGAATTCATCTATTTCACCACCCTCTCAGTTCTGTCAAGTGCACCAGCCAAACCTTTCCCTGCTGAAGAGTCACATTAGGGGTATAGTACCAAGTTTGGGCCCTTTAAAACTTTTGACTGAGAGCGTTCTATTTTCTTTCATGAGCACTGGTTGAAGACTCCCCTTCATTTTTATTAAAGAACATAAAGAAGAGATTGAAGGTTCCCCAGTTTTAAAAGTAAACTCCCTATCACCATGATTATAAAATAGAATTTTATTTCTCCTAGCTAAGTACAAAGCAGAGCTTTTCTTTTATCTGCCAAGCGCTTTCTGTAAATGAGTACTCCAAATTATTTTGACAGTGAACTGGAATCTTGTCAATTAAAGAAGACCTGAACGATCTTCCCTAGTTTGCACAAATCTTTCTAAGGCAAAAATTTCAGTCTCAAATGTCTCTGCAGAGAATTGACAAGGACCAGGCTGGAAAGGATCGATAATGACTCTATCCAAAAGAAGTCCATTCTTGTCAAATAGATCAACCTGAAGGGTATATCTAAGAGACCATTGCTGTAGAGAGTCTTACTTCTTCTTGGGAATTGTGATGGCTTATCAAAGTGATGGGTTAAGGAAGATAGAACATCTAACTTTGATAATCAAGCATGTGATCAAACAGTTGTTGCACCACTTCATGATTCCAGCTCCCAAGAAAAATGGAAAGTCCGTTTAGTGCAGTACTAATAGGCACAATCATAAACCTTCTTTGCAGTAAAAAGGGATCTCTGACCAGAAGCACTAATATGAGTAAGACCAATAGTCACAAAAATAACAGACACTGCAGTGTCTCAAGTTGGTTTCGACTGGAATGTGGACAGATCACTGGCCCTTTCTTTAGTTGTTTTAATCATGTCCAAATCTTTACAACCCCATTTGGGGTTTTCATGGCAAAGATACTGGAGTGATTTATCATTTTCTTCTCCAGCTCATTTTATAGATGAGGAAACTGAGGAAAACAGGGTGAAGTGACTTACCCAGGGTCACACAGCTAGTAAGTGTCTGAGGCCAGATTAGAACTCAGGAAGATGAGTTTTTCTGATGTCAGACCTGGGTTTTGAGCACGATGGCACCACCTAGCTACCCTAAGTGAAGGCCAATGCAATCAATTTGCCCATCAGAAGCAGGTCTAGAAACGTGTGAGATGATGCCATCCTGTGCTTCAAAGTTAGACCCTCTTGGACAGAGAAGAGAAGGAGTTGAAGGGAGGGAGAGAAGGAGAGAAGATAGGGAGACACAGGCAGAGAGGTCTGGTCTGGAAACACAAAAAATACCTAAAGAAAAGGGAACACTTTCATATCTACCTCAAAGTAGGATGGATCATTACAGGAAGAAAGAATCTCCCCCACTTCCCTACAAGTCTACAATCAGGTGTTGGGTTTGTGAGCTACATTGTGGAAGGGATTTTTCAGGTATGTGCAGGACTAGATTCTTTCTTAGGTGCCTTTCAGCTAAGAGTTTCTGGGATTCTCTGATTGCCTTGGGAACCATAATTCTATAAGCCATACTCTTGAGTTCAATCACAGTCCTTTAAAATAATTTTTTTAATGCTTCAATCTATATTTAGACACTACCAGTTTTTTTTTCAAATTTATTTATTTATTTAATTTTTTTACATTCATTTTCACAAATTTTTGGGTTCCAAATTTTCTCCCCTTTTATCCCCTCCCCCCACACCAATACCCCAAGCAATCTAATTTTCCCTATCTCCAATCTGCCCTCTCTTCTGTCATCTCTCCCTTCTCTTGTCTCCATCTTCTCTTTTCTCCTGTAGGGCCAGATGACTTTCTATTCCTCCTTAACTGTATGTCTTCTTTCCTAGTTACAACAACAATATTAAACAGTTGTTCCTAAAACTTTGAGTTCCAAATTCTCCTCATCCCTCCCTCCCCACCCATTCCCTTTGGGACAGCAGGCAATTCAATATAGGCCATATCTGTGTAGTTTTGCCAATGACCTCCCTGATAGTCGTGTTGTGTAAGACTAACTGGATTACCATCCCTCCTGACCTGCCCCTCATTGTTTCTCTTCTGTCTTTTGATCCTGTCCCTCCCCAAGTGTTGACTTCAAATTGCTCCCTCCCCCCCTTTGCCCTCCCTTCCCATCATCCCCCCCCTTGCAATACCTCTTTCTCCCCCACTTTCTTATACTGTAAGATAGGTTTTCATACCAAAATGAGTGTGCATTTCACTCCTTCGTTTAGTCAAATGTGATGAGGGTAAACTTCTTGTTTTTTTTTTTTTTTCTCAGCTCTCCTCTTTTTCCCTCCACTAAGAAAAACTCCTACCTGCCTCTTAAATGACATATAGTTACCCCCTTCCCTTTCCCTCCCCCTACATTTCTCTCTCACCATTTACCCTAGTTTCTTTTAATGTATGGTCCCATCCTATTCAGTTCAATCTGTGCTCTCTATCTCTGTATGTGTGTGCATGTGTGTATGTGTGTTCCCACCAACTACCCAGATACTGAAAAGTTTTAAGAGTTACAAATATTGTCTTTCCATGTAGGAATGTAAACAGTTCACTCATGGTAAGTCCCTTAAGACTTCTCTTTGCTGTTTACTTTTTCATGCTTCTTCTCATTCTTGTGTTTGAAAGTCAGATTTTCTTTTCAGCTCTGGTTTTTTCATCAAGAATGATTGAAAGTCCTCTGTTTGATTGAAAGACCATATTTTCCCTTGAAGTATTATACTCAGTTTAGCTGGGTAGGTGATTCTTGGTTTGAGTCCTAGTTCCTTTGCCTTCTGGAATATCCTATTCCACGCCCTTCGATCCCTTAATGTAGAAGCTGCTAGATCTTGGGTTATCCTGATTGTATTTCCACAGTACTGGAATTGTTTCTTTCTAGCTGCTTGTAAGATTTTTTCCTTGAGCTGGGAGTTCTGGAATTTGGCCACAATGTTCCTAGGAGTTTCTCTTTTTGGATCTCTTTCAGGTGGTGATCGATGGATTCTTTCAATACTTATTTTGCCCTCTGGTTCTAGAATGTCAGGGCAGTTTTCCTTGATAATTTCATGGAAGATGATGTCTAGGCTCTTTTTTTGATCATGAGTTTCAGGTAGTCCCATAATTTTTAAATTGTCTCTCCTGGATCTATTTTCCAGGTCAGTTGTTTTTCCCATGAGATATTTCACATTCTCTTCCATTTTTTTGTTCTTTTGGTTTTGTTTGGTGATTTCTTGGTTTCTCATAAAGTCATTAGACTCCATCTGTTCCATTCTAATTTTGAGAGAACTATTAAATTCAGTGAGCTTTTGAGCCTCTTTTTTCCATTTGGCTCATTCTGCTTTTGAAAGCATTCTTCTCCTCATTTGCTTTTTGAACCTCCTTTGCCAATTGGGTGAGCCTATTTTTCAAGGTGTTAATTTCCTCAGCATTTTTTTGGGTCTCCTTTACCAAGGTATTGACCTGTTTTTCATACTTTTGTTGCATCTCTGCCATTTCTCTTCCCAGTTTTTCCTCCACCTGTCTAACTTGCTTTTCAAAATCCTTTTTGAGCTCTTCCAGGGCCTGAGGCCACCCACCACCCCCCTGGGGTGTCTGGGGTACTGAGGCCCCGCCCTCCACGTCTTTCCCTGATGGCAAGAATACGTCCTCATCTTCGTCAGATCCGAAGGTCGGGATCATTTGCATTTGTTGGAAAAAACTCTCTAAAGTCTTATTTTTCTTCCCTTTTCTAGGCATTTTCCCAGCCAGTTACTTGACTTCTGAGATTCCTTTCCACCCCCGCCTGGATCCGCCCAGCTAGTGCTTGGCCTCTGAGATTTAAATGGGCTTTCCTCTTGCTGGCTGTCAATCAGTGAGCTTTAGTTCAGGTGCTGGGGTGGGGCCAGGGCTGCCTCCGAAACTCTGATCCCTCGGGGGCTTTATGCAGAGACTTTCAGAAATGGAGCGGGTGGGGGCGGGGTGGGGGGCCCGCCTCCCAATCTCAGCTCCCCTTGGGGTCCCGAGCAGAAGCCTTCAGCAACAGAGCGGGGTGGGGGATGGGCCGTCTCCCCAGCTCAGCTCCGTCAGGTTTTATGCGGGAATCTTCCGTAATGAAGATCCTGCCTGCTGCTGGGGGATTCCTGAGTCCCAGTCCGCTGCCCGCCTCAGCCGCCGCCCACACCTCTGCCTCCGCCGCTTCCTGCCCCCGTCCCTGCCGCCGCCGCTTCCTCCCGAGGGAGCCCGAGTCACGGAGACGCCCCGGCTTCCCCTCTCCTTCAGCCCGGCTTTCTTTCTCACTGACCTGTAGCTTCTGTGGGTGGAGGGACTTTCCCGGCTCCTGGAGCTTCCGTCTCTGAAGCCTGCTCGGATCAGCTTCTCTGGGGCCTCGGCCAGGGCAGCGCTGGGGGTCGGGTTTACTTTCCGGGGCGCGCCGGACCCTGGGGACGGGTCTCCAGGGCTCCCTGGAACGGAAATCTCTTCCACTCTGCTTCTGCACACCTTGTATTCACCCAGAAGTTATGGGGGACTCTTTTTACATTAATTCTATGGGCTTTGGTTTTGGAGCTCGTAAATGTGCGACCTTCTACTCCGCCATCTTGGCTCCGCCTCCACTACCAGTTTTTTTCTCTGGGGATGGGTAGCATTTTCTGTCATGAGTCCTTTAGAGTTGTCTTGGATCATTGTGTTGGTGAGAATAAGCTAAGTCATTCACAGTTGATCATCTCACAATATTGCTGTTATCTGTACACTGTACATTTCACTTTATAACAGCTCATGCAAGTTTCTCTAAGTTTTTTCTGAAATCATCATTTCTCATAGCACCATAGCATTCCACCACAATAACATTCCATAACTTATTCAGCCATTTCCAAGTTGATGTTCATCCCCTCAATTTCTATTTCTTTGCCATGAGAAAATGGTGCTTAAATATTTCCTCATCATGTGTTAACTGAGGATTATGACTGTTAAAATAACCAATGGAATTTAATTCTGTCAGACAAATTCCATTTATTTTAATCAAAGAATCCCTTGGTGATAACGGTATCCTCAGATTCGGTCTCTTCTTTGACTCATCAAGATGAAATAAGATCCTTTTCATTTTTATTTTTATTTTTTTAATTCTCTTTTGGGATATGGACCTAGTAGTGGTATTGTTAGGTCAAGGGGTATACATGGATTTTTTAGCCCTTTGGTCATAGTTCCAAATTTCTCACAGTTCTTAACAAATACCTCAAGGGATCTCCAGTTGTGCTTGGTTCCAGGGGAATGGGTCATAGGATGATATCCTTAAGTAGGAACCATGACAGAGGAATGAAGGGCAAATAATTAAAACCAGATAGACCTAGGGATAAAGATCTGTTGTCAGTCATTCAACCAGTAAGTATTTAATAAGGGCTTATGATGGCCTAGGTTCTTTGCTAAGTACTGGGGACACTGAAAAAGCAAAAGATGTAGAGTCCTCCAGAGAGCATAGTAGTACTTTAGAGTGTGAGAGTCCATGCTGATCAGCACAAATGAAGTTAGAATTGGGAAACAGGCAGCCAGGAAGTATGAGCTATGTAAAATGCATATATATTACCAAAATAGAATTGAATGAGGTAAATCTCATAAAGGTTTTCACCAGCAGTAGGATGGATTGAGTGACTTTTTTCTCAGGGGAGGATCTAAGAGAAAGCCTAGAAATATGAATGTGCTGGACCCTTTTGTGGTGCCTTTATAGAAACAACATCATGTATCTACTGGCAAACACCATGAACCCTACACAGGCAGAGTCAGGAAGGGAGACCAGCATTGCAATCAGTGCAGCCTTAACTGTAGGGTCCACTGAATTACAACAATACCCGTAATCCAGTAGGTTTGAGGTGTTTTTGGAGATTCTTGTTCCCTTGGCTCTTGCAAGAATACAGATATTTATTAATAGATGAAATATTCAGGAGAGAAAACTGCAGGGGATGATGTACATTGGGATTCTTGTTTTAAGCTTTGTCCTCCTGGAAGTATTGGGGCTGATTGTGATAGCCTGGAAGCCACTCAGGAGGGAGGTCATGTTGAGGGAAAGAGCATGGGCCATTCTGTGAATGTAGAAGACAATTCTACAGTCTGCATCATCCGGGAAATGCTTCATTGCCCAAGGCTTCCATTGTCTGAGAGACCCCCTTGAGGAGCAGGAACAAGGGTTGGCTCAAGACAGCTGCATGAATGTTGTATCTATAGGCTTCTGCTTCTGTGCAGTAAGGAACTTGAGTGTGAAGTGAAACTCTAGGAAGGAATTTCCCACGATCCCAACTGCAGCCTGAGAGCAGAAGACGATACCAAGCATGATTTCAAGTGGACTCATATTCTTAGTGTCTTGGAAGAGAACTTTCATTCAGAGCCTAAGTAACTGAACAGAAATAAAAAGAATTCGACATTACTGTACATTTCCTCTCATGTCTAAAGGAACCACTGAGAATGTGGACTACATGGAACGTTACTACAATCAGTGTGGCTCTTGTGAGATGGGAGGTACGTTAGTCTGATGGCTTTTTCTAGGAGGCTGTTTGTCAAATGTCATTCAATCAATAAACATTTATGAAGCACCTGCTCTGGGCCAGGCAATTTGCTAAGCATTGAGAATACAAAGAAAAAAAAACCAACTTCTTCCCTCAAGGATCTCACAGTATATGAAGTGGGGCAGGAGTGGGAGAGACAAAATCAAAATAGCTACTTATAGATAAATTGGTAAATTGCAGATAATTGACAGAAGGGATGCATTAGATTCAAGTAGTATCAAAAAAGGCTTCTTGGCAAATGAAGGATTTTAGTTTGAGTTTATATGAATTGAGAGAATCCAGAAGCCGGAGATGAGGAGTGAGAAAATTCCAGCTAATGAAAATGCAGGAGATGGTGTTGCTTATGGGACCAAGAGCAAGAAGGCCAGTATCAGTAAGTCACAGAGTATTTGAGGTTTGTAAGGTTAAAAAAGGACTGTAAATATGTTTTGTGGGGAGATTTTAAACAGCTTTAATAACAAAACATAAGATTTTATAATTGATCCTGGAGGTGATAGAGAGGCATTGTAGTTTACTGAGTCCAGGTCTATGTGAAGGAAGGAATGATGACTTGGTTATACTCATACTTTGGAAGATCACTTCAACAGCTGAGTAAAGAATGGATTGGAGTGTGGAGGGAGTAGGGAACCTGCCTGGCAGCTACTGGTATAGTCCAGGCACCAAGGGCTGAGAGCCTGTGAGGTTAGAAAAGATGGGGAGGCATTTGAGATTCCTTTAAAAAAGAAAGTCATCTATATTCAATGCCTTCATTTCCTAGCTTTTCTCTCTTGTGCAAAAACTTGGCTTCTGACCTCATTATTTTACTGAAACTGCTGTCTCCAAAGTGACTGATGATCTCCTAATTGACAGATCTAAAAACATTTTTGCAATCTATTAGCTTCAGGCAATATTTCACATTATTACTTCTTTCTCCTGGATACCTTTTCTTCTCTGGATTTCAGTGACACTGTTCTCTCTACATTCTCCTTCTATCTGTGTGACCTCTCCTCAGTTGTTTTTGATGGATCTTCATTCATTTCACATCCATGAACCATGAATGTATTCTGGGAAAATTCTCTCTACCTCTTGGGGGAGTCACATCTGTCAGGAGATAGGATCCAATGACTGTGGCTGAAAGGCAAAAGACCAAAAGTAAAGAGATTTATTAGCATGCTAATGAATGTACTTTTACTAGTTGCAAATTCAGAATCCTCATGTACAGATTTCATTTTTGTTACTTTTAAGCCTGATTAGAATATACATGCAATTAGAAGCATTCTGCAACACTTTCAGATAGAAAAGGAAAGCATTTCACAGGGGAGGGATGATTAGAGAAAAAAGGGATCAGTCAAAAGCAAAAATGATAGTATTTATAATCCAGCTTTCTAGTCCAAACCATAACACCACGATGTAAGAAATAATACAAGAAAAATACACAGAATTTCTGAACACAGAAAACAAAGTTCCACTCAAAGTAATCCATGCAGATCATCTCCAGGAGGAAACAAGTTGCAAACTCCAAGACACACAGTGGTTGAATTTAACCATTCTTTTGAAAAAGAATGAATTCTGCAAACAACCAGGAGCAAGCCTTTCCATTGTAGGAAAATTCAGATTCAAAATGAAATTAAAATACTATAAGACTGCTACCTCTCTTTCTAGAAAATTTCCAGAATTTTGTTTATTATAAAGCATCAGTAGAAATTAAGAGAAAGTGACCAGATTTCCTCCATAGGGGAATTTGTATGCCCACTCAGTTCTAGTTTAGGAATCAATTGAAAGGCTTTTCATTATCAACCAATAAGCTGAAAGGAAGTAGTCACTGCACACCTAAGAATTTGATGGATCAAGGAATAGCCTACCAATTAAACATCAATAGAAAATTCTGGAAGCATACTCACCAAGCTTCTATTTCCATGGCCAAAAGGTGTAGCTTACTGGATATGATCTAAGGAATGAGCTCCCACTGACCAGCTCCTCATTTCACTCATTTAAGGTATAGCTGAAATGCTTATCAAACTTGTTAATTTACTTCTCAGCATGAAGGCACTTCCTAATGCAAGGAATCCATGTATAGATACATAGTAGATAAAGGAATGTGACCCCCATTTCCCTCAACATTTTGTTATCAAATACTCTTCTAGGGACTGAGATTCTGTAGTGTTTTTGAACTTATAGAAAAGCAGAAAGTACCGTAGTTGGAAGAGAAAGATCACAGTAGGCAAAGTTATCAGGAGACATACCATAGAAGCGCCTTGCTTCCCTAGAATACCACTATTTTACAAAATCCCAAACTCTTTCATTTCCCTTTGAATCGTTTATGAAAAAGGAAATGGGCAGAGATGGCCAATGCCCTGATACCTCTTTAGTCATTATACCCTGCAAGTGGAAGCCTGTACCTCTAAATGATGATTTCTCTTCTTTCTACTCTTCTGAAGTGATGATTAAGTCACATGGCCATTTATGATGATTTCTGTTCCAGCCTATAAGTACACATTTTGGGAAACAGACAAGAAGTCAACCCAATAGGAAGAGGAGATTTTCCTTCGCTCAGGCTGATCTGGGCCAGTGAAATGATTGGTGATTTCTGCAATATTAGTTATCTCTGAGCTACTCACATGCCAGACTCAAGTATGAAATCCGGGTGAGACACGTAATGAGTAAACCTATCCTTAAGTAACACTGAGTACATTTGAATGGATGTTGGTGCATATATCAGGCAATCCCATATGCTGTACCACAGCCACAAAGCCCAGCTGGTTCCACTGGTATTCTTTTAGCCATCTGCAGAGTTGCATTCTGATACTTCATTATGTCAGGAATGTAACTGATTTCCCTTTTTTTTTTTAGACTTAAATACTAAAACTCAGATACATAAGAAAAGAAAAAGAAACATAAGCTTAAATATAAAATAAAAGAAAAAGTCATGTGCACAGCAGATCGTAAGAGAGGATTTAAAATATATGGTAATAAATTTCCATTTGAAGGAAGTCTATATAATTAATAATATATATTTTATTGACAGCTGTCCATCTTTTCTTTGCTTCCTTGTATGTTTTCTTTTGTTCTCTGCTGTACACTTTTTTACTTCGTTCTTTTCCCCCTTCCTCGCTGCCACCACCGAAGGGCTACAATTAAGCGTGGAGATATTTATATGTAGTTATATACATATATACATATACATGCAATATATAAACATGTGCTTTCCCTAACACATTTTGCTCCTAATCTTTGTTTTTATGTTTGTGCTTATTTATTTCCTATCCCTCCTGATTCCTGTTCTTTACTTCTACCCACCACGTTGCCCTCCTATTACTTAACCTAATGCCCCTCCTAAGATCCCTCCCTTATCTTTCCATTCCTATGAATTTAAACCCTCTTCTATACCCCCCTTACCCCATTCTCTCACTCTCCTCTTTAGAGATACCTCCCTTATTCTCTCCTCCTCCTGTCCCCTTAGCATCTTACTTCTAAATTTAGAAGACTTTTATACTCCTCTAGGTATATATGTATTGTTCTGTCTTGAACCCATTCCTGATGAAAGTAGGTTACCAGAAGTACCAATGCTCCTCCTCCATCTAATTCCTCTGTGTCAGTTCTTCCTCTCTCACCTCATTTGTATAAGAAAATTGCTTTTCTCAGCTGTTCCTGAAGGATTTTACTTTTTGAAGTCATATCATACTCAGATTGACTCCAGTTTTTCTTATGAACTACCCAATTATTAATACCAATCTTAGACATATGTTTTGCATTTTACATACATAAAAGGTCAACAGTTTGTCCTTACTGAGTTCTTTGTAATTGTTCTTTGGTATGTACCTTATGTTTCTCTTGGCTCTTGTATGTCAAGTCTTCTATTAAATTCAGGTTTTTTTTAAAACAAAGTCCTGAAGGTAGCCGATTTCTTGAATTCTCTGTTAATTGAACACAAGCTCCGGAGTATTCTGAGTTATAATGTTTTGATTACAATCCCAGGAACTAGTATCATGCTTGACTGTGCACTGTGGATATAGTTGTGATGTGGCCCTGCCATTCTGGAAAGTAGCTATATTCCAAAGGTTATTGAGCTGACCATGCCCTTTGACACAGCAATACCATACTCCTAGGCCTGTACCTCAAAGTGATAAAAGAAAGAAAGAAATTATCCTTATGTGCCAAAATATTAACAGCAACTCTATTTGTTGTTGCAAAGAATTGGAAGCCCAAGGGGTGTCTATCAGTTGGAATGTGGGTGAAAATATTGTGGTATATGAATGCAATGGCATATCATTGATATGTAAGAAATGATTTAAGGGATAGTTTCAGAGAAACCTGAGAAAATTTGGGTTATCTAGTCGAAGTGAAGCTGAACCCAGAGAATAGTTTCTACAGTAACAACAACATTATAAAGCCTGAAACCTTTGACATACTTAGGACCCTTGATGATTTGGCACAGACTGAGTCAATGCAGGAATTTATTTGGCCTGATCATGCATATTATTAAAGTTCTCCCAACTTCAATCCATGGGGGATAGTAAAGGGGGAAAAGCTACATATTCAATTGAAAAAGTTAATTTTGAAAAAATATGAATGTAAAAAACCAGAAAGAAGATACAGAGGAAACATAGCCAAGCAGGACATCATTGAAAGTTACATGCTGAATTTACCATATACTGCAAAGGAAATCAAGTTATATATAATATATGGGAGGGGATTGAGGTACAATGATCCTCTATTCTGGTTGCTATTTGGATATGTTCATCTTATTTTAAGTTTACTAAACTCAGAATCTTTTAAAAATGAGTTTTTTTGCTATCTTCTATTTCTTACATCACCATAGTATCTTATGTATCCCCTTTTTCCCTGAGGCCCATCCCATTTGATAAATAGGATTTTTTTAAGACAGGCAAAAAAAGCCAACACAATTGATCATTTATTGAGAAAGTCCAAAAACTATAGAATGTGCAATGCCTACAGACTATGATCTCCATGAAAGGGTAAATTGGGGGTGTCTTCTCATATCTTTTCAAGTTTTTAATGATTTTGTTACCTTTAAATTGATTTTTTTGTGTTTAGTTCTTTCCATTTACACTTTTCTAGTTACTGCATATATTTCTTTCTTATCTCTACTTTAATTTGCATCAGTTCACATAACTTTTCTGTTTCTGTATTCATCACACACATCATTTCTTATTGCACAGTAGTATTCCATTACATTAATGTTCCATGATTTATTTACTCAATCCCCAGTTGTAGGTCATCTGCTTTGTTTCCAGTCTTAGCTATCCCTGAAGTTTTGCTGTAAATGTTTTAGAGTACGACATATGAGGGAGGATTTTTTCTGGTCTCTGGCTTCCTTGGCGTATAAGATTAGTAATACAGTCTAAGTTCAACAGATATTGCCATTTTAATAACTTTATTTGCATAATTGCACATTGCTTTTCAAAACAATTGTACCATTTCACAGCTCCACTAACAATATATCAGCGGGCCTATCTTTCCACAACTCCTCCAACACTGATGATATTTTTGCCAATTTACAGATTATGAGATAAAACCTCAGAGTTGTTTTGATTTATATTTCTTTTATTAGAAATTTGAAGCATTTTTCATGTGGTTGAGAATATTTTGCAAGTCTTTGAGAACTCTTTGTTCATAGTTCTCAGTTGCTTTTTATTTACTGGTTATCTTTACATTTCTTTTGCTATGATTTCAACTTGCTTATTTGCTATTTTATTGATTTGATTTTTCTGCTCTCTTCTTTTCAATTACATTAGCTAAAGCTTTATCACTTTTATTAGACTTTTCAAGAAGCCAGTTTTTACTTTTATCATTTCTTTTTTTTCTTTCAAATTTATCTATTTCCTTTTTAGTTCTTAATATCATAGCATCTCATGTTTTGTGCTTAGTTCTAGTTTGTCTGTTGATTTTCTAATATTTTATAAATGCACATTCAGTTTATTAATCTCTTCTTTTTCTATTTTGATAATCCATGATTAGATATTAGATTCTATTTTGATAATCCATGATTTTCTCCTGAGGACAGCTTTAGCAGAATTTCAGAAATTTTAGTATGTTGTTTCATCAATATAATTTTATTTGACACACTTATTAGTAGTTTCTCTGATTTGTTCTTTGACTCACACATTATTTAAGGTTTTATTGTTAAGTCTCCATTTGGATCTATCTTTTGCTTGTGGTCCCTGAACCAATGTCTATTCTTACTGGAGTATGGTCTGTAAAGGATGTATTGACTATTTCTGACTTTTTATATTTGTTTGAAATATCTCTATGACCATGTAAGTTTCTTCTTGGTCTTTCTCTTGTCACTCTGTAGCTGTTGCTATCTGCATTTATTTATTTCTCCTGTATGTCTGTTGTTTGAGGTGTTCAAGAAGCAAATAATCTCTTAAATTCTGGTTTTCATTCTAAAAATGTTTCAAATTCTTCTTTATTATTGCATACTTATCTTTTATCCTGAATGTTTAAGCTCACATTGGTAAGATGGGTGGCCATGGGCTGCATCTTGATCTCCAGGGCCCTTCAGAATACATTTTTCTATTCCTTCTGCTTTTTCTAGTGGGTGAAGAGTACTTATGCATTATCCAAATGTTCTGGTGTCTTTTACGTGGTCACTTCCTGTCTCCCAGCTGACTGATAATTTTATCCAAGTTACTTATCCTTTTCTCTCTCCTGGAGCATACTATCTCCCTCTGAGAAGATGGTTCCTAGGCTTGGGGCTGATACACAAAGGGAAGTTTACCAAGCTAGTGTCTCCTGCTTTATTGAGGACTTGACTGGGACCACTGGAATGGATATATTTGTGTTGATGTGTGTTTAGCCAGGTCACTAGATATAGAGATATGGTTCCCTGAAATGACTGGTCTTAGAGCTCTGATTATCATATCACCTGCAGAAGATATGGCACTATCTTCAAGGGAATTGGGAATGTTCCAGAAGAAGTCAACTTTTATTCCATATTCCACCAATCTTCATCAGCAATTACTGCTGATTAATGGAAACAGCCAAATGGGTACCCACATTCAGCTGGGAGAGAAACATTTCTGAGCTCCCAGAGAGTGGGGATGAGAACATTGCAAAGAATCACAGAAGAAGGGAGGTGGCAATATTTAATCTCAAGAAGAGTGTGTCCCTGAAACTGTGTGCAAATTTTGTATTAGACTTTCTATATCTCCTTCAGGGATCTCAGGTGCACAATGGCCTCTCTCATTCAGTGTGCATTTTTTCCCATGAATTTTTCTATGACTACTAGATAGGCTTTACTTCCTTATATCATTGAAGACTCAATCCTTGCCAGAACTACTGGTCTGGAAGGACTTGGAGGGTTGTTCAAGTTTCTAGGTGATTCTCTGGTCAGTCTAGAACAGGAGAAGGTCCCCCACTGGTGGGCTGGCTGCTTGGTGATGACATCTATCATTGCATTTGTTTCTTGGTCTTTAGAATCCAAGAACCAAGCCAAAAAAAAAGGGATTCGGAGTCTTGAGTCCTTTCCATTACTTTAAATATATACGAACATGCATATTTATGTATGAATATGTATATATAAATATACACATACAAATATTCTCAACTTAGCTATGTGCATTGTCATGTCCACAGTAGAACTTGAAAATCAATTATATATTAATCTATGACTTTCTATTCCATACAATTTATTTTTTCAACATGTATTTGTATTCCAACATATTACTTTCTTTATAAAAATATTTTATTTTTTCCCCATTTACATGTAAAAACAAATTTAAACATTTGTTTTTTTAAAAAAATTCTGAGTTCTAGATTCCCTTTTTTTATTTGTTTCTTCCCACCTCATTAAGAAGACAAGCAATTTGATCCAGGTTATACATGTGCAGTCACGCAGAACATATTTCTGTATTAGTTATGTTGTGAAAGAAAATACAGACCAAAAGAAAAAAACCACAAGAAAAATAAAGAAAGCAAAAAAATGCTTCAACTTGTATTAAGACTTCATCAGCATTTAATAAATTGTCAGACTTTTAGGACTTTGTTAAAAAAAAAACCAAAGTAATGGAAGATTTAACATACACAAGCGAAGAAAAACATAAGGTACATACCAACAACCAATTACAAGGGGCTCAATAAGGACAGACTGTTTACCTTTTATGTATATAAAATGTAAAACATATGTCTAAGATTGGTATTAGTAATTGGGTTGTCAATAAGAAAGATGGGTGTAGACCTGAGTATGATACAACTTCAAAAATGAAATCCTTAAGGACAGCTAAAAATGTAATTAACTTATATAAATAAGGTACTAGAAGAAGAACTGACACAGAGAAAATAGATAGAGGAGGAGGGCTGGTAGTTCTGGAAACCTACTTTCATCAGGAATAGGTTCAAGAGGGAACAATACATATATATCTAGGGGAGTGATCCTCAGAATCTTCCTAAGACAGTTCAAATGGAAACGATTCAGTTTCCTGGCATGGTGCTGGTAGACTCCATGTTTCACAAGCATACAACAATGAGGTCAACACAACGGTTCTGTAGACCTTCAGTTTGGTAGTCATTCTAATACCTCTTCTCTCCCAGACTTTTCTTCAGAACCTCCCAAACACTGAGCTAGCTCTGGCAATGCATGTATCAACTTCATTGTCAATGTGTACATCCCTGGAAAGTACACTACCAAGGTAAGTGAACTTATCTACAGCATTCAAAATTTCTCCATTTGTTGTAACTGATGGCTCCACATACGGATGGCGGTGGCTGATGGAGCACCTATGTTTTCTTGGTGTTAATTATTAGGCCAAAATTAGCACAGGCAGCAGGGAATTGATCCATACTTTGTTGAATCTCAACTTCAGAGGCTGCATTGAGTGCACAATCATCTGCAAACAGAAAATCATGCACCAACATTCCCTCCACTTTGATCTTGGCTTGTAGTCTTTTCAAATTGTTGCACTTGGCCATCAGTATGGTCGTTGACCTTGTTGCTGTGTTTATCCTCATTGAAAGCATTTGACAATATGGCTGAAAACATCATGATAAAAAGCAAGGGAGTAAGCACACAGCCCTGTTTCACTCCATTGGTGACTGGGAAGGCACAAGAGCATTGTCCACTCTTCAGAACCCAGGCAAACATGCTATCATGAAATTGATGTACCATGCTGATGAACTTCTCGGGGCAACCAAATCTTGACATCATTTTCCATAAGCCCTCATGACTTAAAGTGTCAAAGGCTTTGGTCAGATCTACAAACGTTGTGTGCAGACCTCTGTTCTACTCCTGGCATTTCTCCTGGAGTTGTTGGGCAGCAAACACCATACGACTGTTCCTTGGCCCTTTCTGAAGCCACACTGGCCAACTTCCAGGTGAAGGATCAGCCTATTAAGGAGGACTCTACCAACAATTTTGCCAGCAGTGATTCGGAGATGGGACCCACCCCCGCCCCCCCACCCCGTGATTGTTACAAGACAAATCTTTACCTTTATAGAGATAAACAATGGAGGCATCCTTTAACTCCTGGGGAATAACCTCGTCTTGCCGTCTAAATGTAGAAAAAAATAAAACCCTAAGGGGATAGAAAGTGGGGAGAGGATAAGGTAGGGCTCTTTAAAGGGGAGGGTGAGGAAATAGGTCAAAGGGATAATTGAAGGGTGTTTAGATTTATGGAAATGGAAGGATAAGGAGGAATCTTTGGGGTGTAGGTTAACAGGAGAACAAGGTAGCAGGTAGACTTAAAGTGGAGGAGTCAGGAGGGATGGGAAATAAGAGATGCAAACACAAAGACAAAGATTAGGAGTAGACTCTTTTAGGGAAAGTATATGTTTATATGTGTATACATGTTTATATGTCTGTATGTGTATATATGTATATATACATATCTCTGTCTATCATCCATCCATCCATTCATCCATCCATCCATCCATCCATCCTCTATCTATCTGTCTATCTGTCTATCCATCCATCTATCTATCTATCTATCTATCTATCTATCTATCTATCTATCTATCTATCTATCTATCTATCTATCTATCTATCTATCTATCTATCTGTATGTCCATGCTTAATTGTAGCCTTGGAGGGGAGGGAAGAAGGAAAATAAAGTAGAGAAGTCAGGAAGGATAGGGGAGCTAGGTGGCACAGTGAATGGAACACCAACCCTAGAGCCAAGGGGACCTGAGTTCAAATCCAGCCAAAGTCACTTGTCATAGTTTTGTGACCCTGGGCAAAGTCACTTACCCCCAATTGATTCACAAAAAAAAAGATTCTATCAGTTCTTTCCCTGACGCTGGATAGCACTTTTTATCAGAGGTCTTTCAAAATTGTCTTAGATCATTGTATGGTTGAGAATAGCTTAATCATTCACAGTTGAGCATCATACAAAATTACTGTTACTGTGTATGATGTTCTTCTGGTTCTGCTTACTTCATTTTGCATCAGTTCATATAAGTCTTTCCAGGTTTTTCTGAGAGCATCCTACTCATAATTTCTTAGGTTAGCACAATAGTATTCCATCACAATCATATACCATAAGTTGGTCAGCCATTCCTAAATTAATGGGCATCCCTTCAATTTCTGATTCTTTGCCACCACTAAAGGAGTTACTGTAAGCATTTTTGGTACATATAGGTCCTTTTCCTTTTTTAAAATGTCTTTGGTATACAGACCTTGTAGTGGTATTGCTGGGTCAAAGGTATACATGGTTTTATAGCCCTTTGAAAATAGTTCCAAAATACTCTCCAACATGGTTGGATCAATTCACATCTCCATCAACAGTGCATTAGTGTCTCAGTTTCTCCATATTCCTTCCAATATTTGTGATTTTCATTTTCTGTCATATTAGCCAATCTGATTAGTGAAGGGTGGTACCTCAGAGTTGTTTCAATTTTCTGATCAATAATGATTTCGACCAATTTTCATATGACCATAGATGGCTTTGATTACTTTGTCTGAAAACTGCCTATTCATATTCTTTGGCAGTTTATCAGTTGGAGGATGGCTTTTATTTTTATAAATTTGACTCCATTTTCTATTTCTTTGAGGAATGAGGCCTTTATCAGAAATACTTGCTGTACAATTTTTTTTCACAATGATTACTGTGTTTTCCCCTCCATTTCCTCTTCCTTTTATTCTACTCTCTCTCTACTTTCTCTGTCTATTCTCAAAAGTGTTTTGCTTCTGACTCCTGCCTCCTCCAATCTACCCTCCTTTCTATCAGCCCCCCTCCCCCCAGCTTATGCCTTTCCCTTCCTATTTTCCTGTAGGAGAAGATAGATTTCTATACCCAACTGATAGTGTATGTTATTCCCTCTTTGAGTCAATTCTGATGAAAGTAAGGCTCAAGGGCCCTCACTCACCTCTCTTATCTTCCACTCCACTGTCAAAGTTCTTTTATATCTTTTATGTGATATAATTTGCTCCTTTCTACCTCTCCTTTTCCCTTTCTCTTGGTTCATTCCTTTCTCACCACTTGATTTTTTTTCGAGATCATCCCTTCATATTCATCTCACACCTATATCTTCTGTCTATGTATACTCCTTGTAAATGCTATAATAATGAGAAAGTTCTCAGGAGTTACAGATATCATATTCCCATGTAAGAATATTAACAGTTTAACCTTAGAGTCCCTTATAAGTTCTCTTTCCTGTTTACCTTTTTACTCTTCTCTTTATCTTATATTTGAAAGTATTCTATTTAGCTGTGGTCTTTTCATCAGGAATGTTTGAAAGTCCTCTTTATCATTGAATATTCATTTTTCCTCCTGAAGGATTATACTCAATTTTACTGGTAGGTGATTCTTAGTTGTAATCTTAACTCCTTTGTCCTCCAGAATATCATATTCCAAGGCCTCTGATCCTTTAATATGGAAGTTGTTAAATCCTGTGTTATCTTCTCTGTGGCTCCAGGATATTTGAATTATTTCTTTTTGACTGCTTACAATATTTTCTCCTTAACCTGGGAACTCTGGAATTTAGTCATAATATTCCAGATAGTTTTCATTTTGGGATGTCTTTCAAGATTGCTGAATTCTTTCCATTTTTATTTTACCCTTTATATTTTTTTAAAAGATGATGTCTAAATTCTTTTGTTAAAAATCCCAGATTGCAAGTAGTCCAATAATTCTTAACTTTATTTATTTTTCAGGTCAGTTGTTACTACAGTGAGACATTTCACATTTTGTTTAATTTTTTCATTCTTTTGATTTTGTTCTATAGTTTCTGAATATCTCATTCAGTCATTAGCTTCCACCTGTCCAATTCTAAATTTTAAAGAATTATTTTCTTCAGTGAACATTTGTACCCCTTGTCCGTTTGTCCAATTTTACTTTTTAAGTTTTTTTCTTAAATGAACTTTTGTGTATCTTTTCCCATGTGGAATTTTAATTTTTAAGGAGTTTTCTTCAGTGAATTTTTGTACATCTTTTTCTCTTTAGTCAATTCTGCTTCTTAAGGCATTCTTCCCTTCACTGGATTTTTGTACCTCTTTTACCAATTCCATTTTTAAGGTGTTATTTTGCCATTATTTTTTGTACCACCTTTACCAAGCTGTTGACTCTTTTCCATGATTTTCTTTCATCTCTGTCATTTCCTTTTATCTTCATTCATTCATTTATTTATTTATTTATTTATTTATTTATTTATTTATTTATTTATTTATTTATTTATTTGCTTGCTTACTTATTTATTTATTTGGTATCCATGTGTTGAGTTTAATACAGTGTCATTTTCTTTAAAAAAAATAATTTCTATAGGGTACAGTCAAGATGGTAGAGTAGAAGCAGAGATTTGGTAGTGCTCTCTCCCCAAGCCCAACCAAATACCTGTAAAAATGACTCTAAACAAATTCTGGAGCTGCAGAACCCAGAGAATGATGGAATGAAGCAAATATCCAGGCCAAGACAGACTAGAAGATCGACAAGGAGTGTCTGTCACACTGGGCTGGGAGCGAAGCACAGTGCAATGTGGTTCATGCTGGCAAAGACAGGACCTAAGCAGGCTGAAGAGGGACTAAATCTCTGGAACCTGTGGTGGCTTCCAGACTTCACAACCCCAGAATGCTGAGGACAGATTGGAAGGTCAGTGGAAAAAATTCTGTCCGACCTGTGTGAGAGAGTAGAGGGGTCCAGCCCCAGTTCCAGGGCAGCAGAGGGGATGGAGGAGACTGTGGCATCCACAGCAGCAGCAGCGGCAATGGCTGTTTCTGGAGCTCTATGCCCATAGATTGTGAAGGGATTGAGCAGCTGACAGTACACTCCCCACCCTCATTGGAAGCAGAGAACTACCTTGACAAAGAGCTCAAAAGTCAAGTAATTGACTGGGGAAATGAGCAAAAACAGGAAAAAAAATCAGACTGTAGAATCTTACTTTGGTGACAAGGAAGACCAAAATATACACACAGAAGAAGACAATGAAGTCAAAACTTCTACATCCAAAGCCTCCAAGAAAAATTGTCTCAAGCCACAGATGAGCTCACAAAGGATCTTGAAAATCAAATAAGAGAAGTGTAGAAAAATTGAGAAGAGAAATGAGAGTGATGTAAGAATATCATGAAAGCTCAGTCAATTGCTTGCTAAAGGGGACCCAAAAATGCTGAAGAAAACAACACCTTTAAAAATAGACTAACCTAAATGGCCAAAGAGATCTAAAAAGACAATGAAGAGAAGAATGCCTTAAAATGCGCAATTGGCCAGATGGAAAAGGAGATTCAAAAGCTCCCTGAAGAAAACAATTCCTTAAAAATTAGAAGGGAGCAGATGGAAGCTCATAACTTGATGAAAAATAAAAAATTATAAAACAAAGCCAAAGGAATGAAAAAATAGCAGACAATATGAAATATTTCATTGGAAAAACAACTGACCTGGGATATAGGTCCAGGACAGACAATTTAAAAATTATTGGACTACCTGAAAACCATGATCAAAACAAATAGCCTCGACATCATCTTTCAGAAATTATCAAGGAAAACTGCCCTGACTCTAGAACCAGAGGGTAAAATCGATATTGAAAGAATCCACTGATCACCTCCTGAAAGAGATCCCAAAAGGAAAACTCCCAGGAATATTGTAGCCAAATTCCAGAGCTCCCAGATCAAGGAGAAAATATTGCAAGCAGTCAGAAGGAAACAGTTCAAGTAGTGTGAAGGAAATGACTAATAACTAATATCCACAGCTAATTCGGCCCTTGGACCAAAAAGAAAAATGTACTTCTTTTCTCCACCATCAACCCCCTCCTCTACTGTTTCATCACTAAAGCATTTCAAATGTTTCCCTCAATCACAAAAAAACCATGGATTAACTAGTGATGTGTGTGTGTTTATGTGCATGTGCATGAGTTTATATGCATGTGTGTGTCCATGTCTGTGTGTGTGTGTGTGTAAATTTAGAGCCTGATCTCTTACTGAATATTATATTTTGTGATTGGCTGAACTCACAGCTCTTGGCCTAAAACAAGCTCCCTAAAACTCAATAGAAAAAAATCACATAGACTTCAAGGGCTATCATAATTCTTGAGACTTAAAGAGAGCAATTTATTGTAATTGGGAGTTACACCTGCCAGATGTAATAGGATGCAGATAAAATGCTACTGAAATTTTGCATATATCTGCAAGGCTATCATCAATGGATTATTGAGAACTATTGAGAGATATGTTTGATTTTAGTTGTGGTTACTCTCCCAGGGTCTTTGTCATTTACATTCAGAACCAAAGATGTCTATCATCTCTCCTCACTGTGCTCTGGCTATTCCCCCTCTAGATACAATGAATATCTGGGGCTAGGCTGAATAAATGTATATACAAAAGAATGGCTGTATCTTTGACATAATGATCTCAACATCCAACATGATTTTAGTTATACTTTCTTCACTGGAAAATTTGAGAAGGAAGTGATCTCCCTTCATCCAAGTTACTGAAAAAGTTGTTGATTAGCACAGAACCAATAAAAAAAATCCCTGTGGAATTATAATAGAGCTCTATTCCAGGTTCTTACTATTGTAGCAAGGAATACACTTTTACTTCAGTCATTTAAGTAGTTACAAATCTACCTAACTTTAATATAATCTATGAAGCATGGAAAGATGGAAGTTCCTTAAAAATTTCTGTTTGCTTTAGTTATCTTGATTCAAGATAGAATTATTATGCCTTTTTTTTACAGACAAAAATAATAGCTCCTTCCCTCAAGAAACTTACATTTTGCTGGAGCAATAGATGGCAGAGGATACAAATCTTTACAAGACGATTTGAAGGAAAGATAATCAGAAACAGGGTTGATAATCAATAAACATTTATTAAGTGCCTCTGTGTGCCAGGTACTGTGTTAAACTCTGGGAATAGACATAACCACAGTTCCTGCCCTCAAGGATCTTACAGTCTATGGGAAGATAACATGTAAACAAATGTATACAAGGGAAACTACACACAAGATAAATAGGAAATAATTTACAGAAGAAAAGCACTTGAATTCAGAGGGGAAGGATTCTGATAAAAGATGGAATTTTAGTTGGGACTTAAAGGAAGCCAGGGAGGTCAGTAGTCAGAGTGGAGGAGGGAAAGCATTCTAGAACGTAGCATTAGAATGGAGGATTGAAGGATATTAAGAATTCTAGAGGGGCAAGGTGAAGGGAGAATGTATTCTAGAAATTTAGGTCAATCTGTAAAAAAAAGTCATGGAAGTGTGAAATAGGATTCCTACTGTTGGGAATAGCTAATAAGTCAGTTTGTCTGGAATGTATAATACAGGAAGAGTAAAAGAAATAAGTAGTGATAGAAATAATAAACAACAGAAATCTGGAAAATATAAATGGGAATTAAACTGTAGAGGGCATTCAATAACAATGTTACTTGTTATTAGAGGCATTAGGGATTTACAGAAGACATTTGAGGAGAGGATAGACAAGGTCAGTCAAGTCAAGAAGGATTTGTTAAATGTTTTCTATGTTCCAGACAGTATAATAAACATTAGGGATACAAAAGCTGTACCTGCCTTCAAAGAACTCAAAGTTGAATGTGGGAAATAGAATTCTAACAATGAAGTACAAATAAGATATATACTGAAAAACTGGATATAATCTCAGAAAGAAAGGGCATTATGGGGGTAATTAGGAAATTTTTCTTGCAAAAAGTGGGATTTTAACTGGCAACTTGAAATGAACTCAGGGAATTTAGGAGGTATAGGGAGAAAGAAGAAAATTTCACAGATGATGTGTCCCTCATTTCATATCAAGGAAAAGGCATGGAGCTGGGAGATAGAATGCCAAGTGTGAGGAGCAAAAGGAGATGAGTATTATTGGATCAAAGAATCTGTGTGGGGAGTTGTATGATTAAGGAAATTTATGGTTCGGATTCTCACCTATAATAAGACACACTTGAGAAGAAGAAGCTGGATATTTTGTTGATTTACAGAAAAGGCAAATGCACAGACAGTTTAGAGCAATAGCAGCAATAATTGATATATTCTAATGCTAATATAATTATAGCAATATTGATATAGATATAAGAGGAAATAGAAAAATATCACCAGGGAGACACCAACTCCTGAATTTTCTCAGCTAGGGAATCCCAGGATACAGCTTTCAGGGTCTGAATTGGGAGCAAGGGGTCCCAGGTAGAGGGTCCTCTCCATGGGTGAAGTTCCAAAGTTCTTCTCAGAACAGAGACCTCATAAACCCTTCCAAACAAAGAAGGCTAACTGCCAACAAACAGGCTAATTGCCAACTATCCCATGCGTTGCCCATCGAAAGGGTAGCCACACCTCGTGATAGAGTACATACACAATGTTCATCTTGGAGAACTGGCTAGATTCTCAAGGCAACAGATATTCCATGTTTGTGTGGGATTTATCATGTCTTCAAGGTCTGAGTTCACTTGGGGGACACAACAGTATATGTGCAAGGCCTGCACTGAAATATGGAAGAACTTCTAAGTCTATTTACCATTCAGGATTAAATTGTAACAAGGCTGGAAAAGTTATAATAACATCAATTTATTAGCTATGTGGAAGATTAGAGAGAAGAGAGATTGAAATCAGGGAAACTTTTCAAATGTTTCAGGTGAAAATACTCAGGTGAACTTACCATATCTATGTGAGTTGGAGAGAAGGGGACAAATATACAAAGTTAGAAGTTAAGTTGACAAGACTTGGTAACTGATAGGACATGCTTGAGGGAGGGAAATGACTGAAGTTGTGAAGCTGGAGGAATATAGGAATAGTGAAATTCCTCAAAAGAAAAAGGAAATATAGAGTTGAGATGTATTCAGGGGAGAATGATGGGCTTCTGTTTGGAAGTACTATGTTTGAGATGCCAAACAGGATGAAGGAACAATATAATATAGCAGTCAATAAAAGTGATGTGAACTTAAAAATTTTTATCTCCTCAGCGACCAGCTAGTATAGCCCAAAGCTAAATAATAGTGCTTCCTACAACATGCCCAGAAATTGGTCATCTCTTTGATAAAAGAATTACACCACCAGCTCATTTTGGATAACTGAAAATTTTAGGGCAGCTAGGTAGTGAAATAGATGGAGCACCTGGCCAGGAGTCAGGAATACCTGAGTTCAAATTTGGCTTCAGACACTTACTAGCTGTGTGACCCTGGGCAAGTCATTTAAACCTGTTTGCCTCAGTTTCCTCATCTGTAAAATGAGCTGGGGAAGCAAATGACAAACTACTCCAGTATCTTTGCCAAGAAAACCCCAAGTATGGTCATGAACAGTCAAACATCATTGAACAGAAACTACAACAAGAATTTTAAAGAAAATTTTTACATCATATTTTCCTCTGAGCTAATCAGAACAATATAAGATCTTCTTTTACAATACAACCCAATCCCTCAAAAGCCCTTCACTGGATCCTTCCATCCTTAGTAACCATGACCCCATATCTCTTCTGTTCTTTGTGGATAGTAAATTCCTTGAGAAGACTGTCTATAATAGATGTCTCCAATTTCTCTTCTCTTAATCTCTCCCTATCCTTCTACTGTCAGATTTCTGATCTCATCCAATCCACATCCAATAATAACTTCTTCAGAGAAAAATATAATGACCTTTTCTGAATCTTTAGTCTTCTTGGCCTCAGTTTGGCCTTTGACACTGTCCATCATTCTCTCCTTCATACTCCCTTCTCTCTAGGTTTTTGGTCCTTAGTTCTCCACCTACTTCTCTCTCCTTTGCTGGATCTTCGTCCGAGTCACATCTGCTATCCATGGGTGTCCTTGAAGGCTTTGTTCAGTGTCCTCTTCTTTTCTCCCTGTAAGCCATTTCACTTGGAGATCTCATCAGCCTTCATGGATTTAATTATCATCTCTATGCTGATGATTATTAACTCTATTTGTGTTGTTTGTCCTTCATTTTAGAAGAAGTCCAATGGCATCATGTGTGACATCTTGACTTGTGAATTGGATTAAAGTGAGGCAGAATCGCATAGTCATCACCTCACTCTTCCTGAGTCATCAAAATCTAGTGGCAAGACAAAAGTCCTGGGGCCAGGATGCAGTGGATGACTTTGGCATCTCTGGTGGCTGAGCTCCACAGTACCTCCTTCAACTTCTTTCATGGCCATTGGAATAAATTGTTCCTGTCAGGGGCGTAATGGACCAATAAACCTCCTGGGGGGATGGGAATGAGAAAACTAGGAAGATTTGACCTGCTGACGTGGCTCTGCCAGCTCAGCACTAGAATGACTTCCTGGTCTGAAATTAAATAACCACTAACCAACCAGAAGGGGACACAACCTGGGTTGGGAATCGTGCCCCTTTTTTGGTTTGGTCTGGAGGGGCTCGCTCCAATGAGATGAAAGCCTCACCCTCGGGGTGGATCAGGATGGATACCTAAAAATAGAAACCTACTTAAACAATGGATAGCTACCCGGAACTAAAACCTTACTTAAACCAACGCCCTGGGCTGTTCGGGGGACTCCTCTGCACTTAATAAAGTATATGCCTCCTGAAGAAGTGTCCGACTGAGTCCCTCCGCCGAGTCCCCCGGGGAGGGAAATCCGGAGACGTCCGAAGCAGAAGCCCACTGAGAGAGTGTCACCTGAAGGACCCGGACCCGGGTCAATTGGCGCCTATCGTGGGGCACACGATAGACGGGACCCCGCCAGGTGACGTGAGTATCCCGCTCGCTTAAGGGCGGAAGAGTCGGACACCCTAGGTAGACGGGGCTACCTAGGAGAAAATGGGCAATAGAATTGCTAAGCAATTGCAGCCAGAGGATTCAGGAGTATTGGCGTGCCAGCTTTATAAAGTCTGCCGAGAAGCGGGCACAAAAATTCATATAAAGGAATGTAGGGAGTGGGTAGTAAAAATACAAACTATATCACCATGGGTTTGCCATGCAGAATTAACTCCTCAAACATGGCAAGTAGTGGGGACACAAATGGCCTCTTATGTGGATGCCACCCCTGGGTTGCTCGTTGAGACTGGTTTTGTCATGTACGGGGTGGAAAAAGCAGCCCTTGTGGGCACCCCACGTCCAACTTGCTGGGCTGCCGCTTGTGCGATACAAATGGGAGACTCCCTAGTGGAGATTTCTGACAAGGAGTCGAGATCCCCCTCTACTGCCCCCCTTTTTTATCTTCGGAGCATTGGCGGTCTGGGAGCTCAGGAGACAATCACAACCAGATAGGACCGAGAGGAAAGAGGGAGTTGGTGCAGTCAGAAATTCAACCAGAAAATACATCCAGAGTTGGCCCAGGGCCTGGATTTGTGGCACAGCAAAAAATTTGCCCAGGATTTGTGGCACAGTGGCAAATTCAGCAGCCCGGATGTTCTTCCAGCCCTGGCACTCGGCACAGATCTATGGTGCAGTAAAAAGTTGCAGGAGTAAGTCTAAAAAAGCAATCTTGTACGGGAGAAAGCTTAGAGAAGGAATCTTATGCAAGGCTTAGTTACACAGTGATAGAAATTAAGCCAGAGTTATAATGTGTACAGAGGATTTCTGACAATTTTTTCTCAGTTTTTTGGATTCTTTTATTGTCTGTATATGTGTTCTGTCTTTACATGTTCTGTGTGCGTGTGTTTGTGAGTTATTACGGTCAGCTCCATGGTAGCTGGACCTTGGAAAGTTATCTCTTTTCCTCCCCCTCCTCCCTTCTCTCTGATGGCTGCAGCATCGGGGAGAAGTATGGGAGAGAGAAAGAGAGGAACTAATCTTATATTATTTAGTTTATGTGATTGCAAGGTGTAGTCTTGGATGGGAAATGCAAGGACGTAGTGTCTGTGCAGTTTTAAAAGGGGCTTTGATCAAAGCCCATTAGGAAAACAACATGGATATGAAGTTTAAGGAAAGCATAAAAGTTTTGGAAATTATTTGAAGGTTTTTGGTTGAACTCTCTCTCTCTTGCCTTCCCGATCCTGGCCAGATAGTGAGGGTGGAGAGACAGACGAGAGATCTGGGGCAGGCTGATCAGCATTTTCATTATCTCATGCCTCACCTAAAAGAAAAGTATTTTGTATAATGAGAAGTAACCAAAAGGTAGTTATTCTGTTCACATATTAAGTGAAACGTGTCACTCCTAATTGGATGTTTAAAACAGATCAGGATTTGTTATATTATTTGGCACTAGGCAAATTGGAAATATGCATAAATCTTAAAGGGACACCTCAGCAGAGATAAAGCTTTTGAAACTCTCCAGCAGAATGGAATAGACTTGGCGCCACTGGGCAGTTGTCCAGAAGTCTCCCTCCCTTCAGCTGAGGAATTCAAAACCCTCTCATTCAAAAAAGTCCTTAAGGAGTGGACACAGAAATAAAATTTACTTGAGTAAAGGATGGAACCATTAAGATTTTTTGCCCTGCAGTCCCAACTCATCATTCAGCTGGGTCTACAGTGAATTGTAACTTTTATCATTTCAGATTAGATCAAGAGAAGAGAACTATTATTTTGAAGGTTTTCAACTACATTTTTTGTAAAAGTTTAATGACTGTCAACAACAGGACAAATTTTAAACGGTTTAAAATTTTCATTTTCAAGACAATGTATTGGTAAATTAATATGTAATGGTCTATGAAGCAGAAAAGATCTTGCTCTTTTAATCTGAACTTGTAGTCATTCCTTGGCTTAAGCAAAAGTTAAATTTAGTGTTTGAACTTATTAACAACTTAATTTCTAAAAAGTTTTTTTTTTCAGAGTAAATGTAATCAGAGAAGGAGAAACTACCCTGTGAAACAATGATGTAAGGTGGTAAGGCTTAAGTTTGAAGTCACCTATCATAGATTCTACAAAGGTTACAACTTTAAATGACTTTCAGAAATTGATAGGAGTAATTCAGTGGTGTAGGCCACAGTTGGGAATTACAACTGATCAAATGAAACCATTATATGATTTATTGAAAGGTCCTTCTCAATTAAACTCATGCAGAAAATGGACAGATGAAGCACTGGAATGTTTGAAATTAGTGCAGAAAAAGATTATGGGGTGTACTATTAGCAGGATATTAGAATCACAGGACTTGGAAGTAACAATTTATTCACTGAAAAAATACCCACTGGAGTTTTATATCAAAAATAAGGGATTATTGAGTGGGTACATTTGGCTCAGATAAAGAACAGAGCTTGTGTGCTTTATGCTGTGCTGGTAGCCCAAGTCATACATAAGGCAGTGAAGAGAGTAAGGATGTTAATAGGACAGAAACCTCACACAATATATACTATGTATACAAGTCAACAAATAGAGAACTGCATACAAGAGTTTGTGGAATGGCAGATATTGATTAATCAGAATTTCCAACACGGGCTCCCAATTCCTTTTGGGCAGCAATTTGCCACGTGGCCATGATCTTGGGCCAACAAATGCTCTTCCTCACTGGTAGAGGGAGTTAATGTTTTTACAGATGCAACAAAAAATTTTAGGGCATCTATGTATATTCCATCTAAAAGGGAGATGCATAAATTTAAAACAACATTTACTTCTACACAACAAAATGAATTATATGAAGTATTGCAAGCATTATTATATGTGAAAGAACCTTGCAATACATCACAGACAGAAAGTATACAGTACCATTGATACCTAGAGTAGAGTCAGCCTATATTCCTGATAGGGCAGATAGTATTAAACAGATAACTATGGAAGTTCAACTACCAATAAGGGCCAAAACAGCAATATTTTATATCACACACACTCGGTCACATTCTAAATCATGCAGTACCAAAAAGCATTAAACCAAACAATGGTCCAGCTTATGTCAGTAAAGCCATTGAACAGTTCATGGTGGAATTTTCCATTTTACATGTCACTGGAATCCCCCATAATCCCACTTTGTCTATAGAAGGGTATTTCTGGGAATTGGAATGGGTTTGGTTTTAAATACATACAGGTGAATGGAACAGAGGGGTATCCCTGGTGTGCCACTATTGTGGACGGACAAGAGACATGTGATGAGAAAGATACATGACACGCTTATAATCTGTTCACCTGGAGGATAAATGGGACAATAGTAGTTTGGTCAGACAAGGACTTTGTGGGACTTGTTCGTGGAATGAAATTTAGGCCATTTTGTAACTTACAAAAGAAGAGAAATGTAACCCTTTGGCATCTGTATACGGGGTTTTTACCATTTGAGAATCGTCACACAAACGGAGGTTAGAAAAAATCCCTCTATAGATAGAACAGCGGTTAAGACATTAAACGACTTCCAGAAATTAATAGGGTCCATACAATGGTTAAGGAACACTGCACCTATATCCAATGAGTTAATGTGACCGCTTTACCAAATTTTGAGAGGACCCTCTGCACTTAATTCCCCTAGAGACTGGACCAAAGAGGCTATGCAGGCTATGGATGCTATAGAGCGCATAGCTAATGAATCCACTGTCCAACGCATAGATCCGCTACAGCCGGTTTATATAACTGTTGTGTCAAACCCATCTTTAGGTATAGCTGCCTCAATATTTCAACAGGCTGGCCCTTTGGCGTGGGTCTATCCTTCCAAACCCAACAAAAGTGTCCCCTCTAAGCTAGAGACACGGAGACTGCTGCTAATGAAAGCCTCAGAATTGGCTCAAGGCATTACCGGTAAGGTTCCTATCATATTAATAGAGGATTCTGTAGAGATATTCACACAATTAGCACATGAATCAGAAACTTGGGTGGTGGTCTTAACTACCCACCAGACTGTTCAAGGTCATCTGCCTCCATCGCTCAGGGGGTGGGCTTTATTGCCCTTGTCGATTCCAAAAAACCTAGTGCAATCGACGCCGGTCGACGGCATTAACATATTTACAGATGCGACAAAGAAAAATAAGGCCTCAGTTTATATCCCAGCCAAGAAAATTTTGCAGATCTTACAAACACCATATACCTCTGCCCAGAAAAACGAACTATATGCTGTTTTATAAGCTTTACAATTATGCCCCTCTGAACCCTTTAATCTAATTACAGATAGCCTTTTTTGTTACCACCTCCTTACTCATATTGCCACTGCAGATTTTTCGCAGTCCTCTTCGGCTATCTTGCCGATGTTGGTGCAGTTACAACAAACACTTGTAGATTGGAAACACCCTTTATATGTTTTACCTATCAGGATTCCCAAAATCACCCTTACCCGCATGTATACCTACCCCGAATATGTTTGATGTTGTCCAAGTTTGCTCTACAGGTTATCCGGTGATAGGAGAGATGATAAACAACACCCACCTGTATTTCATGGATGGCATCCCAGGACCCTACTTCACTGCACCTGTCCCTCATGCGGTATCCGGCAACCAGATCAATACCACGGTGGTATTGCAGGCACACCTATGGAACGCCAGAGCGGCGTTCGGAAAGGCCATACACATGACGGACAATAGTGTGCCCCTCACAGACAATGCCACACTGAACAAACAGTGGTTTAACCTTCTTACGGAACGTGGGTACCACTGCGATGAATCTTCTAGCTCAGGACATTGCAACTCTTTTGAGGTAGTGACACAGACAACTACAGACACCGAAATGTTCCTGATTTGTAGGGACGGGAGCATCACTGGCACCCATGATTTTAACATTATTTGCCATAATGGGTCCCTATCAAACACCCTTCAGAGTAAGGACTTAACAGGGAATGGCACCTTTGTAATATTGCTGAAAATACCCCTGGTAACCTTTTGCCGGTAGGATCTTATAGACCCTTTGCGGACTCAGACTATTTTGAAATGATCACTGCCCGAGTGGCACGAGTGAGACGGGGACTGGACATTTCTACAATGGATATCATTGGACTAGCCGTGAGTGTTTTACAACAAATAGAACTTGCGGCACTGCAGAATGAGGGTAAAGTTATGGCACATGATCTGTCCGACTTTATGGTCTATTCGGAAGCGGCATGGGTGAAGCAACAACAGATAAATAGACAGGTGGCACTTGAGCTAGCCGCGCTGACCTCTGCGGTAAAAGCATTGGCCACGATGGTACAGGTAGAATCAATGCTTCAAGGGCTATCGTGCGATACGCAGCTGTTACGACCTGCATGCATGACTGCCCTCATGCTTAACGCTAGCACAGAGCTTGAAGATGCTATTGCCAGACTTGATGACTTCCAAAGTTTAGATACTTATATATTAAAGTTAGATGAGATAATTAAAAGCATACAAAATGCCACAGACCATTATAAGAGGGATATGAAAAATCAGCATGGACTTTTTCCAGACTGGTTGAGAAATCTTAATGTTACACAATGGCTTCATACATTTTTTGTTACTGGATTGGGAATTGCTCTGTTATGTGTGATTTGTCTCTGCCTACCTTGCTTATTGTCATGTATTATGAAATTGTGGATGAATACCCTGGAACAGCTGAGGGCTGATATACTTCTGCAAAAACACAAAGGGGTCATTACCGGAGGTCGATCCTGATTACCTGTTTAATGAGGGCTGGGGCTAAATTAAGGCTCGCTGACTACTATCACCCCACTAAGATTCATAATGGGCTTTCGCTGTGACTGTGCCAATGACGGGAATATTGTGGCCCCATGACCTGGATAATCATAACATTGGCTGCAGAGGTACCCAATGACGGGATTATTGTGGGTCCACCTACCAGTGACATGGAAGGCGGAGGCCACCCACATAGCCTAAGACAGGGGCCCTGCCCACTTTCGGTACCAGGCATGGAGGCAGGCCACATAGCCTAAGACAGGCCCTTCACCTGCCCTTATAAAACAAAAAGGGGGAGTTGTCAGGGGCGTAATGGACCAATAAACCTCCTGGGGGGATGGGAATGAGAAAACTAGGAAGATTTGACCTGCTGACGTGGCTCTGCCAGCTCAGCACTAGAAAGACTTCCTGGTCTGAAATTAAATAACCACTAACCAACCAGAAGGGGACACAACCTGGGTTGGGAATCGTGCCCCTTTTTTGGTTTGGTCTGGAGGGGCTCGCTCCAATGAGATGAAAGCCTCACCCTCGGGGTGGATCAGGATGGATACCTAAAAATAGAAACCTACTTAAACAATGGATAGCTACCCGGAACTAAAACCTTACTTAAACCAACGCCCTGGGCTGTTCGGGGGACTCCTCTGCACTTAATAAAGTATATGCCTCCTGAAGAAGTGTCCGACTGAGTCCCTCCGCCGAGTCCCCCGGGGAGGGAAATCCGGAGACGTCCGAAGCAGAAGCCCACTGAGAGAGTGTCACCTGAAGGACCCGGACCCGGGTCATGTTCCTATCCACCCTTTCCACTAGGGGAAGCCTTCACATGCTTGGAGTAGACATCCCCTTAATTCAATAATAGGCCTGAGGCCTGTCAGTTACTTTCAACCTGGTTTAGCCCATCTGCCAAGACTGGGGTATGGCTGCTGCATATGCTACAGCTTCTTGGAGGTACAGATTTGGGTAGACACCAGAAGTAGGCCCTCACTCCCGAGGTGCTAGTCTTCCTGAACATGCCACATGCCCCAAATCTACTTGTAGATCCTTAATCTCTCCTATCTTACAGTCATTCATCTCCAAATGCCTAACAGACATCTTGAACTAAATGTCCTTTAAACATCTTAATCTCAAAATGTTTAAAACATTTCTGCTTTCCTAACATCATTTGTTCTTTTTTTTCTTTCCTTTTATCTCCAACTTTTAGCATGGCATCTGACACACAGTAGGCACTTAGTAATCTTGCGTATTGGACAACTACATGGTACAGTGGATAGAACTCTGGACTTGGAGTCAGGAAGACGTGAGTTCAAATCTGGCCTCAAATATTTATTAACTGTGTGGGCAAGAAACTTTACCCTGTTTGCCTCAGTTTCATTATCTGTAAAATGAACAGAAGGAAATGGCAAACCACAGTATTGTTGCCAAGAAAACCCCAAATGGGATCAAGAAGAGTCAGACACAACTGAAACAACTGAACAACAATTTCTGGTTGACTGTTGACCAATTAATTCGAGGAAAAAGTTGAACAATTTATGGCATGTGAATATAATGTAATGTCATAGTGCCCCATCAATGAAAGGAAGAGGTAATTTCAGAATTTGGGGAATACCTGAAAAAATTTATCCAGAGTGAAACGAACCAGAACCAGGAAAACAGTTCATACAATACTGATAACATTATAAAGAAGAGTAACTTTGAAATACAAGAACTCTGATCAAAGGAATGACTAACCAGACCCATAGTACCAGTGGTGAAGCATGATACCCACCTTCAGACAGAGAGGTGCAGAAAGTCAGTCGGTCAGTAAACATTTAAATGCCTAGTATGTGCTGGGCACTCTGCTAAATGTTGGGTCAGCCAAAGTCAAAGTCAGTCAAAGAAATGCAAAAACCACCACCTGCCCTTGACAAGCTGTCAGTCTGATGGGGAGACAACATGGAAACAGCTATGTACAAATAACATAGCCATATGATTTGTTTTACTTGAATAAATTTATTTTTACAGTGGTTTTTTTAAAATTGGGGATGATTTAGGAGGGCTGGGGTTGGGGGATTATCAATATGGTTCTAAAATAAAAGAACATAAAAGTGGCCTATTAAAGAATTTTAAACATATGGAAAAGATCTAAGGAAGGTTGGAAGGAAGCATAAATAAACGTGACAGTTTTAAAAGTGATAGCTTGAATTATTTTTTAAAAGCAAAATGAATGAAATAGAGATTAATGACTTTCATATATAATCTTCTTTTATATTATGCTTTATATATGGAAATGCTCCATTTTCATGCTTCTTAAGTTTAGAAAACTTTTTGAAGTTGAAGAGACCTTTATAGACCAATGACTTGACTTAATGAATTATGTTGACCTTGAAATAGTGCCATGACAGAAGTCCTCCCTTAGTGACTTGCCCACTAGAAATGAGCTTTTCTTCCACTTAGCTAGACAAACATCAGAAAACATACTTAACTAATGGTTTGGACCATGCTGGAGGTCTTCCAGCATGGTAGTACCTGCCATGGTTGGTGCTCCCAAAGCATAGGAAAGGATAGAAGCGCCAGGGACTGTAGGAAAAGATGTAATGTGTTTGTGAATGTGAGGGAGACTCTGGGCCTGAGATTACTGAAAGGAATCCAAAAAGTTTAGCCCAGGATATTGACTTGGGGGCTTTCTTCCTCCCTCTGTGACTTTGACACTCAAACATCTCCTCCCTGGGAGACCAGGAAGTTTTCTGTCCTATCTGCATGTTTCTATTTGTTTGGCTGTTCCCTTTAAGCAGGAGAAATTGCTGATAGTGATTTGCACATGGGGCAAAAACAGTTGACTTCTGGGACATCCTTGACTCCCTTTGCAGACAGTGTCATGTCTTCTTTAGGTGATATGGTAATCACAGCTCTGGGGCCAATCATTTCAGAAAGTGGATAATTAGGGCCCTCATTGTATATACATACACACAACTAACACCTAAGAATATCTACTCAAATGGCGTTAGACAAGTACCACTATCCCAGCAACAGACACAAGCCTGATAAGTTTCCCTCTATGTATTAGTCTTAGGTATAGAAACTACAATGTCATAGGAAGAGAGTATATTTCAGGAGCAGGAAGAGGAGGGAGAACTTAGTTCCAGTAGACTATTTGCTAGAGAAGGAGAGAAGCAGATGCATCTCTAGAACCATCCTTGTCTGTCATCCTAGAACCTTGGAACAGCAGTGAGCCCTCTTCCTTTCACTCGCCTGACACCTTGGGACTCTGTCTCTTTTCTATTTTTTTTTTAATAAAAAATTTATTTATTTAACTTTTTACATTCATTTTGACAAAATTTTGGGTTCCAAATTTTCTCCCCATTTATCCCCTCCCCCACCCCAATACACCGAGCAATCTAATTTTCCATATCACCAATCTGCCCTCTCTTCTATCATCCCTCCCTTCTCTTGTCTCCATCTTCTCTTTTGTCCTGTAGGGCCAGATGACTTTCTATTCCCCATTGACTGTATTTCTTATTTCCTAGTAGCAAGAACAATACTAAACAGTTGTTCCCAAAACTTTGAGTTCCAAATTCTCCCCATCCCTCCCTCCCCACCCATTCCCTTTGGGAAGGCAGGCAACTCAATATAGGCCCTATCTGTGTAGTTTTGCAAATGACTTCGATAATAGTCGTGTTATGTAAGACTAACTGTATTTCCCTCCATCCTATCCTGCCCCCCATTGTTTCTATTCTGTCTTTTGATTCTGTCCCTCCCCAAGAGTGTTGACATCAAATTGCTCCCTCCTCCCTTTGCCCTCCCTTCCATCATCCCCCCTGCCTTGTTTATTGCCTCCCCCACTTTCCTGTATTGTAAGATAGGTTTTCATACCAAAATGAGTGTGCATTTTATTCCTTCCTATAGTCGAATGTGATGAGGGTAAACTTCATGTTTTTTTCTCAGCTCTCCTCTTTTTCCCTCCACTAAAAAGTCTCCTGCTTGCCTCTTGAATGAGATATAATTTACCCCATTCCATTTCACCCTCTTTCTTCCCCTACATTTCTCTCTCAGCATTTACCTTAATTTCTTTTAAGATATGGTCCCATCCTATTCAATTCGCTCTGTGCTCTCTGTTTCTGTATGTGCATGCATGTGTGTATGTGTGTGTGCATGCACACATGTATGTGTGTGTGTGGTCCCACCAACTACCCAGATACTGAAAAGTTTTAAGAGTTACAAATATTGTCTTTCCATATAGGAATGTAAACAGTTCACTTTTGGTAAGTCCCTTCTGACTTCTCTTTGCTGTTTACTTTTTCATGCTTCTTCTCCTTCTTGTGTTTGAAAGTCAAATTTTCTTTTCAGCTCTGGTCTTTTCATCAAGAATGCTTGAAAGTCCTCTGTTTCATTGAAAGACCATATTTTCCCCTGAAGTATTATACTCAGTTTAGCTGGGTAGGTGATTCTTGGTTTGAGTCCTAGTTCCTTTGACTTCTGGAATATCCTATTCCACGCCCTTCGATCCCTTAATGTAGAAGGTGCTAGATCTTGAGTTATCCTGATTGTATTTCCACAATACTGGAATTGTTTCTTTCTAGCTGCTTGCAAGATTTTCTCCTTGAGCTGGGAGTTCTGGAATTTGGCCACAATGTTCCTAGGAGTTTCTCTTTTTGGATCTCCTTCAGGAGGTGATCGATGGATTCTTTCAATACTTATTTTGCCCTCTGGTTGTAGACTATCAGGGCAGTTTTCCTTGATAATTTCATGGAAGATGATGTCTAGGCTCTTTTTTTGATCGTGGCTTTCAGGTAGTCCCATAATTTTTAAATTGTCTCTCCTGGATCTATTTTCCAGGTCAGTTGTTTTTCCCATGAGATATTTCACATTCTATTGCATTTTTTCATTCTTTTGGTTTTGTTTTGTGATTTCTTGGTTTCTCATAAAGTCATTAGACTCCATCTGTTCCATTTTAATTTTGAGAGAACTATTATCTTCAGTGAGCTTTTGAACCTCTTTTTCCATTTGGCTAATTCTCCTTTTGAAAGCATTCTTGTCCTCATTGGCTTTTTTGAACCTCTTTTGCCAATTGAGTGAGCCTATTTTTCAAGGTGTTATTTTCTTCAGCATTTTTTTGGGTCTCCTTTACCAAGGTATTGACGTGTTTTTCATGCTTTTCTTGCATCTCTCTCATTTCTCTTCCCAGTTTTTCTTCCACCTGTCTAACTTGATTTTCAAAATCCTTTTTGAGCTTTTCCATGGCCTGAGCCCACTGGACATCCACCTGGGATGTCTGAGATACAGAAGCCCCGACCTCCACGTCTTTCCCTGATGGTAAGAATATTTCCTCGTCATCAGAATTGAAAGGTGGGAATATCTGTACCCCATCAAAGTAGCTGTCTATAATCTTATTTTTCTTCCATTTTCTGGGCATTTTCCCAGCCAGTTACTTGACTTCTGAGATTCCTGTCCACCCCTGTCTGGATTCTCCCAGCTAGTGCTTGAGGTCTGAGATTCAAATGGGCTTTCCTGGGCAGGCGCGGCTGCTATTCAATGTGAGCTTAAGTTCTGGTGCTTGGGTGGGGGCAGGGCCACCTCCCAGGCTCAGTTCCCTCAGGGGCTTTATGCAGAGACCTTCAATAATGGAGTGGGTGGCCGCACGGCCATCTCCCAGGCTCAGTTTCCTTAGGGGCTTTATGCAGAGACCTTCAGTAATGGCCCTGAACTTCTGCCTGCTGGTCCGGGAGTCCTGGGGGCCGCCGCCGCTGCCTCTGCCGCTGCCGCTGCCTCTGCTGCTGCCTCTGCTGCTGCCTCCTGAGGGGGCCCGAGCCACAGAGACACCCTGCTCCCCTCTCGGCCAGCCCAGAAGTCTCTCTCACTGGCCTGGAGCGTCTGTGGGCGGAGGGACCTTCTTGGCCGCCAGAGGTTCCGTCCCTGAAACCTCCTCGGATCTGCTCCTCTTGGCCACACAGCCAGGGCAGCGCAGGGGTGGGCTCCGCTTTCCGGGGGTGTGACAGACCCCTGGAGACCACTCTCCAGGGCTTTCTGGAACGGAAATCTTTTCCACTGTGTTTCTGCGCCTTGCAGTGCTCCAGAATTTGTGGGGAGTTCTTCTTGCAGGGAATATATGGGCTGTGGGTTCAGAGCTAGCATACGTGAGTCTTTGTACTCTGCCATCTTGGCTCCACCCCCCTCTGTCTCTTTTCTAAACCTTTTTTCTTTCTCTTTATGGTTTTAGTTATTATGACATTCCGTGCATACAAATTTTATTGCTTTACTTTCTATGATACCTTTGAGAATAATGTAAATTTCCAGTTTGTCTCTCTCAATGTAAATTTTTTATCTTTCCTTTGTGTGATAGCTTGATTGCAACCCCTACTTTGTAGGAATCAACCAAAGGAAGAAAAAAAGGAAGAAATAAGCATTAATTAAGCAACTACTATTTGCCAGACACTGTGTTAAGAGCTTTACATATATCATCTTATTTAATTCTTACAACTCTGTGAGGTATGTGTTGTTATTACCCTCAGGCTGGTTAAAAGACTTGCCCAGGATCATGAAGTTGGTAAGTGACTGAGGCTGAATTTGAACTTAGCTTTTCCTGACTCCAGGTCTAGAACTCTGTCAACTGTGCCATCTAGCTACCTAAGTGGATCATACACACACACACATGTATAATACAATGTAAAACATCTATAAAATAAGACCTTTGGATAATAACCCAAACCCATTGAGAGAAATGATTATTTTTCTCTTGTATTTAGTAACTAATTTTTGACTTAGGACCATGGTTTCCCCCCTTTTTAACTTCTTCATCCAGAAATCAACCAGTGTGAGAAATCTTGGGCAAAGACTTACCCAGGCTAAGATCTAATGAAAGACAGTAAAGAAATTCTAAGTTTAGGTGAATGAGAGGATTCCTGCTATTTGTGTTTACTTGGACAGATCTGGGAAAATGTGGATTCTCCTTTTTGTCAGAGGGTGATACAGAAATTGAGAAGTCTCTTTGACAAAGATTATTTGGGTGTTCAGTGTCATATACCCCAAGACCCTCATTGAAATACAGCACAGCCACTCATTGTAATATTTATGATCTCTCATTACTTGTTAACCAGAGTTGATTGCTCCCCTTAGGAACACCCACTGTTCCAAAGCGTGTAAACCATGAGCCTACCACCATGAAGGGTCTTTGGCATTGGAGGGTGCCACTGACCTCTTTTATTAATAAAATGATAACATTATTAATAAAATGACTAATTAGCCAGAAACTATTTCTCTCAAACTTTTTAAATGTCACACCCTCATTAGACCCATTTAAGCCTCAGTTTTCTCATTTGTAAAATGGCAATAATGTTAATATTACCTATACTTTAGTAATGTTTTGAACATCAGAGGAGATAATATATGTTCCATGTTAATGCTAGCTATTAGTAAGTGAATGTTGATCAGGAGTCTTTGGATGAGCGTGTCCTTGCATACTGAATCAAGACACATGCCCATCCCCACTAAGCCAGAATCTTCCTGCACAGCTCTATAGGAGGGTCCCCAGTCTAGCAGACTTTAGGTTCTCTTGATTATATGTCTATATCTCAGGTTTCTCTTGTTGTAGTGTAAGGGGTTGTGTATATTGTAGCCATATGGGTTTTTTTTCCCGCATATATCTGTCTAGAAGTGGCTCACAGGGAAGCATGAATAGATTGATGTCTCCAGGGTCTTCTCCCTACCTTCAACTCTTTTCTAGGGGAAACTTTGATTTTTGCCAGAAAGGGAGGCAGGAGATTGGATACAGAGGCTATCCACTCTGCTTTCTTCAGAGAGAGGGGGTACAAGGCTAGAAATATATCTACTGCTCCCCTAAATATTCTTAGTTTAGGGGCTATAACTATATTCAAGCTAAGATCCTTATTACCATCTTTTAATGGGGAAGGAGTATCCCAAATGATATATAAGACTTGACTCCCCACCAATCCTAGCTCTACAATGAACAAATAGAGAATAAATCAGTTTATCCAGAGGAAGTACCCATATGATTATATATATGACAATATAGAGAGTCAAGCAACTCTCTCATTTGGAGGAGATATATCAGTTTAGCTAAGAAGAAGGCTTCAAGATCTCATCCAAGGGGAAATTCCCTAAAGTCTCGAGGCTAATAAGCTGGGCATAGATATTGAGCTGACACCTCCTCTATACGTCAACTTCTTCCCAGGGTCTTTCTCTCCTTTCCAGAACCTGAAGATTTTAGAGCCATGAAGGTTCTCTCTTGAAGCTAGAAGCCAGAAGAGCAGAATCTCTAACCCCAACCCCAATCCCAATCCTACTGAGCCTGCATTTCTGAAATAAATTCAACCTGGTTGTAGTGAGCGATTTTTGTGATATAAATTCTGTAGTATTTTTTGATAACATTTTATTTAATTTTTTCAATATTCATTAAAAAATTTGTTATAGTTTTCTTCCTGTTTTGATTCTCCCTGCTTTAAGTATTAATACCTTATCTGTGTCATAGAAGAAATTTGGTGCAACTATCTTTTTAACCTTTTTTTAAGCCTCCTTTTCCAACTAGTTTTATTGCTATTAATTAGAGATAAGTAATTAAATTAATTAAATGTTAGCTTAATGTTAAATTGAATTAAATGTCAAATTAATTAAATGTTAATTTAATTAATGAATTAATTAAATGATTCATAGAATTCACTTGTAAAGCCATCTGGTCCTTTTCTTTTTCCTTGGGGACTTCAGTTACAGCTTGTTCAATTTGTTTTGCTATGATAGAGCTATTTAAGTGTTCTACTTTCTATTCTGTTAATTTGGGCAATTTTTATTTTAGTAAATATTCATCTGTTTCATTTAGATGATCAGTTTTATTGGTTTATAGTTGGACTAAGTAGCTTTTAGTAATTGCTTTTATTTCTCCTTTGTTGATTGTGAATTCATCTTTTTTCACTTTTGATACTAATAATTAGTCTTTCTTTTTCTCATTTAAAAATTAAATTAGCTAATGAGTTATCTCTCACAATGAGTTTATCATTTATTTGTTTTAAACATTCTTTTCTTTTTAAATTTTAAATTCAAATTCTCTTCTTCTTCCTACCCTTCCCCTATTTACTGAGGAGGCAAGCAATATCATGTCAATTATAGATGTAAAATCAAGCAAAACTCATTTCCATATTTGCCATATTACAAAAAGCAAAAAAAATTAAGAAAGCAAGAAAATTATAATTCAGTTTGCTCTCAGGGTTGATCAGCTTTCTCTCTGGAGTTAGAAAGCTTTTTTTCATAAAGAGTCCTTTGGAATTACCTTATATCATTTTATTAATCAGAGTGAAGTCTTTCACAGTTGATCATCATTACAACATTGCTGTTACTGTGCACAATGATTTCCTGGTTCTTTTCACTTCACTTTGAATCAGTCCATGTAGATCTTACCTAGTTTTTCTGAAACCACACTCTTTGTCATTTCTTATAGCACAAGAGTTCTCCATCACAATCATGCCACAACTTGTTTAATCTTTCCCTACCGATGAGCATCCCCTCAATTTCCATTTCTTTGCCAGCACAAAAAAAAGATGCTCTAAATATTTTTGTACATATAGGTCCTTTTTCTTTTCCTTTAATCTCTTTGTAGAGGTATCGCTGAGAGAAAGGGTATACAGTGTTTTAGCTCTTTAGGTATAGTTACAAACTGTTTTACACAATGATTGGACCAGTCCACAATTTCACCAACAGTTTATTACTGTATCTATTTTTCTTTATCTGTTTCAGCATTTGTCATTTCTAACAGGTGTGAGGTCGTGCCTCAGTGTTATTTTAATTTGCATTTCTCTATAGTGACAGAGCATTTTTTTCATAATTCTATAGATAGCTTTGATTTCTTCTTCTGAAACTTCCTGTTCATATCCTTTGATCATTTATCAGTTAGGAAATGTGTCTTATTTTGTACATTTGGCTTTCTTTCCTTTGTATTTGAGAAATAAAGTCTTTATCAGAGAAACTTTCTGTTATTTGATTTTACTTCATTATGTATGGTACCTTTTATTAAAATGAAGTTTCTTTATTAAAATGAAGTCTCTTTTAATTAGGTCTATTTATGCTTTTGTTTTATCTGAGATCATGGTTGCTTTTTGGTTGTTTAGCCATTTCTATCATATCCAACTCTTTGTGATCCCACTGGGGATATTCTTGGGAGGGATACTGGAAAGTTTGCCATTTCCGTCTCCAGCTCACTTTGCAGATGAAGGACTGAGGCAGACAGGACTAAGTGACTTGCCCAGGTCATATAGAAAGTGTGTGAGGCCAGATTTGAACTCTATCCACTGCACCACCAAGCTGCCACTATTGATTGCTTCTCCTACTATTTTTATTTGAGTTGAAGTATAATTGATTCTGCTCCAACCTTTTTATTGAGCACTTCATTATCTTTTCATAATTTTCTTGCATCACTTTTATTTCTTTTCCCAATTTTTCCTCTAACACTCATCTCTTTAATTTTTCTAGCAATTCTTTTTCAGCTTAGATCCAATTAGCATATTTCTTTGAGGCTTTGCTTGTGGTTGTTTTCATGTTCTTTCTTCTGAGTTTATGTCTTAGACTTCTCTCTGCCTTTGTAGTAGCTTTTATGGTCAAGGTATTTTTTTGTTGCTTGCCTATTTACTGACTTTGAACTTTATGTTAAAGTTGGACTGTGCTCATCTCGGGGTGGAGAGTCACTGCCCCAAGCTTCAAGCTTTTTTTTTTTGTGCTGTTGCTTTCAGAGCTAGTTCTGGGCACTCTTTAAGTTTTCAGTGCTTCTATGTAATCTGGAACAAATGTGGTCACTATTGTTCTGGTATGTGCTCTGATAACTCTACCCAGGAAGGGCCCCTGCTCCCCTACAACCAAAAGCACTGGGGTCTTCTTTAGGCTCTGGAACTGTGAGCAAGCGCCCTACTCTCTTGGGACCAACTACAAATGCTTCTCTCTGCCTTGAAACTATGACTAGAACTAGAACTGTTTTTCAGGATTTTTTTGTTGATATTTTACTGAGGGGGGATGTTAATGATTTTATTTTCTAGTTATATTAATTACATGACCAATTTATTGGTCTCTTCTGTTTCTCTGTTGTTTTGTTGATCTCTATTGTTTCTCCCTTCTCTGATGAAAAAATATAGATAGCCATTTTTTCCAAGTACTATTTCAGTTGCAGCTCACAAATTTTGTTCTCTTGTCTTTCTGTTGTTACTGTCTTTAATGAAACACTGATTGTTTCTATAATTTCTATAATTTGTTCCTTTGATCCAGTCATTCTTTAGGATTAAGTTATTTGGTTTTTCAAATATTTTTAAATCTTTGCTTCAAAGGTCCTTTATTGCATTTTATTGAATTATAGTCTGCAGATGATTTGTTTAATTTTTCTTAACATTTATTTGTGAAATTTTTATGCCTTAATACATAGTCAGTTTTGTAAAAGTGCTATGTACAGTTGAGAAATCACTATGCTGTATGTTACTATTCAATAGTCTCCAGAAGTCTGTCATATCTAATTTTTCTCAAATTCTATTCAGGTTTGTAACTTTTTTTTTTTTTTTTTGGCTAATGCAATCTACATCTGTTAGGAGTTAAATTGAATTCCTCCAGTATTATAGTTTTACTGTGTATTTTTTTTATAATTTATTTAATTTTTCTTTTAATAATTTAGAGGCCATTTGGCATATATATCCACCCCAAGTACTCACACAGATTATCTGTGCCCAACATGTGGTAGAGCATTCTGAGCTTTTATTGGTCTGATCAGCTACAGTTGGACGCACTGAAATTTTACTTTATCATGGTGATGTGATTTTGGTCCTCTTCAAGAATAAAGGAGAACAACCAACCAATTATATATATATATATGTGTGTGTGTGTGTGTGTGTGTGTGTGTGTATGTATATATATACATACATACATATGTGTATATATATACACACATATACATATACATATGTGTGTGTGTGTGTAGTATTCAAATTAATTCATTCTCTGTGGTACCTTTTTCTTTTAGCAAGAATGTAGTGTTTTTTTTGTTTATTAAATCTGTTTTTATTTGCTTTGTTTGAGATCATGCTTGCTATCCCGCCCACCTTTTTGCTTCAGTTAAGCCATAATGATTCTGCTCTAGTCCTTTATTTAAACTCTGTGTGTTTCTTTCTGTTTAAAGAGTATTTCTTGTAAAGAATATATTGATGGGCTCTGCTTTCTAATACACTCTTTTATCTTTTGTTTTATAGATGAGTTAATCACGTTCACAGTTATAATTATTAACTATTTATTTCCTTCTGTTCTCATATTTTCTTTGTCTCCCCTTCCCTTTAGGAGTATTTTTGCTTCTGATTAATGCCTCTCTTAATCTACTCTTCCTCTTGTTCTCCTGCTTATCTTAATCCATTTCCTGTAAATTTCTCTATCAGGTAAGATGAATTCTATACCCAAGTATGTGTATTCTTATTCTTTTTTTCTTTTATTAGGTCAGATGAAAGTGATGTTCCAATATTTCCTGTTGCCCCAACTGCTCCCTCATTTTGGTAAAAATCCTCTTTTCACATTCCATTAATGTGAGATAATTTCCCACATTTTTTTCTGTCCTTTCCCTCCTCTTCCAGGGAGCTCCTCTTCCCCACGCTTTACTGTTCTTTTGAGATCATCAATGCATAGCGATTATTCCCAGATCTTCTATGTAATTAGGCTCCTTCTGTGATCTCCAATAATGACAGAATTCTGAGGGACTACATATATCATCTCTCCATATAAGGATTTAAAAAGACATGCTTTGTTTAGATATTCACAATTGCCCACTCATTTTTTTTCTTTTCCTGTTTCTCTTGATTCCCATGTTTTATGTCAAATTTTCAGCAGAGTTCTGGTCTTTTCATCATGAGTGATTAGATGGCCTTTATTTAATTAAAAATCCTTTTTTCTCATGCGATTTTACTCATTTTTTTCTGGGTAGATTATTCTTTGTTGTAAGCTTGGATCCTATGTCTTCTGAAATATCACATTCCAAGTTATGCACTCATTTAAAGTGATGGCTGCTAAATCTTCTGTGATCCTTATGGCTTCTTCATTTAAAAAAGATTTATTTATTTTTAATTAGTAGAACATTCAGTTCCATAAGTTTTTGAGTTCCAAATTTTTTCCCCCTCTCTCTCCTCCACCCTCCCCAAGATGGCATGCAATCTTATGTAGGCTCTACATATACATTCATTTTAGACATATTTTTACATTAGTCAGGTTGCGAAGAAGAATTATAACCAATGGAATTAACCACAAGAAAGAAGAAACAAAAAACAAAAAAGAGAGAGAGCAAATAGTATGCTTCAATCTGCATTCATACCCTGTAATTTTCTGGATGTGGAGAGCATTTTCCATAATTTCCATCAAAAGCTATTAATTCTCTTTTCATGTCTTCCTTCCCTATGTCTCACATTTTCCATTTTTTACTTTCCTACTCTTATTGGTTTTTAACATTTTTTAAGCTCTAACTCTTGCTTTAAGTCTTCTCAGATTTGTATCTCAGCTGCATTTTTCTTTGAGGGTTTAGTTGTAGATATTTTAGAGTAATAATCTTCTCCATTTGTGTCTTGAGCTTCCCTGTCATCATAATAACTCTCTATGGTGGGATTCTTTTTATATTTGCTCAATGCACTAGTCTACTTCTTGAATTAAGTGGGAGAAATAAATTTGGGCTTCATCCATACACCATATTATGGATAGTCCTTTTCTGTCAGATATATGCTTGAGGGACTTGAAGTCAATGTTCTATAGGTTAAGGATGTTTCCCATACTGCCATCTAGATGTCAATCAACAGTAAGTTTTTCTAATTCAAATAGCATTGTGGTATTGTGAGCTCCTCAAGGGCAAAGACTTTCTTTTACATTTTTCTTGTATCCCCATAACTTAGCATAGTGCCTGGCACATAGTAAGCAATTAATGAATGTTTGTTGACTGCCTGGTTGATTCACTAAATAAGTTATGATCATGTTATGGCCCTAGACAACAGTGGCACTGATTGAGTTTGCTAAAAAGCATTCAGCAAAGAGGGGAATACCATCCCAAACCCTATTCTGTGTTGACAAGCTCTGATCCAAACTCATAGTCCCATGAGTAGTGCCCTTTGAAGATGCATACATGATGAGAATGCTTCAAAAAATCTCAAAAATTACTGAAAAGAATAAATTAAAAAAGAATCTATAAAGACTGTCCTAGTACTGAAATGAATATTAAACTGTAACAAACTGAAAGATTATGTGAGATCATTTGTTCATGTAGATGATGAGTCAAAGAATGTCTGATCAAACAAATACTTTATTCTAAATAACAGGAAAATATTTATCTGTTAATGAAACCTAGGGTTGGAAGTGGGGAGGATAGGAACAATTCTGTAGGTACTGACCCAACTAAAGTAACTCAAAGAAACCAAAAGGAAATATGGACCCAGAGACAAAATCATTTCACCTAGAAAAGGAATGTAACAAAAAAAAGAAAGTCAAAATAAACAAACTCACTTTCAGAAGTAACTAGAAGAACAGATATTTAATCCTTCTCTTAAAATTGAAGAAGAAATGACCAGAGAGAGGCCATATGCATAGATCAATGGACAGATTTGTAAAAAGCTTTCATAGTCTTGGTCAAGTGCTGCTTATAGGCACTAGTGTTGATGTGCTAACATAAGCAAATATTTTGTCCCGCATACAGATGGCAGTAAAAGGTATTTGGCCTTGTGTAAAGGGAATTATAACCATGTGAAACCAGTGGAATTTGCCAGAGGAGTGCTAAATGAGTGCCAGAACTGTTACTCATTTCCAAATTAGAGTTCTTTACACTGGAAAGGGAAATTCAAAAACTTTGTATGAAATAAAGTTCCAAACTTGGACTGACAACTATCCCTCTCCACTATAGGAATATTTTTGAATGACTGAACAACCAGATTCAGGGTGGATTCAAAATGGCACCAGTCTTCAAGGGGAGTCCCTGGCCAAAGGCTTTTTCTAGACTTGCTAGGATATACTGCTGAGACCTTCAGGGAGATAATAGATTTTCGACCCTCTCTAACCCAGAGTTAGTATGAAGCTGAGGGTGCGTGCTCCTGCTGTGCATTCTCTCTCTGTGAATTTATCTCTCCATACGGATCTTTACCCCTGATTTTAAGTGTATATTGGAGAAGACTTTGACTTTATGAACTTTAGAAGATCATGAAAGTAAGCTACCATGATATTCCAGGAGTAGATTCTTGGGTTGATTTTAGAGACCATTCATTCCAACATTTCATTAGTCATCTTCCTTTCCCTTTCCTTTCCCTCTCCCTCTCCTTCTCTCTTTCCCTATCCTATTTCTTTGGGATCCAACCCAGTGGTAGTTAGTATTTTGCTTCTTCCAGTGACTGTACTGCATTTGGATGTGAACTTAGGCAAATTCAAATATAGAAAGTAAGTTGCCTGAGACAAATCTCTCAAGGGACTCCTGTGAAAGAAGATGAATGGATCATCAGGTATTGATGAGAATTACTTTTAGTTTTGTTCTTTCTATATCTTTGAAGTAAATACCTCTTTGTAAAAACCAATTAACGCTATATATTCAAATGAGACTGGGGCTTTAATAGTGGGTTGTTAATGTGGTGTGTGTATGTGTGTGTCTGTGTGTGTGTGTGTGACAGACTGGAACATCGAAATTCAGGACTAAGAGCATTATATGATGACAGTTCAAGTGGCTCAGGGTAATCCACAGGATCCTGAGTGGGTAATGTAGTTGGCAAAGCTGGGGGAATATGAGGACAACGTGATTGCTACAAACAGGAGTGACTCTTGCTTAGACTTCATGGAGTAGGGTGTAAAGTCAACGCCATTGTTCTTACTGGAATTGCACACATGTACTAGGAAAGCCATGTGTTGATCTCACTGAGACATTTTTTCTAGTCTCAGTGAAGCTAAGGCAACTCATCAGTATGCTTTAAACACATTCATGATATGAGTCCAATTGAGGATGGTATAGCACCTCTTAATGTCAGTGAAATCTAATCTTTCTGGTTATTCAGTCATTCAGAAAGACTCCTATTCACCACATACTGAGCCGACTAGAACTATTCACAGAATACCTGGGCATGCACAATATCTCAGTTAGGTACTTCCTTCTAGTACCCATCATCAGGCCTTTCAACCAGGTTCCTAACCTCTTCTATGTGAAACATTGCATTCATCTCCACTGTAACATATTGATTTCTTTTCTGGAGTCTCTTGAAGGACATTCCCTAAACATCCACCATGACTATATGTCTCAGCTGAAAGACAAGCTAAAGAAATCTTACTACCAAACTACAACTTCATCCCAGAGTAGCCCTGCACATAGTAAATAATGGTAATATTCAAAGATGATCCACTGCATTCAATTATTGTCAATCAATGAGTTATTTGGACTCCCAGATGAGCGTATTGAGAATGATGAACATTCATCTCTAAGCCAACTGGACAGACTCACAGTCACACAAAGTCTATCTGACCCACAGAGTAGTTCATTAACAAATATTTTAATGAAACAAACCTTATATTCTGTATCTCAAGAAATAAGGACACTATTGAGGGCCTGAACTCTTGACAAACTCAAGTCTATAAAGGCAGGGCTATAGTTCTGATGAGGATTGTGATCAGCTAGAACCATAAGGCAGCACTGGTATAAGGGCACTTGCTAACCAGTGACCAGATTAGCTTACAACATCCCAGAAGAAACCGGGGAAACAGTGTCATGTAGCTATGTAATGGCCGCTTTGTCTGTGATTGCATGTGATCATTGATGCATGTGTGAATTGCTGTATACTCCTGGCAGGTAGGTGGTGCAGAGTCAGGAAGATACTTCAAATCCTGCCTTAGATATTTACTGGCTGTATGATCCTCAGCAAGTCATTTAACCCCATTTGTCTCCATTTCCTCATTTGTAAAATGGAGAAGAAAATGGGAAATCACTCCAGTATCTTTGCCAAGAAAACTCCAAATAGGATCGTGAAGAGCTGGACGTGACTAAACAACAATAATCTGTTTTATTTTTCTTTCTGTTGCATGTCATTGAAGATGGGCCTCCTCTCACCCTTACTCTGTAGATGGGCCTGACAGTTCATTGCAGAGTCACAGGCTCAGGTTTGTAAAAGAAGCTTCAAACTTTTTTTTCCAATTTAATATTTTATTTTTTCCCAATTACATATGAAAACTGTTTTCACCATTCATTTTAAAAACTGAGTTCCAAATTCTATCCCTCCTTCCTCAACCTCTCATTGAGAAGGCAAGTTAATTTGATTAAACATATGTAATCATGTAAAACATGTTTCCATATTAGTTGTGTTATAAAAGAAAACATAAACCAAAATAAAAAAATAAGAAAAAGAAAGTAAAAAATTATTCTTCGATCTGTATTCAGATTCCATCAAGTCTTTCTCTGGGGATGGATAGCATTTTTCATTATAAGTCCTTCAGAGTTGTCTTGGATCATCATATTGCTTAGAATAGCTAAGTCATTCACAGTCAATCATATTACAATATTGCTGTTGTTGTGTAAAACGTTCTCCTGGTTCTACTCACTTCACTTTGCATCAGTTCAAGTAAGTCTCTTCGTGTTTTGCTGAGAGTATCTCATTCATCATTTCTTATATCACAATAGTATTCCATCACAATTATATGCCACAAATTTTTTAGCCACTCTCCAATTGATGGGCATCCTCTCAATTTCTAATTCTTTGCCACTAGAAAAGAGTTGCTATAAATATTTGGGCATAGTCCCAATTTGCTCTACATAGTGGTTGAATCAGTTCACAATTCCACCAACAGTGCAGTGTATCAATTTTCCCATATTCCCTCCAACATATGTTATTCTCTTTTTTGTCCTATTAGCCAATCTAATAGGTATGAAGTAGTACCTCAGTATTGTTTTAATTTGCATTTATCCAGTCAATAGTGATTTAGAGCATTTTTTTCATAAGGCTACACACAGCTTTGATTACTTCATTCAAAAACAGACTTCATATTTTTTGGTCTTCCATGGCCTGAGACCAATTCATATTTTTCTTGGAGATTTTGGATGTAGAAATTTTGACTTTGTTGTCTTCTGAGTTTGTGTCTTGATCTTCCTTGTCACTATAATAATGTTCTATGGTCAGAATTTTTTTTCCTGTTGTTTGATCATTTTTCCAGCATATTTCTTGACTTTTAACTCTTTGCTAAAGTGGGACTCTGCTTCCAGGAGTTTTGTGTAGCTGTTTTCAGAGATACTTCTACAGACCTGTAAGTTCTCAGTTTTTTCAAGGTAGTAAGATCTAAGGAGAGGTGTGTTTATTACTTGCCTGTGCTCTGATCTGTGAATGATCAGAAGTACCTTCTGTCCTGGAACTATAAGAAAGTCCCTGCTTCACTGTAGCTGCAAAGTGTGATGTGTTAATGCTCTTCCTCTCCTTGGGACTACCATCCAAGACTGCAACCTGGTGCAGAGTATGGGCAAACCAACAGAGTACTGCCCCCAGTGCCAGCACAGAGACACCTTTAATCTCCTTCTAGCCAGTTGTTTGACATCCTTACCATCTGTGGATTGAGAGATCCAGAAGCAGCTGTTGAACATGCAAATTGATTTACTCCCAAGTTCTGCTACTTGTTTGCTGGAGCCTGGTCTGTGTTGGCATGACCTGTACAGGTTTATGCTCCACTCTCACCCTAGCATGACAGAACTTTCCTGCCAAATTTTTAAGTTGTCTTTGGCTGGAAAATTGTTTCACCCTGTCCTTTTTTGAGTTTCACCACTCCAGGATTTGTTTCGCAGGTCTTTGTAGGGGTTTGAGGGAGATCTCAGATGAGTCCCTGTGTTTCTCAACCATCTTGGATCCACCCCCACTTAAAACATTTTTGATGCTGTTTTAGGGTGAGTTGCATAATCCTGACATCTATCAGATAGCTTCTTTCTGTCTTTTCTTAAGAAGTCAGTTGATCTCAAGTAGATATTTTCATTGTCAATGAATTAGTTTTTAGGATAAATGTGCATATTTCAATAAAGAAAAAATCCATTAATACCACAACAAAAGATTCATTAGTAAAACCCCCTTATCCTATCGAAAAAAGGGCAATACTGAATGTAGAAATATTTTATGTAGTTTACAGAATTGGAGGACACATTACCAATATGTCCTTTGGAATATGAATGAGTAGGAAGTGTTGAGGAATATCATGAATTCACTGTATTTCCATTTGGTAAGCATTCACATGGTGGTCAGAAGAAGTGGTATAAAGGTATTCTCAAGGAATCCCTGAAGAACCTTACTATCGACTGTGAGACATGTGAAACACTGGCACAGGACCACTCAATATGCCGTGCCCACATCAGAGAAGCAGATTCATAGATGCACAAAGGAAACATGAGTTGTGCAAATCCAGAGTCACCTCCACCCTATGTTCTCATGGACTACTATGATAGTGCCTTCTGAACTCATATTGAACTGAGCATCCACAGCTAAACACACTGCATCCTGATGCCAACGTTGTGATATCATTTTGGTCTTTGAAAATGAAGGATAAACACCAACATTCAGGTACTAAAGGCTCTGAATGCAAACTAAGAACATGAATCCTTATGAAATTATTTGGACTATTGTCTTTGGCTCTCAGATTGCAATTGGGGTCCTGGGAAACTCTTTCCTAATTTATCTCTTTACCATCATGATACTCACCGGACAAAGAATGAGGGCCGTACATATGATTCTTACCCAGTTGGCCTGGGCCAACTTTTTACTGATTGTCTCCAGGAGCTTCCCCTATGCACTCTCAGCTGTGAATCTAAAGAATTTAATGAATGATCTTGGCTGTAAAATTTTATTCTATTTTGACAGGGTATCTCATGGTCTTTCCTTAAGCATGACCTGCCTCTTGAGTAGCTTTTGGGCCATCGCCATCAGTCCCAGAAGCTCCAAGTGGGCAGAACTTAAAGACAGAACCCCGAAGTACCTCATCCCAACCTGTTTCCTCTGCTGGATCTTCCATCTGCTGTTAAATATCTTTGTGCTTGAGAAAACTGAAGGACCAAGATGTTTAGAAACATTTCAAACGTCCTGCCTTATGGATACTGTTCTACTTCAGCAACCCCCACAGTTAGTGCTTCACTATTCATAGCTATGGTCTTCCTCCCTGATGTTGTGTGTGTGGGTCTGATGGTCTTTACCAGTGGCTATATGTTGCTGCTTCTATACAAGCACCACAAGCAAGTCCAGCACATCTGCATGACCAAACTTTCTCCCAGAGCCTCCCCTGAAACTAGAGCCACCCAGTCTATCCTGTTCCTGGTGAGCACCTTTGTGTCCTTTTCCACACTCAATTCCATCTTGGCAACATATATACATTTGAGAAAGCCACAAGGTGGTTTTGTGCACAGCTCTACCTTCCTGGCTGTCTGTTTCCCAACTTTTAGCCCATTATCAGCACTGACTCCCAAGTTCTAAGGTACTGCTGTGCCCTCTGGGGAAGGAATAACATCTATCCCTAGTGCTTAGTAGAGAGCCTTGCCTGCATCACCAGTTAATAAACTCCAGACTGGTTGAGTGACTGACCTTCAACCCCAATTTTATTAGGGTCCAGTTCCAGTTTTTCCTCTGGATTAATCTGTCACAGCTTCCCTTTGAGGATATCATCCCAAGAATTCATTTTCCAGAGTGATAAGTGGAAGTATACAGAGGTCTTTACAAATGATACCTGTTGACTGAACTCTGGAATTTGGTTCTTAGGTTTATTGTTCTGCATGACAATGCCAATATCACAGAGCATAAGAACTGTCAGGAGTCTAGTCCTATACAGTCCCTAAAAATTCTTTCCATAACGTACCTAAAAAAATCAGCCAACCTCTGCTTGAAGGCTTCCAGGGGCAGGGATCCTACTTCTTCCTCTAATAATGCATTCTACCTTGGGATAGGTATAAATGTGCTGAATGCATTTGGCTTTCTTTTGTCTTTTCCTAGTTTATCTCAGCTCTCTCTTGCTTTCTTACTGTAACAGGTGCCTAGTTCTCCCAAATACTTCTCTGAGGCTAACAAAAAGCTTAATCTCTTTCTGTATGAAAACTCTCTTCAAGAATTTTAGAACTTGCTTGTTTCCCTAAGCCTTCTGTTGCCTAGGACAAACTTCCTGCATTGCTGCAGTTGATTCTAAAGTGAGATTTAGTCCAGTTTCCATTCCGTCTTGGTAAATTGGCTTAATCACAATACAGGTATTTATAATTATCACTGATCCTGGAGTGAGTAAGAACTGAATTCAAATGTTGCCTCAGATACTTGCTAACTGTCTGAATCTGGACAAGTAACTTAAACACTGTGTATCTCAGTTTCCTTATCTGTACAATGTGAACAATAATAGCACCTATCTCATAGTGTTTTTGTAAAGGGTAAAATGAGGTAATATTTGTAAAACAACTTGCAAATCCTAAAATAATACATAAATGCTAAATAGTATTGTTATTGTCTAATTTGGTTTATCATTTGAGAATGTAGTAGCTGACCCCCAATATCTGAGGGTGCTATGGAGATAAATCAACAGTTCATTTTTCTCTTTCAATGTATATGTAAAAGTAAACTCCCCAACATACACAGGATGGCCTGCTATCACAGGCCTAAAAGGAAAGGAAACTTTATTTGGGGAGGGGGTCAACAATCACTTAAAGCAAGCACATACATCATCTACTTAGTTCAGGGGAAAATGTTAGCACCCTGAACTTCAGAGACAATACAAAGAAATCATAATCAACAGACAGTGCTCCCAGCTGCCTCACATAAGAATACATACATCATAGATCAACAGACAGATCCAGTTGTCTGACCATTACATACAGTGACCAGAGAGAGAAGCACCAACCTCTGGGTTTCCAAAGCTGGGGGGTGGGGCGGCTCCTTAGTGGCTTCCCAGAATCTCCTCTGGCCAAACGAACACTTCAGATCAGTAAGCCCCAAAGTATAACCTCACCTCATAGTACTTTTACATTTTTCAGAGTCAGAGGGCATCATAACCCTTGAGAACCAGTGCCTCATTAAGGAAAGGCATAGGTCTTCCTACAAATCTTCCCTGGCCCATTAATAAGTGGGAAAGATCTTCTTTAATCACATTATTCAATCAGAGGCAATTGCTTTTATTAAAACACAAACAGGAAAATATCCTACTTTAGTTGCCATTATACTATCAAAGTAACTGGTGGCATCCCATACATGTGCTCCTATATGGGTGTACCAGATTCTCTCACTTGGTTGGGGATAAGTTGGTGTCTTTATCAGTCAAATAACTCAAATCATTTGCCTATAATTCCTTGCTACTCTTACTTATTCTTATAAATTGGGGCTCATTGAATCTCTACCCCCATCATTATTTTAGAAAAGTATTTAATCACTACTATCATTTGCATAATGATCTTAGTTTCAAACCACATAAATAAGTTTCAATGTCATATAAATTAGTTTCAAACCATATGAATAACAAATGTCAAGTTTTTTCAGTCAATAAACATTTATTAAGTACCTACTATGTGCCAGGCACTATGCTAAGTACTGGGGATACAAAAAGGGGCAAAGATAGGAGCTCATAATCTAACAATATGATTTAATCTCACTTCAAGTCCTTAACTAGGAAAAAAATGGTCTTATAGGTTGGTAGCCATGTTCTAATCACCACTTGTTTCAAGCCCTGGGTCAGTAGTCAGAAAGAATAATTCTTTGTTCATAAACATCCAGAAGGAGCAATACAGGAACACTTTAAAAGTCTCTCTTAAGAACCTTGGAATTGATTGTGTGACATGGGAGACACAGGACCACTCTGTATGGTGTGCCCACATCAGAGAAGGTGCAAAGTAGAGCAAAGTAAAATTGAAGTAGCTCAAAAGATAAGTGAAGATGTGCAAATTTATTTTATTTTTCTTATTGCTTGAATTGTCTTTTGATCTAGTCCCTTGAAGTTTCAAATTTTTTAAATTAATTTTTAAAATTTGTTTTCAGTGTTCTACAATCACTTCCATATATCTTAGATTTTCCCCCTTCTTTCCACTCCTTCCGCCCTACCTCCGCACTCCCTCCCTGATATGGCATACAACTTTATATAGGTTCTACAAGATGTGCACATTTAGAGAATCCACCCGAAATATTCACATGGATTATTTATATGATGTGTGTTAGAGCGTTCTGAGCTTGTACTGGTCTGATCGGCCATAGTCGAATGCATTGTAACTTGCCTCTAAATAGTGATTAATTTTGGTCCTCTTCAAGAATGGAGGACAGCAACCAATCCTAGGAAATGAAAAGATAGATATATGCAGTTAGCTCAAAGCTACTTTGAAGAGCATTGTAGAGGTTTGGACTCTCCCTTTGGTTATTACTGCACAGCAAACAGGACAACAGGATACGTATTTCAGTGATTCAGGCCTTACTCCTTGCCAAGGAGTGAATTTTCAGGATGGAAGGTTGGAGTAATTACTGCAGAATACTGGTAGAACTGGACAGTTTTGAGTTAATACCTACAAGGACTATTTTGAGTAAAGAAATCATGAAAAAGATCTCAAATAGTTTCCATTACATTTGACATTAAAGCCATAGATCTGGGACAGAACTGTGATGGTCTGTTGGACACCAAGTCAGCTTTCAAGCTCTGACAAACTCTTGAGGCCTCAAGATAACTCTGCTAAGTTAAATAACCAGGTTAATGCCCTCATAAGACCTCCAGAGAGTTGAGTTTGGGTTCATCATAAATATTGACATAGAAGTCATGATGTCATGTTGTGGTAGGTATAGGGTCACGTGATCCCCTTAACCAATGATGATGTAGCCATTTCTGACCAATAGACCTTTCATTCCTCTCAAAAGATCCACCTGTGAAGCATCAGATAGTATCATCCACAACTCTTGTTGACCTTCCTCTGGTTGGAAAATTGTTTATACTGGTCCTCTTCTTACATCTAAGGGCAAGAGCTTTGTTTCAGTCATCATTACTTCAGAATATTAGCTTACTGGGTCAATTAACTCTGTTGCTGTTACAGCCATGAGCCAGACCCTTATAGAATACAATCTTCTTCATTAAGAGTTATCTTGTATTATTGCTTCTGTTGAGGGTAATGATTTTGCCACAAAGAAAGTTCATGAATTTTCCCCAACAGGTTTTCTCAGATAATGAGTTTTTATTCAAGTAGTTGGATTCTGTTGGTATATCAAACATTAGTCTACCCTGTATGTATAATGTGAACCTAATTTGTTTTAGTGATCAGTATTTGTGTATCTATCACAACTTTGCCCGAAACTATATTTCCAACCTTCCACCCTCTCCCACACTAAAATGGAGCACATCTCTCTTGTTCCTTAGGCATGACAATTCATTTCTATCTCCCTTTTTAATATTTGTTTTCTTTTTTTTTTAAATTTTATTTATTTATTTAATTTTTTACATTCATTTTCACAAATTTTTGGGTTCCAAATTTTCTCCCCTTTTATCCCCTCCCCCCACCCCAATACCCCAAGCAATCTAATTTTCCCTATCTCCAATCTGCCCTCTCTTCTGTCATCCCTCCCTTCTCTTGTCTCCATCTTCTCTTTTCTCCTGTAGGGCTAGATGACTTTCTATTCCTCATTAACTGTATGTCTTCTTTCCTAGTTGCAACAACAATACTAAACAGTTGTTCCTAAAACTTTGAGTTCCAGATTCTCCCCATCCCTCCCTCCCCACCCATTCCCTTTGGGACAGCAGGCAATTCAATATAGGCCATATCTGTGTAGTTTTGCAAATGACCTCCCTGATAGTCGTGTTGTGTAAGACTGACTGGATTACCATCCCTCCTAACCTGTCCCTCATTGTTTCTCTTCTGTCTCTTGATCCTGTCCCTCCCCAAGTGATGACTTCAAATTGCTCCCTCCTCCCTTTGCCCTCCCCTCCATCATCCCCTCCTTGCAATATCTCCTTCTCCCCCACTTTCTTATACTGTAAGATAGGTTTTCATACCAAAATGAGTGTGCATTTCACTCCTTCGTTTAGTCAAATGTGATGAGGGTAAACTTCTTGTTTTTTTTTTTTTCTCAGCTCTCCTCTTTTTCCCTCCACTAAGAAAAACTCCTACCTGCCTCTTAAATGACATATAGTTACCCCCTTCCCTTTCCCTCTCTTTCCTCCCCCTACATTTCTCTCTCACCATTTACCTTAGTTTCTTTTAAGGTATGGTCCCATCCTATTCAGTTCAATCTGTGCTCTCTATCTCTGTATGTGTGTGCATGTGTGTATGTGTGTGCATACGTGTACATGTGTATGTGTGGTCCCACCAACTACCCAGATACTGAAAAGTTTTAAGAGTTAGAAATATTGTCTTTCCCTGTATGAATGTAAACAGTTCACTTCTGGTAAGTCCCTTAAGACTTCTCTTTGCTGTTTCCTTTTTCATGCTTCTTCTCATTCTTGTGTTTGAAAGTCAAATTTTCTTTTCAGCTCTGGTCTTTTCATTAAGAATGATTGAAAGTCCTCTGTTTCATTGAAAGACCATATTTTCCCTTGAAGTATTATACTCAGTTTAGCTGGGTAGGTGATTCTTGGTTTGAGTCCTAGTTCCTTTGCCTTCTGGAATATCCTATTCCACGCCCTTCGATCCCTTAATGTAGAAGCTACTAGATCTTGGGTTATCCTGATTGTATTTCCACACTACTGGAATTGTTTCTTTCTAGCTGCTTGCAAGATTTTTTCCTTGAGCTGGGAGTTCTGGAATTTGGCCACAATGTTCCTAGGAGTTTCTCTTTTTGGATCTCTTTCAGGTGGTGATCGATGGATTCTTTCAATACTTATTTTGCCCTCTGGTTCTAGAATATCAGGGCAGTTTTCCTTGATAATTTCATGGAAGATCATGTCTAGGCTCTTTTTTTGATCATGAGTTTCAGGTAGTCCCATAATTTTTAAAATGTCTCTCCTGGATCTATTTTCCAGGTCAGTTGTTTTTCCCATGAGATATTTCACATTCTCTTCCATTTTTTCGTTCTTTTGGTTTTGTTTGGTGATTTCTTGGTTTCTCATAAAGTCATTAGACTCCATCTGTTCCATTCTAATTTTGAGAGAACTATTCTCTTCAGTGAGCTTTCGAGCCTCTTTTTCCATTTGGCTAATTCTGCTTTTGAAAGCATTATTCTCCTCATTGGCTTTTTGAATCTCCTTTGCCAATTGAGTGAGCCTATTTTTCAAGGTGTTAATTTCCTCAGCATTTTTTTGGGTCTCCTTTACCAAGGTATTGACCCGTTTTTCATACTTTTCTTGCATCTCTGACATTTCTCTTCCCAGTTTTTCCTCCACCTGTCTAACTTGCTTTTCAAAATCCTTTTTGAGCTCTTCCAGGGCCTGAGCCCACCTGCCACCCCCCCTGGGGTGTCTGGGGTACTGAGGCCCCGCCCTCCACGTCTTTCCCTGATGGCAAGGATACGTCCTCGTCATCAGATCCGAAGGTCGGGATCATTTGCATTTGTTGGAAAAAACTCTCTAAAGTCTTATTTTTCTTCCCTTTTCTAGGCATTTTCCCAGCCAGTTACTTGACTTCTGAGATTCCTTTCCACCCCCACCTGGATCCGCCCAGCTAGTGCTTGGCCTCTGAGATTTAAATGGGCTTTCCTCCTGCCGGCTGTCAATCAGTGATCTTTAGTTCAGGTGCTGGGGTGGGGGCAGGGCCGCCTCCCAGGCTCAGATCCCTCCGGGGCTTTAAGCAGAAGCCTTCAGTAATAGAGCGGGGTGGGGGCAGGGCTGTCTCCCAGGCTCAGCTCCCTCAGGTTTTATGCAGGGAATCTTCCGTAATGAAGATCCTGCCTGCTGCTGGGGGATTCCTGAGTCCCTTGCCGCTGCCGCCTCAGCCGCCGCCCACACCTCTGCCTCCGCCGCTTCCTGCCCCCGTCTCTGTCGCTGCCGCTTCCTCCCAAGGGGGCCCGAGTCATGGAGACGCCCTGCTCCCCCTCTCCTCCAGCCTGGCCTTCTCTCTCACTGACCTGTAGCTTCTGTGGGTGGAGGGACTTTCCTGGCTGCCGGAGCTTCCGTCTCTGAAGCCTGCTCGGATCAGCTTCTCTGGGGCCGCGGCCAGGGCAGCGCTGGAGATGGAGTCCACTTTCCTGGGTGCGACGGACCCTGAGGACGGGTCTCCAGGGCTCCCTGGAATGGAAATCTCTTCCACTCTGTTTCTGCACACCTTGTATTGACCCAGAAGTTATGGGGGACTCTTTTTACATTAATTCTATGGGCATTGGTTTCGGAGCTCGTAAACGTGAATCCTTCTACTCCGCCATCTTGGCTCTGCCCCCTCTAATATTTGTTTTCTTTACCTGAAATGAACAACCTCCCACCCTCTTACCATCCTCAGTCTTTTTAAAAACTTTATTTTTTAAATATAAAATTTATTTTTCAGTTCTCAACATTTACTTCCACAAGAATTTGAATTAAAAATTTTCTAACCATTTCTCTCCACCCCTCACCCTCCTTTAATCTGTTCTATTGCCTTCTATTACCCACATTTCTTCCATTCCCCCTTTCTCTCTATTTTCCTGTAGGACAAAATAGATTGCTATATTCCATTGCCTATATATCTTAATTTCCAGTTGCAAGCTAAAACAATATTTAACATTCATTATTAAAGCTTTGAGTTCCATATTTCCTCCCTCACTCTCCACCCACTCTCATTGAAAAGACAAGCAATTCAATATAGGTCATACATGTGTAATAATGCAAAGCACTTCCATAATAGTTATGCTGTAAAAGATTAACCACATTTCCCTCTGTCCTATCCTGCCCTTCATTTTTTTCCATTCTCTCCCTTGACCTGTCCTCCCACAATAGTGTTTGCTTCTGATTATCCCTTTCCACAATTTGCTGTCCCTTTTATTACCTTCCCTCTCCTATCCCCTTTCCCTTTGCCTTCCTGCAAGGTAAAATAGATATCCATATCCAATCGAATGTCTACAATTTGCTCTTAAGCCAGATCCCATGAGAGTAAGGCTCATTTATTTCATTTCATTTCCCTCCTCTTCTCCTCCATTGTAAATGCTTTCTTCGCTCTCTTACGTGAGATGATTTGTTACATTCTACTTCTTCCTTTCTCTTACTCCTAATACATTCTATTCAACAGTAAATTTTATTTTTTTTTAGGTATTCTCCCTTCATATTCAGCTCACCCTGTGCTCTCTATGTGTATACACACATATACATACATGTATACACATATGTACACATATATACATACCTACACATATATAATGTACACATACATACCTAACCATATACACCTACATATATATTCCCTATAATTACCCTAATACTGAAAAAGATCTCTAGTTACAAATCACATCTTTCCATGTAGGAATGTAAACAGTTCTACTTTCATGATTTCCTTAAGGCTTCTCTTTCCTGTTTACCTTTTCATGTTTCTCTTGATTCTTGTATTTGAAAGTTAAATTTTCTATTCAGCTCTGGTCTTTTCAAAAAGAATGTTTGGAAGTCTTTTATTTCATTGAAAGATTATTTTGACTTCTGAAGTATTATACTCAGTTTTGCTGGGTAGGTGATTCTTGGTTTTAATCCCAGCTCCTTTTACCTCTAGAAACTGGTAAATCCTGTGTTATCCTGATTGCATTTCTTCAGTACTTGAATTATTTCTTTCTGGCTGCTTGTAATATTTTCTCCTTGACCTGGGAACTCTGGAATTTGACTACAATATTCCTAGGAGATTTTCTTTTGGGATCTCTTTCAGGAGGTGATTGGTTAATTCTTTCCATTTCTATTTTACCATCTGATTCTAGAATATCAGGGTAGTTTTCCTTGTTAATTTCTTGGAATATGATGTCTAGGCTCTTTTTTTGATCATGGTTTTCCGGAAGACCAATAATTTTTAAATTATCTCTCCTTGATCTATTTTTGAGGTCAGTTGTTTTTCAAATGAGATATTTCACATTGTTTTCTATTTTTTCATTCTTTTGGTTTTACTTTATAATTTCTTGATTTCTTATGAAGTCATTAGCTTCCCTCTACTCCATTCTTATTTTTAAAGAACTATTTTCTTCAGTAAGCTTTTGAACCTCCCTTTCCATTTGGCCAATTTTGCTTTTTAAAGCATTCTTTTCCTCATTGGCTTCTTGGAACTCTTTTACCATATGAGTTAGTCTATTTTTAAAGGCGTTATTTTCTTCAACATTTTTTGGTTCTCCTTTAACAAGCTGTTGTCTCACTTTTCTTGATTTTCTTGCCTCACTCTCATTTCTCTTTTCAATTTTTCTCCACATCTCTTACTTAATTTTCTAAATCCTTTTTGAGTTTTTCCGTGGTCTGAGACCATAGCATATTTTTTGGAGGTTTTGGATATAGAAGCCTTGACTATGATGTCTTCCTCTGATGGAATGCTTTGTTCTTCCTCATCCAAAAGGATGGAAGAAAATTCCTTTTCACAAAAAATAACCTTCTATAGTCTAATTTTTTTCCCCTTGCTGGGCATTTTCCCAGCCAGTTACTTGACTTTTGAGTCCTTTGTCAAGTGGAGGGCATATTCTAGGGACTGGTAAGTTTTCTATTCCTTCAAGGTAGCACAATCAAGGGAAAGGAGTTTCCTCCACTCCTGTCATGCATTCTGGTCTGTGAGCAACCACAAGTACTCTTTTCTGCCCTGGAACTGCCAGTAGGATTGTCTCCACAGCCTCCACCAGCTTTACCATGCTAGCACTCATCCTCACCTCAGGACCACCACTCAGGACTGAGACCCAGATCAGCTGCTTGATTCCCCCAGGGTCTTTAGGCCTAGGGCTCCAAAAGTGGATGCTTCTGAAGACCTAAGGAGACAAGGTAGTCTCTAAAATCCTTGAGACTTTTCAATTTGAAGAGAAATTAAAATTGTTTTGGTTGGCTCCAGAGGTCAAAGCTAGGAGAAATAAATGAAAGTAGCAGAGAGTGTTTTTGACTTGGGCCATGTGAAACCAAATAAAAAATTTCCAAAATCCTAAGAACTCTGATGATAAAAATTGATCTGTCAGTAAATATTGTTGGGTTGTGTTTGTCTTTTGTTCCTGAAGAGGATCATATCATCAGGGAGAGGATGATATGACTTGCAGTTGACTGATTTGAGTGAGGAAGGGCTGACAGTCAACATATATTTATTAAGGATAGACTATGAGTCAGGTTCTGTGCTAAGTACTAGGGGTACAAAGAAAGACTAAAGATGTGGGACTTTCTTTCCCCAAAGACCATAGCAATATTTGAGAAGTTGGGAGTCACTACTAATCAGCACAAATGGACTAAAAGTAGGGAAACAGACACTAAGGAAGCTGGCCCACTTCATTAACCAGAGTCTTGGCTTTTTAAAATACATGTATGAAATAAAAATTGAATTGAGTGAGTCAAAGCAGACAAAGGTGCTCACCAGCAGCAGGATAGACTGGGTGGCCCTGGTCCTAGGGGAAGTTGTGGGGGAAAGGCTAGTCATGTAGAGGTACTGGTTTCTCTTGTGGTGTCTATGCAGAAGCAATATCATGTAGCCACTGGCAAAGACCATGAGGCCCACAAACACAGCATCACGGAGGGAAACCACAACACCAAAAGGTGTATCATTAAATTTGGTGGCTTCTAAACCAGAACAGAATCCAAAGTCATGTAATTCTGAACTATTTCTGGAGCTTTGTGGATCTTTAACCTTCACAAAAACAGTGATATTGAGCAGCAAATGGATGATGCAACAGAAGGAAGAGGTGAGAACAATGTACTTTGGGGTTTTGGCTTTAATCTCTGCCCACTTGGAGCTGCTGGGACTGATGGTGATGGCTTGAAAACCACTCAAAAGGCCAGTGAAGCTGAGGGAAAGACCCCGAGACACTTTGTGAAGATAGAAGAAAATTGTACACCCAATGTCATCGAAGAAATTCTTCAAACCCAAAACTGCCATTGTCTGAGGGATGCCCCTGGAGAGAAGCAACAGGAAGTTGAAGCAAGTCAGCTGGGCCAGAATTGTGTCTATGGGCCTCAGTCTATGGCCAGTGAGGAACATTGAGAGGAAGAGGCAAACAAGGAAGGAGTTTCCCAGAACCCCAACTGCAGTCTGAGAACAGAAGACAATACTCAGGATGATGTCATTTGGATTCATGTTCTTAGTGCCAGGGGATGGATAACTTTATGTACCTGTATGGAAATTTAATGTTCACAATTCTGGAACAGATTTTGAAGTCACCATACCATATAAATCACCAAAACATAAAAATACCATATAAATGGATCTCTTGGGTTCAAAGGAAAAGGTGATATATTTTCCCCACCACCAACCTACAAAACACCTTATTGCCATAGTTTGACCATATGTCTTTGTCAAGAGACTCTCCATATTGCTCATACACACCCCTGGCCTCTTGCTTATGGAGACTTCACAAAATTCCCCAAATCAGGCCCAGATGCAGACCACTAGACCTTGTCTTCACCTTCAAACCTTTTCAATGTGTTCTGTATTATCTCTGGCCAACAGAGGTATTGTCTACAACCCTGCCCTTCTCTAGTGGTCTCCAGCTCATTCATAGGCCATCCTCACCTAGGTCATGCCTACTAATGGTTAGTGTCCCTTGAATGCTTCACCTGGGTGCTTTTGCTTGCTCCCTCTATGCTGTTTTACTTTGTGATCTCGTTGTCTTAAAAGGATTCATTTCTCTGTTGATGATTCTCAGGTATATTTGGCTAGTCCAAAACTGTCTCCTATCTTCTAATCTGACATCTTCAGATGTTGATTAGACATTTCAATCTGAATGTCTCATAGACAACTCAAACAACATTTCCCAAACTAAAGTCATTATCTTTTTCTCCTAAACCCTCCCCTTTCCCAAATTTCAGTATGACTGTTGAGGGTTCTACAATCTTGCCCATTACTGAGACTTACAACATGGGTGTTACTTTTTACTCTTCACTCTCTCTCATCCTCCCTATCCCATGTCTTACCATGTTCTGTCCTTCCCTCTTTAGTCACATCTCTCATATACTGTCATTTTTCTCTTCCAATGCTGAATCCAGAATGGTGCAGATCTTCATCACCTCACAACTGTTAATTGGCTTTCTACCTCAATATTCTCCATGTTCCAGTTCATCTTCCACTGGGCTATCAGAATGTTCTACCTAAAGGGCATCTCTGACCTTGCCACTTCCCTCCTTATATAACAAACTCCAATGGCTCCACATTACCTCCAGAAAAAACAGAATGTTTTATATTCAAATTTAAAACTGATCCATAATCTTACCCTCTCTTACCTTTTCAGTCCTTTTCACCTGATTCCCTCACCAGCCCCCATAGTCTCTACCAAGTCATGGCACTGGCCCCTTTGCCCTTCCTCACACATTATATACTCCATCTTTTGACTAAACATTTTTGCTCATTGTTCCCCTTGCCTAGAACTCCATCCTCATCTGCCCCTCCTGGCTTTCTTCTTCTCCATCCAGTCTGAGCTACTCTTCTCAAGAAGCCTTTCCCAATCCTCCTCAAGGGTAGTGCCTTCCCTCCAAGATAATTTCCTATTTCTCCTATACATATTTCATTTGTCCATAGTTGTTTTCATGTTATTTTTTTTCATTAGGCTGAGTTCCTTCAGAGGAAGAAATTGTTTTTGCTTTTTTTTGTATCCCCTGAGCTTAGCACTATGCCTGATACAAGGTAGGTGTTTAACAAATGCTTTGTCAGCAACTGATCATACTTCTGCCTTCATATTTCCCTTCTCTACAGAACCACTTCTTCCTTCACTCTATGATAATAATACCATTATATATATAATTATATATATCACTCACTATGTCCCAGACACTATGCTAAGAACTTCCATTCATCCTCTCATTTTATCCTCACAATAGCCCTGGATGGTATGTACTATTATTATCCCCATTTTACAGATGAAGAAACTGAAGTAAACAGACATTTTAGGGTTAGTGACTTGCTCAGGGTCACACAGCTGGGGTGTATCTGAGACTAGATTTGAACTCAGGTCTCCTTGACTCCAGTTTCAATGCTTTATCCACTGTCCATCTTGCTCACTTGGAAATGATTTTGCTTTGTGACCTGAGCTCCCTATTGGTGAATGTCTGGACAGGATCAACATTTGAGGAGACTCTACAGTGCTCACTTCCTTTCTAGTTCAGCTCCCTGTCAGGAATGCTTGACTTCCTTACCACCAACTTTGTTTTTAAATTCCCTTCACTAGAAACCTAATAGATCTTATCAGAATATAAGCTCCCTGAAAGTAGAGATCATCTTGTTTTATTATATTTTTAACCATATCACTTTGTCCAGGGGCTGGCAATAGTGCATAAAATTTGCTCATTATCTATCTCTGGTTCTCTCTGTATCTCTTTCTTTGTGTCAGTCTCTGACTCCTTCTGTCTGTCTATTTTTCTATCTCCCTCTTTCTTTACATCTGTCTTTGTCTCAGTCATTTTGTCTCTCAGTCTATGCCCCCCCACCCCCTTATGCCCTCACTCTTTCTCTCTCTCTGTCTCTTCCTCACACACACACATACACACACCTCAGATTGTTTGAGCTCATCCCGCAGGCTCTATGGAGTCATGAAACAGAAGAAAAATCCCAGGGTCAATAAAGAAAGTGGGATACAAACCTTGGATTTCATATTCTCTCTTATCTCAAAGGCATGACCAGAGTCTGAACACAAGGGCCTACTCTGGGAGGTCATGAAATTCCAAGGAACTTTCTCCTTTCACTGTGATGGATGCCATCATATCTCAAGGGCTCCTATGGAGACCCAGACAATACATCCCCTTCCCAAGGCCTCAGAGGAGAATGGAGGGCATAAGCTGGGGAAGCAGCCAATTCCGGAGGCTGCTGTGAGGGCAAAATATCAGCAACTGATGACTGGGTGAGAGTGTAAGGACTTGACCATGCAGCCTAGGCCAGGATGAAGAAAATGAAAGATGTCAGCCCAGTAACATTGGAGGAACAGAAAAATAGAAATTACCCAAACATGTTGAGAATGGCAAGATGATCTTGACTGAACTCAGACCAGGGGAAAGAGGGAGGGAACATCCTTGAGAGACATAGGGCAGGGAGAGAAAAAACAATTATAAACTAGGGCAACTTTAAGAGAGAAGAAAGGAATCTTAGATCAGATGGTCTTTACGTGGAATCCAAGGACACAGATATGGGTCCTTGATCTTGGATGAGAGGAAATATTTCAACTTTATTTTTATTAACTTCAAACAGACTTTTAGCATTCCCATCCTTTGTGAACAAAGCCATGCAAACATTATTCTAGAGAGCTACACACTTTATCTTACTGCTCAAGGGGTCCATGATACACAAAAATCGGGTTGAAAACCCTTGCTGTGGAGGGATGCAGAGAAATTAGAGCAAAATAGAAGAGACTTATAATTTGAACACAGGGAGAAAACTAAGACACCTGAGAGTTTTGTTAGAAAAGTCACTGTTTTAAAAATAATCAGGTTTCACTGAAGTAAAGAGATCACAATATGAAGCCACATTTAGTGAAGTTGATATGGCAGAGAACAAAACTCAGTGATTGGGGTGATATAATTAAATACATCTAAAAATGACAGCCATGGGCCCAATGAAAAAGGGAGATTAGAAGGGAGGTCCCCATCAGCAGAAACTGCAATCCTTTTTATCAAACAAAACAAACAAATTTACTAGTCAAAAGAGAAATAGGGAAACTACATTATGTTCAACAGTGCCACAGATAGCAAAGGAATACAATTATTAGATATAAATGGCCTTGAATGTCACAGCACCTAAATATATCCAGGAAATAAGTGATGAAAGAGAAGAGAGTGAGGAAGATCACAAATGTGTCACCCACAGCTAAGCTGGGTCCACAGGGACCAAAGGACACCCTTGTAGGGACCCACTTCCTCTTGATTGAATTCTAGAGCTTTTTGCATAGTTACCTGCCCATCATCTCCCCAGAAAACATTCAGCTTGAAGGATTCTTTGTCTTCTTCCATCCCCTGGTACAGACGCTCCCCCTCTGAAAAGACAGAACCTTTATTTGAGGCTGATACATAAAGAGGATCTTACCAATCTGGCTTCTCCTATTGCTATGAAGGATTCGCCTGAGGCCATCAGAGTGACTGTGTATGCGTATACAGCCAGGGCTCTATATAGATATGATTCCTTGAAATTACTGGGCCCAGAGCTGAGATCATTATGTCACCTGCAGATGACATTGACACTGTCTGCAAGGGGAGTTGGGGATGTCTCAGAAAAAGTGAACTTCTGTCTCAAGTGAAAAGTATCTTCTACAATTACCGCTTATTAATGAAGAGAGCCAAATAAGCAGCCCCATATATGTGGGAGGGAAACTATCCTGGGCTCCAGGGAGGATCAGTTCAGAAGGAGGGAGGAAACTCTGTTTAATGTTTAATCCTAAGGAAGCAGTACCCCTGAATGTGTCCACCTCTTATATGTGACTTTTTGCATCCCTTTTAGTCACCTCAGGCCTGGAACACAGCCTCACCTTCATTGCATATGGCATCTGTGTTTTCCTTCTTATGCTCTCCTATATACCATGGACCTAACATTCTGGTGGTTCTTCCATACTGGGAAGGCTTGGAGTGTGATCCAGGCTTGCTAGCGAGGCTGTGTTCTGATGGTCAGTACAGCACAAGAGAGTCTCATCTGTGGTAGGCTGGCAGCCTGGTGATGCCTTCCAGCATGGTAACCCTGGAAAGAAAGCCAAATCAGAGCAGGTCCTAGAATGTGTGTGAAGTTCTTCAGCAGTTTTTAATATTTTTCATTTTCAACCCCCAAAATACCCCCGAAATGGCCATTTTATAATGGTGCTACTAAACTTCCTTCCTTCAATATGTAAAAATTAGTTCCTTTGATATCCTTGACTTCTCAACCTCATAATTTTCCTTATGTTTCCCAAATTTCTATCCCATTTTCTCCATCAGACTGTATATTATATAAGCTCTACTCTCTCACTTTTACTCAATCTTTCCTGGTCCACTGGCTACTTCTCTACTTTTGTGTTGCCATGCTATATTCACAGCCCCTACAGAGACCATAAATACTGTGGTGCAATTTTGATTTGCAAAATTCCACAGACTCTCCACATGGAAGACAGAACCAAAACAATTATTCAAACACCAGAAAGCCAAATCCATCATAGTAACAAAAATCTATACACTATAACAATGCAAAGGACAGAACCATCCCCAAGCCTTCCCCCTCCTAGGCTTCCCACAACCCAGGTCCCTTAAACAAATCACAAAAAAGCTTTTTCACACATGCTAGCTAGAAGCCTGCTTGTCTCCATCCTTAGTAGCTCTGAACGCTCTCTGACCCATTTCCTTTCAGCTCTGCTCAGCTCCACCTCATCCTGTTGCACCCATTCAGCACACTTCTCCCCCACAGACTCCAAGTGACTCAGGCTTCCATGTTACCCTGGCAGGTCGATGGGCCTATTAATGAAGGAGAAAGATTTTCACATTTTCATTTACCATTACAACTTCCTGTATATTTTTCTATGTCTCCTCATCCTCAAAAAACCCTCAGTTGATCCCTATACTGATTGCCCCACGTATTTCCTCCCTTTTATGACTAAACTCCTTGAGAAGGCAATCTACACCAGGCATCTCCATTTCATTTCTTCTTAACTCTTATAGTCAGGCTTCTGAATTCATCATTCAACTAACCTGTTCTCTCCAAATGATCTCTTAATCATCATATTGGATAACTTTTCTCAATCCTCATCCTTCTTTACCTCTCTGAAGCCTTTGTCACTGATGAGCTCCTCCTTCATCATCTTCTCTAGGCTCTTGTAACAACACCTCTTCTTTGTTCTCCTTTGTCCTTTCTGACCTCTCGTTTTTTTGTAAACTCCTTTGCTGAATCTTCATCCAGGTCACATTCACTAACCATGGATGTCACAGTGGTCTCTGCCATGGGATATCTACACTTCTCTCTCTATACTATTTCACCTGGTAATCTCATAAGCTCCCATGGATTCAATCTGTATCTCTAATGATGATTCTCAAATCTATGTATAGAGCCATAACTTCTATTCTGATCTATGGTCTTGTATATCCAACTATCTACTGGACAGCTTGAACTGAATGTCCTATAGATATTTCAGATCCAACATGTCCACAATTTAATTCATTCATTTTCCCCAATATATTCCCCTCTTCCAAACTTTCCTATTACTGTGGAGGATACAACCTCCAAGTCACTTAAATCTGAACCTTTAGTGTCACCCTTGACACCTCACTCTCATCCCTCAAATCCAATTTGTTGCCAATCCCTATCACTTTTTACTTCAATAGTATTTCTTGCATACTCTTCCTTCTTCCTTCTGATTACAGGAACCACCCTGTTTCAGGACCTCACTACCTCATGCTTACATTGTAGAAATAACCTACTCTTTGGTCTCCTTGTCTTGATGCTCCCTACTTTATTCCATCCTTCACTCAGCTGCCAAATTAATCTTCCTAAAGCATAGGTCTGACCATAGCACCCCCTCCTTAGCTAACTCCAGTCATTTATTCTATCATGTCCATGATCAAATATAAAATCCTCTCTTTGGAATTCAAGGATCTTCATAAAAGGGACTCATCCTCTTATTTCCAACCTCTTACACAATCCTTCCCCAAATACATACTCTGCAATCCAAAGACCCTGACTTCCTTGGACCTCCTCAAATAAAGTGCTGCCTCTCCCCGATCTGGGCATTTTCACTGGCTGGCTGCCTTGCCTGGATTATTCTCCTACTTCATTTCCACGACATAATTTCCTTAAATTTCTCGTTAAAGTTTCACCTTTCCCAGGAAGTCTTAGGTAATTAACATAATTCTAGTGTCTTCACACTATTAATTATTTCCACTTTAGCGAATATAGATTGTTTGTACATAGTTGTTTTCTGGTTGTCTACTCACTTACATTAGACTGTGGGCTCTTTGGGAAGAGGCATTGCCTGCCTTTTTATTCCTTATGCTTAGAGAGTATCTGACACATAGTAGGAACTTGATAAATGTTTATTAACTTTATAACTGATTTATAGCCCCTTCAGATTCCTTGAGTAATTATTCAATTATATACCCAATCAGACATACTTCAAGTATACAGTCAATCAGTTTCATTCTATGGCAGCTTGGGATAAATCAGGGATAGGGAACCTCTGACCTCAAGACAACATTAAGTCCTCAAGTGTGCCCATTTGACTGAATGCAAACATCATAAACACCTTTAATAACAGGATTTGTTCTGTAAAACTTGATCTCAGTCAAAGGGCCACACCTAATGACCTAGAAGGCCACTGTTTGCCCACCCCTGTTCTAGAGGTTCAGTGTGGTGTTGCAGTGGTCCTATCTTGTCCATGAGGCAGGAATGTGTAGTTGGGTACAGAGTAGGAGGATGACCTAGAACTGATTGCTGTAGAGACTGAGTTGCCAAAGAACTAAAACCTGGAGGTTTTCCAGTACAGCTGACTGCTGTGAATTTTCATTTTCAATTTAGGAACTTTTGTGAAGTGAACTATTGGATACTGAGTTACAGTAGAGCATCAGGGGATAGAAGCTGTAATAATGAAGGCAGGTGTTTAGAAGGTTGAAAGTCTCCCTGTCTTTAATATAAGGTGAATGCTGCCATTTGTATATCTCTGAATAAAAGAGATATTTACCCAATTTCATTATGCAGCACTTGAGTATTTACAAAGTTGTTTCACAAACAAGCCTCTGTGATCAATCATAAAATATATGGACAACAGGAACATGGTTTGTAGAAGGAGGATAGGATAGAAAACCCAAAGACCTCAGTTCAATGTTTATTTCTTTCACTAACCCTGAACTTACTGCCAGGCTGTTGACACCCTTTGAGACTCAGTTAAATGATGTAGAAAAATAATATTTGAGCCAGTTGGTGCAGAAGAAGTTGTTCATGATGTTAGCTATTATTTTTTATGATCATACAGATGAGGAAATGAAGTCCCAGAGAAGGGAAAGGGCATGATAAACATTCTTACAAAGGCTGTGGTAAAGAACTGGACCTAGACATAATGTCTTATGCGTCAATGAATTCATTCCAGTATACGGTATTACCAGAAGAGTGACAGGATTTATACAGTGCATAAATCATTACTATTGAATACTTTTTCTGAGAAATGTTCTCACTTGGACATCCATAGTTTTGGAATAGAATATTAGGAATCAGATATTGGGGGTTTCCTGAGGTTGATGCAGGATAGAATGGGAACACCTGATGATGGGGTGAGGGATTTTAGGGTGGTGGTGCTTGATTAGTTACAATGGACCTCATGGTGAAAGCTGTACATGGAAGCAAGAGAAACCAGTTTCTGATGAAGTACACTATGAGAGACTAAAAAGACCAAGGAATTAGAAACCAGAATAAGAACCATGATCATATTAAAGATGAATGAGAAAGCAAAAATGTGGAAGAAAAATTGAATGTAGTCAAAGAAAACAATTATGGGTATGTTGGAATATCAGCCTCATTACAGATATCAAGCACTATCTATGGAAGAGATAACTGGAAGAGAAAGTGAGCTTGAAACTTTGTGGAAAGTGGAGAATGCTGATGGGAAGAGAAGGCAGATTATGGTGGGCAAAACTACCAGAATTCAGTCCATACTTCCTCTTTTCCCCTTGTTTCCCTTGAAACACTCCTTTCTGTCTACATTTCTAATGCCGCACTTCCAATTTCTGTTCTTTTTTAAAAATTTATTTATTTTTAGTTTTCGACATTCACTTCCCCATGATTTTGAGTTCCAAATTTTCTCCCCATCTCTCCTCTCCATCCACCCCAGGAGAACATGCATTCTAATTGCTCCTTCCCCCAATCTGCCCTCCCGTCTATCACACCCTTCCCTTCTCTTATCCCCATGTACTGTTTTCTTGTAGGACAAGATAGATTTCTATACACCATTGACTACATATCTTATTTCCCAGTTGCATGTAAAAACAATTTTTAACATTTGATTTTGAAGCTTTGTGTTCCAATTTTCTCTCTTCCTCCCTCCCCAGCCACCCCCCTGAGAAGGAAAGCAATTTGAGATATGTTATACATGTGTACTCATGTAAACCACTTCATAACAATCCCCTTTGGCAAGTAGTTGACTAGGTTTTTGTGATTTTTTTGCATCACTCTTTTTTCTCATCAATTTTTTCTCTACATTTTTTTTACTTGATTTTCAATATCCTTTCTGAGCTCTTCCATGCTCTGAGATGAATTTATATTTTTCTTGCAGGCTTTGGATGGAGGAACTTTGACTTTGTTTTCTTCTTCTGTTTGTATATTTTGGTCTTCCTCATCACCAGTGTAAGATTCTATAGTCAGATTCTTTTTCTCGTTTTGGTTTATTTCCCCAGCCATTTATTTGACTTTTGATGTCTTTGTCAAGGTTGTTCTCTGTTTACAGTGGGGTGGAGGGATGTACTGTCTGCCACTTTATCCCCCCACAATCTGTGAACCCAGAGCTCCAGAAACAGCTGCTATTCCTGCTGCTGTTGCATCTGCCATGGGCTACTCCAACCCCTTTGCCGTCTTGGGTCTAGGGCTAAACCACTCTCTCACAAAGGTCCCACAGGTTTTTTCCACTGATCTTCTAATTTGTCCTTGACATTTTGAGGTTGTGAAGTCTGCAAACTGCCGTACATGCCAGTGATTCAGCCCTCTTCCCCCTTCCCACCTTCTCAGATCCTGTCTGTGCTGCTGTGACCCATGCTGGACTGCACTCTGCTCCCAGCCCAGTTCAATAGATACTTCCCATAGACCTTGCAGGGTTTCTTGGGCTGGAGATTTACTTCACTCTGTTATTCTGTGGGTTCTACATTGGTTTAGTTTTTTTTTTTTTACAGGTATTTGACTGGGTTTGGGGGAAGAGCTCTAGCAAATCTGTGCTTTTATTCTGCCATCTTGGCTCCACCCCCACCAGTTTCCTTTCTAACTAGTGAGAAGAGAGAAGTGGGCAGAGATATTCAATTAGCCAGCATGTTCATCATTGGAAGTCTGTTAATTTTAAAGTCTGATTTCTCATTTGATGATACTTGAACTTACTCTTAAACTCTTAAACTATATGATTATTTACAAAGATTTTTGTTTAAGTCTATAAGTACACCTGTGGGGATTCAGAGATGAGAAGTCAACCCAAAAAGAAAAATTTTTCCTCTGCTCAGTCTAAATTGAGGAAATGAGACGACTTATAAGGTAATTTCTTAAATGTTAGTCATCGCTAAGCTGTTCAAGTGCCAAACAAAATTATAACAGACAGGTAAGGACCTTAATAAGGCAACAAGCCTCTAACACTGAGGGTTGAAGGTTTGATGCATTGGTTTGGCAAATGTGCACCCAGCAGTGCTGCCCTCAAACCCACCTGATTTGACTGATACTCTGTCAGTCCTATGTAACCTGAACTCTTTCTTTCAGCTGCGCCAAGATGGTGACCCAGGGTCCATGAAGGGTTTCCTAACTGAGCACAAGCTCTACTATGCACTATCTCAATCATAATGCTTCAGCTGAAATCCCAAGAACTGACTGTATCCACTGCAGGAACAGATGCAGCTGTGATTTTTTTCCTTTTATTCTAGAAAGCAGTTTGGATCCATCCCCAAAAGTCAACAAAGTCATTTTTTTAAATAAAAATTTATTTATTTAACTTTTTACATTCATTTTCACAAAATTTTGGGTTCCAAATTTTCTCCCCTTTTATCCCTTCCCCCCACCCCAATACACCGAGCATTCTAATTTTCCCTATCTCCAATCTGCCCTCTCTTCTATCATCCCTCCCTTCTCTTGTCCCCATCTTCTCTTTTGTCCTGTAGGGCCAGATGACTTTCTATTCCCCATTAACTCTATGTCTTATTTCCTAGTAGCAACAACAATACTAAACAGTTGTTCCTAAAACTTTGAGTTCCAAATTACCCCATCCCTCCCTCCCCACCCATTCCCTTTGGGAAGGCAGGCAATTCAATATAGGCCCTATCTGTGTAGTTTTGCAAATGACTTTGATAATAGTCGTGTTGTGTAAGACTAACTGTATTTCCCTCCATCCTATCCTGCCCCCCATTGTTTCTATTCTGTCTTTTGATCCTGTCCCTCCCCAAGAGTGTTGACTTGAAATTGCTCCCTCCTCCCATTGCCCTCCCTTCCATCATCCCCCCCCTTGCTTATCTCCTTCTCCCCCACTTTCCTGTATTGTAAGATAGGTTTTCATACCAAAATAAGTGTGTATCTTATTCCTTCCTTTAGTCGAATGTGATGAGGGTAAACTTCATGTTTTTTCTCAGCTCTCCTGTTTTTCCCTCCACTAAAAAGTCTCCTGCTTGCCTCTTGAATGAGATATAATTTACCGCATTCCATTTCACCCTCTTTCCTCCCCCTACATTTCTCTCTCACCATTTACCTTAATTTCTTTTAAGATATGGTCCCATCCTATTCAGTTCACTCTGTGCTCTCTCTCTCTGTATGTGTGTGCATGTGTGTATGTGTGTGCGTGTGTGTGTGTGTGTGTGTATGTCTGTGTGTGGCCCCACCAACTACCCAGATCCTGAAACGTTTTAAGAGTTACAAATATTGTCTTTCCATGTAGGAATGTAAACAGTTCATTTTTGGTAAGTCCCTTATGACTTCTCTTTGCTATTGACTTTTTCATGCTCCTTCTCATTCTTGTATTTGAAAGTCAAATTTTCTTTTCAGCTCTGGTCTTTTCATCAAGAATGCTTGAAAGTCCTCTGTTTCATTGAAAGACCATATTTTCCCCTGAAGTATTATACTCAGTTTAGCTGGGTAGGTGATTCTTGGTTTGAGTCCTAGTTCCTTTGACTTCTGGAATATCCTATTCCATGCCCTTCAATTCCTTAATGTAGAAGCTGCTAGATCTTGAGTTATCCTGATTGTATTTCCACAATACTGGAATTGTTTCTTTCTAGCTGCTTTCAAGATTTTCTCCTTGACCTGGGAATTCTAGAATTTGGCCACAATGTTCCTAGGACTTTCTCTTTTTGGATCTCTTTCAGGCGGTGATCGATGGATTCTTTCAATACTTATTTTGCCCTCTGGTTGTAGAATGTTAGGGCAGTTATTCTCGATAATTTCATGGAAGATGATGTCTAGGCTCTTTTTGATCATGACTTTCAGGTAGTCCCATAATTTTTAAATTGTCTCTCCTGGATCTATTTTCCAGGTCAGTTGTTTTTCCCATGAGATATTTCACATTCTCTTCCATTTTTTCATTCTTTTGGTTTTGTTTGGTGATTTCTTGGTTTCTCATAAAGTCATTAGACTCCATCTGTTCCATTCTAATTTTGAGAGAACTATTCTCTTCAGTGAACTTTTGAACCTTTTTTTCCATTTGACTAATTCTGCTTTTGAAAGCATTCTTGTCCTCATTGGCTTTTTGAACCTCTTTTGCCAATTGAGTGAGCGTATTTTTCAAGGTGTTATTTTCTTCAGCATTTTTTTGGGTCTCCTTTACCAAGGTATTGACCCATTTTTCATGCTTTTCTTTCATCTCTCTCATTTCTCTTCCCATTTTTTCCTCCACCTGTCTAACTTGATTTTCAAAATCCTGTTTGAGCTCTTCCAGGGCCTGAGCCCACCGGACATCCACCTGGGATGTCTGGGATACAGAGGCCCCGACCTCCACATCTTTCCCTGATGGTAAGAATATTTCCTCATCATCAGAATTGAAAGCATTTGCACCCCCTCAAATGAGCTCTCTATAGTCTTATTTTTCTTCCCTTTTCTGGGCATTTTCCCAGCCAGTTACTTGACTTCTGAGATTCCTGTCCACCCCTGCCTGGATTCTCCCAGCTAGTGCTTGAGGTCTGAGATTCAAATGGGCTGTCCAGGGCAGGCACGGCTGCTATTCAATGTGAGCTTAAATTCTGGTGCTCAGGTGGGGGCAGGGCCACCTCCCAGGCTCAGTTCCCTCAGGGGCTTTATGCAGAGACCTTCAGTAATGGAGCGGGTGGGGGCAGGGCCATCTCTCAGGCTCAGTTCCCTCAGGGGCTTTATGCAGAGACTTTCAGAAATGGGGCGGGTTGGAGCAGGGCTGTCTCCCAAGCTCAGTTCCCTCAGGGGCTTTATGCAGAGACCTGAGCTTCTGCCTGCTGCTCAGGGAGTCCCAGGCGCTACTGCTGCCTCTGCCGCTGCCTCTGCCACTGCCTCTGCCTCCTCCGCTTCCTCCTGAGGGGGCCCGAGCCACGGAGACACCCCGCTCCCCTCTTGGCTAGCCCAGACGTCTCTCTCACTGACCTGTAGCACCTGTGGGCGGAGGGACCTTCCCAGCCGCCGGAGATTCTGTCCCTGAAGCCTGCTCGGATCTGCTCCTCTTGGCCGCGCGGCCAGGGCAGCTCAGGCGTGGACTCTGCTTTCTGGGGCACGATGGACCCTGGGGATGGCTCTCCAGGGCTCTCTGGGATGGAAATCTCTTCCACTGTGTTTCTGTGTGCCTTGCAGTGATCCAGAATTTGTGGGGAGTTCTTCTTGCAGGAAACATATGGGCTGTGGGTTTGGAGCTATCATACATGAGTCTTTCTACTCCTCCATCTTGGCTCCACCCCAACAAAGTCATTTTGATTTAGAAATAACACTGCTGGGCCTATAACTTAAAATAAAAAAAGATGGAAAAGACCTGAAGGCATAAACAGAAACTTTATATGTTGTAACCAGCAAGAAAAAGTTAGTGGATGTTCAACAACTAGTGTTGGATGAACACATTGGGGTATATGAATGTAATGCAATATTGTTGAACAGTGGGGAAAGGAATTGTTTTGGAGAAACTTGGAAAAATATGTATTAATTGGTACCAAGTGAAGGGAGCATATCCAGGAATGGAATGTTTTCAATAGTAACAACATTACAATGACTAACAGTTTTTAATGATTCAGGAATGCTGATCAATGAAAGAGAAACCACAGTTTGATCTTCAATAATCAAACATGCTACCCACTTTACTTGAGAAGATGGACTCAGGTGCAGAATTTTCCAGATGCACACATGTGTGTGCATGTATATATGTACACATATACGTCTATAAAAAATACATATACCATGAAGACATAGATATAAATAAATTGACTGTACCAATGTGGAAATTATTTTGATTGACTACAACATGCTTGTTACAAAAGTTTCCCCCTTTCATGGGGTAGAAGGAAGAAAAAGATACATTTTTAATATATAAAAATGAAATCAGTTTGGGAAAAATTGAAGAGAAGGGAAACAGAAGGAAGACCAAAAGGAAAGATAGACAAGAAGGGAAACTTTGAAAGTTACAAGTTGAATGTCTCATGTACTTAAAAGTACATGAATACAAGTAGTATGTAAAAGACATTAGTGGTTTCATATATAATTACCTACATGTGCTCTATTTGTAATAAGAATATTCTCATTTTATTTAGCGTTTATTAAGTCCAGATTTTTTTTAAAAACCTGTTTTCAACTCATGCATTCATAATGCCAACTTTTCCTCCCTGCTTTCACACACCTGTAATATCAATTTGGTTTTGAGGTAGCATTTTACTGACACACAAGTTCTTCCAACCAAATCTCACTTACAGTGACTTTGATTCCAGGAGGTATACAGGCCCTCTGCAATTCATTTTTTAATGAATTCAATCAACCAATAAACATTTATTATGTGTCTACTATGTGCTAAAGACTGTATTAAACTTGAAAAAAAGAAGGCAAAAACAGACCCTGCCCTAAAGGAGCTTATAATCTAATGAGGGAAACAAGATGCAGCCAAATATTTACAAAGTAAGTCTACAAAGGCAAAAAGGAAATAATTAATGGGGGAAAGACAGTGGACTTGAGGTTTGGGAAAGTTATCCTGTAGAAGGTGAACTTGATGGAAGTTCCCTAGTTGGGACTTGAAGGAAGCCAGAAAAGTCAGTAATTAGAGAGGAGGAGGGAGGCTACTGTAGGCATGAGGGATAGTCAGAAAAACACTCAGAGCTTTGAGGTGGAATGTGCCATCACTAGCATAGCCAGGAAGCCAGTGTCACTAGATCAAAAAGTACATATCTGTGAGTATAGTGTAAGGAGGCAGGAAATGTAGGAGGAAGCTAGATTGAGAAGGACTTTGAATGTCAAACAGAGAATTTTGTATTTGATCCTGGAGGCAACAGGGAGCCACTGACCTCTATTGAGCAGAGGATGACATGGTAAAATCTGACCTTTAAGAAAATCTTTGGTGGCTGAATGAAAGGTGGTTAGCCTGGAGAATAGAAGGCCTAGTGACATAAGTTAGTTTTGAAAATATTTGAAGAGTTATCAGATAGAAGAGAAATTATATTTGTTCTGTTTGGCCTCAGAGGGCAAAACTAGAAGAAATGAATACATATTGCAGAGACAAGGAGTTTTCCATTTGGGGCAAGGAAAAACAAAATATTTCCCAACATTTGTTTCTCTCCCAACAAAGAATGGCTAAAGGACATTATAGGTTTCTTCTCCCTGGAAGTGTTCAAGCAGTGTCTATAAGTCCTTCATAAAAGACAATGAGGAATTCTGTTTTTAAGGTATTCACCAGGTTTTCTTTCTCTTTGGTCCACTCCAACTCTGGCATCCAGTGATTCTGTAGATAACATCGATAAAGGTAAATCAGAGTTCAACAGCTGATCTCAAAGGATTGCTAGATAACCATGCTTCTAGGGACAAGGTTCTGGGAAGATATTTTCAAGAGCCATCACAGAAGGTCCCTGGGGGACAATGAGATCCTGAGAGCCCTGAAGGTAAAGATCTACCTGCCAAACAGCCAACATGTATTAACATGTGTGATAATCCATATTCTGTGCTTAGCATTGAAGATATAATCAGAATCAAATGTCACAGGATGACTCTTCCTTAAAGCCCCCAAAATACTTACGAACTTGGGTGTCACTGCTGATCAGAACAAATGAGCTGAAAGCTGGGAAACAGGAACCCAGGAAGGCAGAACACTGCACCAACCAGGGTCTTTTCTTTCTGAAATGCATGTATGTGAAGAAGATGAAATTGAGTGAGTAAAAGCAGACAAAGGTGGTCACCAGAAGAAGGACAGATTGGGTGGCTCTGATCTCAGGAGAAGTTCTTGAGGAAAGACTGGTCATGTGTATTTGCTTCACTCGTTTATGGTGCCTGTCCAGAAGCAACAACATGTAACCACTTGCAGAAACCATGAACCCCACACACATAACATCGGGGAGAGCAATCACAATTACAAACAATTCAGTATTAATTGTAGTGTCTCCTAAAACAGTACAGTATCCATAACTGAGTATCTCTGAGCTATTTCTGGCTGCCCTTGGACCTCGAATTCTCTCCAGAACAATTATATTGAGTAGAATTTGCAATAACCAGCAGAGAAGACTGCAGGGGATAATGGACTTTGTGACTTTGGCTTTAAAGTTTGCCCATCTGTAGCTACTGGGATTGATGGTGATAGCCTGAAAGCCACTGAGGAGGCAGGTCATACTAATAGAAAGACCTCGACACACTTTGTGAATGTAGAAGACAGTTTTACAGCCATTGTCATCCAGGAAGTTCTTCAGACCCAAATTTGCCAGTGTTTCAGGAATGCCTTTAAAGAGGAGTGCCAGAGAGTTGACCCAGACCAGCTGCATAAGAATTTTGTCTATGGGCCTCAGTTTGTGTCTAGCTAAGAATTTAATGATGAAGAAACAAAGTAGAAAGTAGTTCCCCAGAAGTCCAATTGAAGTCTGGAGGCTGAAGACAACACTCAAGAGGAGGGTATTAGAACTCATGCTCTTAATGTCATGGGATGGAGATTCTTAGGTTCCTGTATAGAAATTTAATTAATTTATGACACTTCTGTGAACTTCAAAATAGACAAATATGATATGGAGAAGGAAGAGGGTAACATTTTCATCTATAACTACCCTGTACTTGGGACCTCTCCAAAAGTGATATATATTTCTTACCACCAAGCTGACATACACATTATTCTCATAATTAGACTATGTACTCTTGCCAGGAGTCCCTACCTTTAGTTTCTACACATCTCTCCCTTCTTTCCTGCAGACGGTTCACAGCAAGCCCTAAGTCAACCACAGACACAAGTCCCTGGCTTCTGGGCTCAGTCCTGGGCTTCTCAATGACCCCTACATCAGTCCTGGAACCAGATCAATTACCTGTGAGCTACTGACTTCCCCCCTGGTCTTCTCCTATTCTCTCTGGGATATTTCTAGACAAGACAACTCAAAATGTCATTTTCTGTATATTTTTCAGCTTTTCTCTAGTCTACACTGCTCCTGGTTCACTTCAAATGTGAGGTATCCATCCTAGATCTCACAAGACACAGCACCATTTGTCAGAAGGTGTGGCTTTGAACAATCTAAGGACCTACTTCCATCAATAGACGTCTTCTAGTCACTGATGTGCCACCTTGATTCATACTTTAAAGTTTGGCGTAGTTTAACTAATTCACTTCTCCCCATCCTATTAATCGTGAACAGAGATCTCCTGCTTTACAAATCCTGTCCCCTTTCTATCACTACCTAATCCCTTATTCCTATCTTCCCCATCTCACCACCCTGCAGATATTCCACTTCAGCCCTATCAATCCCCTTTCACTGAAGAACACTCAAGCCTTGATGCCTGATCCCCCAAGTTACACACTTGCTTTCATTTCTTTTTCAAGCTTTCCATTTTCTGTCTCTCACTGAGACTAGGCTAAACCCATTTGAGAGTAACAAATTGGTCTCAAATCTATTAGTGAGTTGGGGAGATGTTTATCCAAAGCATGTGAAGACTTCCCCTGTTGCAATGGACAAATGGGAACAGTTTGTCCCAGTGGCTATAAAGGTGGCTGAAGTAGGTGCTGTGGGACAGTAAGAGCTTGATCTGCCTTCAAAAATGCATTCTGGGTCATTGCCTAGCTTCAGACCTGCCACTGGATTTTGATGACTGAGGGAGAGAGAGTGAGGTTGATGACTTTGTGTGGCTCTGCCTCATTTAAGTCCAATTCACACCCAAGACATCAACCTCATGATGTCATTGGTTCTCTTTGAAAATGAAGGACAAATGGCCGTTTAGCATGATAAATGGGACACAGTTATCTACAAGAAAAAGGCTCTCTGATGAGGAATTCTAGTCCATCCATCAGATCCTATTAATAAAAGAGATTCAAAATCACAAGAGTTCATAAACTGGGGTCCATAGCTTTCTACTTTCACTGAGATAGCAAGAAATAGATCATACGTGCTCCCAATTGTTGAGAGTTACCATGGGATCACAGATATTATATTTGCTTCCCAAGTGCCCACCAAGGGAAGAGAGCTGATGCAGACTACTGTAAGGACAGAAGTGAAGCAGCCTGCACTTAAGGTAGAGCTCTAACACTTCTCTGCCCAGGCAGGCCAGAAAGGAAAGGAATAGAGAGTTCTTCAACTAAGTAACAGAGTGGGAAGTGACACCATAGAAAGTAACAGAGTTGTTTTACTAACACCAATGTCATCTTGGAAAGGTTCACAATAGGGGGAAGAGGAAAGAAATAGAATAGTGAGGTTAAGAACAAGGGAAGGAGAAGTCATATGGATCAGGGGTACTCATAGAAAAGAAGAGGTTCTTAACATAGGGTCCAGAGATCCAGTAAATAGATTTTGTGAAGATATTGGATTGGAAAAAGTCCATCTTTACTTTGGTAAAATGAGCTCCCCTGGTCCCCACCACCTGAAAGTCAGGTATATTACATTTTACTCCTCCTCCAGGTTCTTTTATGGAGTTTGGGGGATCTATGTTCTGTGCAAATGGTGCAGCCTTCACTAACTGTATTCTTCCCAAGTGTAGTCAGATACTCTGTAACCCATTTCCATTTTGCCTCTAATACACAAGCTTTGACATAGAAATAATTTCTTCAAAAGGTATAATCACATATATGTAAATTGACTCCCCCAAAACATGAGAGACATAATTGCAACACCTCAAGGACAACCTAATTCTCTGGGGAGGGGATGGGACTTAGGTTCACATCTGAATTTGGTTCCTACAGAGCCCTGTCCCAGTTCCAAGTCCAAAACTTTCCTTGGGTTCAAATCCTAGACACCAGGGTGTCTAGGTTAGATTGATTGGCTGCATCATTCCTTCCTTCAATCTTGATTGAAAGTAGCCATGGCTCAAACATCTGGGTCCAGTGGAGGTCACCTCTAGTATCTGAAAACAAGGAGATCAAAAGCATTATAAATAGAAGAAATAGGATGGAAGGAAATGCTCAGTTAGTAGGCATAACTGTGAACATGAAAGGGATGAACTCACCCACAAAACAGAAGCAGATAGCAGAATGGATCAGAAACCAGAATTCAACAATATGATGTTTACAAGAAACACCCTTGAAACAGAGAGACACAAATAAAGTTAAAATGAGGAGATGTAGGAGAATCTATTCTACTTTATCTAAAATACAAACGGCAAGGGTAGCATCATGATCTCAGAAAAGCAGAAGCAAAAATAGACCCAATTAAAAGAGATAAGCAGTGAAATTACATCTTGCTAAAAGGCACATAAACAATGAAGTAGTATCAATACTAAATATATATGTACCAAATAGCATAACAACCAAATTCTTAAAGGAAAAGTTAAATGAATTACAGTAGGAAGTAGACAGTAACATTATTTGTGTGGGGGATCTCAACTCTTCCCTCTCAAAGCTTGATAAACCTAATCATAAAATAAATAAAAAAGACATTAAGGAGATGAATAGAAGCTTAGCAAAGTTAGATATGATAGACCTCTACAGAAAACTAGATAGTAATAACAAGGAGTATATACTTTTCTCAGCAGTAAATGGTACCTTCACCAAAATTGACTATGTGTTATGGAGTAAAACGCTCACAGAAAAATGCAGAAAAGGATAAATATTGAAAGTACCATATTCCAGATCATAATGCAATAAAAATCATATTCAATAAAAGGTTGTGGAAACAGATGAAAAGTTATTTGGAAAAAAATACGGTCTTAAGGAATGAGTGAGTCAAAGAACAAATCATAGAAACAATCCATAATTTCATTAACGAAAATGACAGTGAGACAATATACCAAAATTGATAGGATGCAACAAAGCAGCCTTTAGGGGAAATAATATATTTCTAAACATCAATAAAAGAAAGAGCAGATCAGTGAACTGGGCATGAAACTAAAAAAAAAACTAGAAAAAGAATAAATTTTAAAACCCCCAATTCAACATCAATATGGAAATCTTAAAAAAATGAAAGGTGATATTAATAAAATTGAAAGTAAAAAATGAACCAACAAAAGTAGGAGCTAGTTGTGTCGGGAAAAAGCATCTATAAAACAGATAAACCATTGGTCAATCTGATTTTAAAAAAGAAGAAAACCAAATTAGCAGTATTAAAAATACAAAGGGTGAATACACCACCAAATGAAGGTGAAATTAAAGCAATTATTAGGAGTTATTTTTTTTTTTACCAAATACATGCCAATAAATATAACAACCTAAGTAAAATAGACGAATTTTCACAACAATATAAACTGCTCAGATTAACAAAAGAGGAAATTTAAACCATCCAACTTTGGAAAAAAAATTGAACAAGCCATCTGAGATCTGCCTAAGAAAAAATCCTCAGAACAGATGGATTGATTCACAAGTTGAGTTCTAGCAAACACTTAAGAAACAATTATACCATTATTTTATAAACTCTTTTGAGAAATAGGTTAAAGGACATGACTGGACATGGCCAGTGCTCTCTGGGGTTTCTACTTCATTTGGGTCACAGCAGCCCCAGGACCCCAAGACCCAAGAGCCTGGCTTGGAGGTCCCTGAGCAGGAGGGCACACGGGTGACTGGACTGCACTCTGAGTACTGGGCAGAGGTTGATGGCGAGGCCAAGGGAATGGAAGCAGAGGGGGCTGATCTGCAGTAAGAAGCTGGAAGGATCCCTCATCAGGGAAACTGGGGTCAAGGAAGAGACTGCAGGGAGTGAAGGGGATGAAGGATCTGGCCTACGGCCTTTGTTGTGACCAGGGGGGTATGTAGCATGGGGGAAATGGAGGTGCCCAGGCTGTGGCTGGACCCTGAGGCCAGGAGTAAGGCAGTAGTGGCATTACTCAGGTGTCTGAAGAAGGAGGTGGGTTACATACCCCACCAGAGGTGGCAGATTGCTTACAAGGTGGTCCACCAGCTCCAGGGCCTAATAAGGGTAGTGGGTAGTGCTTAGCTCCATTAGGAACCTCTCCTGGAGGAGCAGCCTCTGCCCTCCTGGGACCTAATGGGGGCTGGGACAAGATGCCTCCTTCCCTCAGAATAGAGCTGTGACCAAGGTGGGGATCCAGGTGGGACCTGGAGCATTCCAGGGCCTGGGGCCTCCATGGTAGAGTGGAAGTCAGCGGCCAGACTGAGGAACGAACTTCAAAGTCAGACTCTGCTGTATGGGTTCCTTTTTGCCCCCTGTCTTCCACACCTTCCATTAAATCAAATTGTTCCCACTGCCCAGATTATATTTCTTCTTCATTTCTTCCTCTCAGAAGAAATCTACCTTTTATCTTTTATCCACCTCAAGGTTCAATTCTAGTACTACATCCTTCCTGACACCACCAGTTTGTGTTTTTCCTTTGTACTACACTTTATGTAAATATGTTCCTCTCTCCATGCTGCCCAGTAGAATGTAAATTTCTTAAGAGCCACGTCTTTTGTTTTTGGCTTTGTATCTGTATATACACACAGAAAGATTTATTAATATTTGTTGGATTAAAAAGAAAAGAAAATGGGTATAGGTAAATTCCCTTTGTGACACAAAGACAATTTTGATACCCAAACCAGGGAGAGTCAAAACTGGGGAAGAAAACTATAGGCCAGTTTCCTTAGTGAACATCAATGTAAAAATTGCAAATAGAATACTAGCACAGAAAATAGAGGAATATATCACAAAAAATCACACACTAGGACAAGGAGAGATTTACACTAGGAATGCAGGGCTAGTTCAATATTAGGAAAACTATATAAGCAAAATTGAATGTATCAATAACCAAAACAATAAAAATCATATTATCTCAGTTGATACAGAAAAAGCTTTTGACAAAAATATAACACCCATTCCTACTAAAAATCCTAGACTACGTAAGAATCAATGGAGCTTTCAAGTATTATTTATAACAGGGATAAACTGGAAACCTTCCCAATAAAATCAAGAGTAAAATAAGAATTTCCATTATCACCACTATTATTCAACATTTTGTTAGAAATTAGAGCAATAAGAGAAGAAAAAATGAAGGAATGAAATAGGCAATGAGGAAACAAAAACATGACTCTCGGAAGATGAATTCACTTTTAAAAAGAGTCAAAGCAGTTGAGTTGTAGGTTATGAACGATACCTATATAAGTCATTAGCATTTCTGTATGTTAGCAACAAAACCCGGCAGAAGAGACAGAAGAAGAAATTCCATTTAAAAACTGCAGGCAATATAAAATAAACCCAGGGACTATACAAAAACAATTACAAAACACTTTTCACAAAAGATAGAACTAAACAATTGGAAAAATATTAATTACTTATGGGTAGACTGAGCCAATATAATAAAAATAACAGTTCTGCCTAAGTTAATTTACTTATTCAGTGCCATAACAATGACATTACTAAAGAATTATTCTACAGAGCTAGAAAATACCACAAAATTCATCTGGAACAACAAAAGTTCCAGAGTATCAAGGGAATCAGTGAAAAAAATGTGCAAGAAGGCACTTTAGTAGTACTACCTTTCAAAATACTACAAAATGGTAATCGTATAAACAATCTGTACTGGCTAAGAAATAACGTGGCGGACCAGTGAAATAGATTAGGTTCATAATACACAGGAGTGAGTGACCGTAGTAATCTTGTGTTTGATAATTCCAGTAAAGAAGTCAACATTTGACAAAAGTTGCTGGGCAATACAGGAAAGCAGTTTGTCAGAAATCAGATACAGACTAACATCTCATATCATATACTAAGACAAGGTCAAAATGGGTAAATGATTTAAGGGTGATATAAGTCAATTAGGAGGGCATGGAAAACTTATCTGTCAGTTCTATGGATAAGGGAAGGGTTTATGAATAAACAAGACTCTTGATGGAGAGGCTCACAGGAAGCAAAATATACAATTTTGATTACATGAAATTAAAAAGTTATTGCAGAAACAAAACTAATGCATCCATAATTAGTATAGCAAGTTTCTTTGATAAAGGCCTCATTTCTCATTCAGAAACACATAAACATATGTGTACATATATATGTATATATGTAAATATATGCGAGAGAAAGGTGGAATGGAGACCAGTTAATTAAAATATGAGCTATTCTCCACTTGATAAGTGTTCAAAAGATAAGAGGCAGTTTTCAGAAAAAGAAATACTCTTCAGAAAAAGAAAAATAGTTAAATAAAAATGCTATAAATCACTATTGACTAGAGAATGCAAATTCAAACAACTCTGAAACAGCACTGCATATTATCAGATTAGCTAACATGACGGGAAAAGAAAAATGACAAATACTAGAGAGGATGTGGACAAATGGGAACTAATGCACTGTTGGTGAAGTTGTGACCTGGTCCAACCATTCTGGAGAACAATTTGGAACTTAGAGTCCAAAGGCTGAAAACTGAGCCTACTCTTTCAGTTAGCAATACTATTACTAGGTCTATATCTCAAAGAAATGAAATGGAAGTACAAAAAGGAACTAAGATTTCTCTGTAGTGAGGCAATCAAGAAGTTACCCATCCAGCGAACATAGGCTTACCAACCCTGTCCATGGGGACAGGCTTGTGACCTAGCTCAGCATTTTAAGTCATGACTGAACATCATCTGGTTAGTCTTCATATGTTCACATGACTGGTTTGTTTAGTTAGCGAAACATCTGAAAGTAAACTTGCTCATTCCCCCCACTACTTTTCATATAAAAAGCACTAACTACACATACATACACACATACAATACAATATACAATAAAATCAAATAACCATAGGAGAGGGAAAATGTAAAGTAGTTGGAAAAAAGAGGTGAAGAAAGAACATAGCATCCTGCATAAGAAAATAACTCCCAACAATTTGTGTGATATGAGAAACACACATACAAACAGAGTGAAAATGGGAGGCTGGGGTGGGGAATTTCTCCCCCAAAAGACAGAGTTGCAATCCATTTCTCTAATAAAGTAATGGTAAGAGAGACAATAGCAGGGAAACTACATTATACTCAAAAGTACCAGGGACAGTGAAGCAATAGAACCACTAAATGTCTATATCCTGAATGTCATAGTATCTAAATTCATAAAGTAAAAAAGTCATGAAAAATAGGAAGAAAAAAGAAATAGAGGAATCAAGGTGTCTCAGCAGTGAGAGCCTTAAGCTGGGTGCGAGGAACCAAAGAGGAAGTTAGAATGGACTCTGTTCCTCTTGGGTTCTAGGATAAAATCCTAAGCCTATTCTAAAACCTCTTACATAGTGACTTCCTTGCCTCCAGTGTTATTTGTCCACCTTCATCCCCTGGAGTGTATTCTTTTCCTGTAAGAAGACAGTCCCTGTATCTGAGGTCACACACAAAGAGAAGCTTCCCAGTCACCTGCTGGTATAGAGGGCTTGGCTCAAGCAATCAATGTGTGTATGTGTGTGCTCATGTATGTACAGCTAGAGGCCTAGTTATAGATAAACTATCACCTGAGATGACTGACCCCAGAGTTGTGATTATCACATCACCCACAGAGCACATGGCACTGTCTGCAAGGGGAGCTAGGCACGTCTCAGAAGAAGTCAACTTTTTTCCCAGGTGCTAAGCATGATCAGAAATTACTCCTGATTAATGAGAATAAGCAAACAAGCAGCCACATGCAACCAGGATAGAAACTTTCCTGGGTTCCTAGGGAGGGAATGTTTTAACATCAGACAACCACAGAGGGAGGGAGGAAACTCATAATGTCCAGTCTTGAGAAAACAGCATCTTCAAACCTGTGTCCAAATCTTACATTACATGTTTTAATCATCTTCAGTGATTGCAGGGATTAAGTGTCACATTTAATTCCAAGTGCATTATTTCCCTTTGATCCCTCTTCGATCCCTCCCTCCCTCCCTTTCTTCCTCCCTCCCTTCCTTGCTTCCTTCCTTCCCTTCTTCCTTCCTTCCTTTTTTCCTTCCTTCCCTGTGAAACTGAAGCATGTACTCGACCAGGTCCTATCTCGCTGGAAGGATGCAGACTATGTTAAAGGTTCTTGATTTCTCATGACCAATCTAATATAGGAGATGCTCACCAGGCTGGCTGCCTGAGGATGACTTCTATCTTAACATTGTGACCATGGTGACCATGAAAACAAAGCCAAACCAAAAATGTCTCTTAGCCCTGTGGTAGCTTCTCTATTGCTGTAAAAATGCTTTTTTCTTATTTAATATTTTATTTTTCCCCCAATTACATATAAAAACGATTTTAACATTCTTCTCTCCCCGTGCCAAATTTCAAAATATTACAAAATGGTAATCATATAAACAATCTTGTATTGGCTAAGAAATAAAGTGGTGGACCAGTGAAATAGATTAGGTACATAATACACAGCAGTAAGTGACCATAGTAATCTACTGTTTGATAATTCCAAAGATCCAGGTTTTGGGGGTAAGAAGTCAACATTTGATAAAAGTTGCTGTGGAATACAGAAAAGTAGTTTTTCTTTTTACTTTGTTTTTTATCTCTTTGACATACAGACATAGTAGTAGTATTAGTTGATCAAAGGGCATGCCTAGTTTTATAATCCTTTGGGCATAATTTCAAATTGCTCTCCAGAATGGTTAAATCAGTATACAACTTCACAAATAGTACATTAGTGCTTTATTCCCACACCCTCTCCAAAATTTCTCATTTTCCTTTTTTGTTATATCAACCAATCTGACAGGTGTGAGTTGTTTTAACTTGCATTTCTATTATCATTGGTGATTTAGAGCATTTAAAAAAACATGATTATAGATAGCTTTGATTACTTTTTCTGAAAACTGCTTGTTCATATCCTTTGATCATTTATGAATTGAGAAACAGCTCTTATTTCTGTAAATCTGACTTAGTTTTCTATATTTTGAGAAATGAAGTCTTTATTGGAGAAAGTTACTATAAGAATTTTTTTCACAGTAATGAATACCAACTATGTATTTCCCTCCATCCTATTTTCCTCTGTTTATCCTACTCTGTTTCTCTGTCTTTGTGTCTCTGTCTCTCTGTCTCTACTTTTACCCCATCCATTCCCCAAAGTGTTTTGTTCCTGACTTTTACCTCCTCCAAACTGCCCTCCCTTCTATCAGCTTTCCTTCTTCTCTTATCCCCTTCCCTTCCTACTTCCCTATATGGTAAGATAGATTCCTACACCCAACTGAGTGTGTATGTTATTCCCTCTTTGAAACAATTTCAATGAGAATAAGATTCACATGGTCCCCTCCCTGCTTCCCCCATTTTCCCCTCTACTGTAAAATCTCTTTCAGGACTCTTTTATATGAGGTATTTTATCCCATTCTACCTCTCCCTTTCCTCTTCTCCCAATCCATTCTTCTTTTTCAACTCTTAATTTTATTTTTTTAGATAATAATACCATCACATTCAACTCACAACCCTGCTTTCTGTGTATGTATGTTCCTTCTAATTGCCCAAATAATGAGAAAGTTTTTTAGGAGTTATAAATATAAATATTATTTTCTCATGTAGGAATATAAACAGTTTAACCTTATTGAATCCCTTATGTTTTTTTTCCTGTTTACCTTGTCATGGTTTTTATATTTGAAAGTAAAATTTTCTATTCAGCTCTGATAGTTTCATCTAGAATGACTGAAAGTCTTCCCTTTCAATGAATGTCCTCCCCCATCCCAAAAAGGGTTATAGTCATTTTTGCTGAGTAAGTGATTCTTAGTTGTAAAAGCCTAGCTCTTTTGCACTCTGGAATATCATATTCTAAGCCCTCTGGTTCTTTAATGTAGAAGCTGCTAAATTTTGCGTTATCCTGTCTGTAGCTCCATGATATTTGCATTATTTCTTTTTGGCTGTTTGCAATATTTTCTCCTTGATCTGGGAAGTCTAATACTTGACCACAATACTCCAGGAGTTTTCTTTTTGGGATCTCTTTCAGGAGGTGGATTCTCTCAATTTCTATTTTACCTACTGGATCCAGAACATCAGAGAAGTTTTCCTCGATGATGTCTCTTTTAAAAATACCCAATGTCCTTGGGTAGTTGATTAATTCTCAAATTATCTCTCCTGAATCTATTTCCCAGGTCAGTTGTTTTTCAAATGAGTTATATCACATTTTCTTCTATTTCTTCATTTTGAAAATTTTGCTTCTTTCTCGATGTCTCATGAAGTCATTAGTTCCAATTTACCCAATACTAATTTTTAAGGAATTATTTTCTTCTGTGAGCTTTTGTGTCTACTTTTCCATTTGGACAATTTTGCCTTTAAGTTCTTGTTTTCATTGAATTTTTGTGTATTTTTTTCCATTTGATCAATTTTGTTTTTCAAGGCATTCTTCTCTTCATTGGATTTTTGTGTCTCATTTACATTTGGTCTATTCTGTTTTCTAAGTTGTTATGTTCTTCAATATTTTTTGTGTATCACTCTCACTTCTGTTCACACTTTTTCCTCTATCTCTCCTTTTGATTTTTAAAATACTTTTTGAACTCTTCTATGACATGAGACCAACTCATATTTTTTTTGAGGCTTTGGATGCAGAAATTTTGACTGTGTTGTATTGTTAATCCTCCTTGTTACCATATTAACTTTCTATGATTAGATTTTTTTTGTTTGCTCATTGTCCATCTTATTTCTTGACTTTTAACTCTCTGCTAAAGTGTGACTCTACTCCCCAAGTGGAGGGGGCACTGTCCCAAACTTCAGAATTGTTGTACAGTTGTTTTCAGAGATAATTCTGGGACCCTGTAAATATTAGGCTCTTCCTAGGTGGTATGATATAGGGCGAGGTGTGTTTACTACTCTCCTATACTTTGCACTTGTTTGTGAGCAACAACACATACTATTTTCAACCCTTGAACTGTGACCAGGGTCCCTGCTATCTTGTGGCTGCAAGCTCTAGTGTGCTAGTGTTCCTCTTTACACTGAGATTAAGACCCAGGATTGTGACCCAGATCCAAGGATAAGCAATGTGTGGGAGTCCTGTCCCTAGTGCCAGGGAAAGGATTCTTATAAATCTCTTTCTGACCCATTGTCCAACCCCCTTACCAACTGTGGGCCGAGAGCTTTGGGGTTTCCACTGATTCAGTTTTCCTGAGTACTGCTCCCAGTTTGCAAGTCTCTGATCTGCACTGGTGTGGCCTGCACTGGACTGTGTTTCACTCTTACCCAAGTGTGACAGATTTCTCTTGCACACCTTTTCAATTGTCTTACACTGGAAAGTTGTTTCACTCAGTCTTTTTGTGGATTTTTACTACTCTAGAATTTGTTTAGAGTCATTATCTAAAGGTATTTGGAAGGGTTTGGGGAGAGCTCAGGCAAGTCTCTGCCATTACTGCCATCTTGATTCAACCTCCTAAAAATGGTTTGAAAACTTTTCTAGACTTATAATCACCCTCTCAAAATGAACATGTCCTTATAAAAAGTTGATCATAAGATACGCAGCTATTCCATATAGTTTGATTGTAAAAATATATAATCAATTTAGCCCTTTGCTTTCAAAGCTGCTTTAAAAAAAAGATTTGTGTTTTCTTCTGGACTTCATTTATTCCTGCACATTTTAAAAAAAGGTTGTAATGCCCTCATTTTCTTTTTTCATTACTTTTGATAATATCCAAATACTCTAAATTCACCCCCATTAAAAAAAAACCTGATAACACTTAATCAAACAATGCAAATCCTTAGTGGCTATCTCTGGAAATGCCTGTCTCTTTCTTCACATTGAAGTCATTAACTCTCTGTCATGAAGTTGGGAAAATCGTTTATTACCTATGCTCTAGATTGATAAGGCAGCTAGATAATACAGTGGATAGAGTACTGGGCCTGGAATCAGTGAGACTCATCTTTCTGAGCTCAAAACTGCCCTCAGACACTTAGTAGCTGTGTGACCCTGGGTCAGTGACTTATCTATGCTTGCCTCTATTTCCTCATCTGTAAAATGAATTGGAGAAGAAATGGCAAACCACTCTAGTATCTCTGCCAAGAAAGCACCAAATGGGATCCCAAAAATTTGGACCCAACTGAAAAATGACTAAACAAGAAAAGCAAGGTAAGATCTTGGACTAAGTTATGGCCAAAATAGATTTAATTAAGAGATAAACAGGGTAACTACATTTTGATAAAAGGTAGCATAAGACAATGAAAAAATGTCAATACTGAGCCTATACACACTAAATACTATAGCATCTAAATTTATAAAAGAAAAGTTAAATGAATTATAAGGGGAGATAGATAGTAGTACTATAATAGTAGGAGACTTTCACCTTCCTGTTTCAGAACTAGAAAAATCTAAGCCAGAAATAAATAAGAAAGAAGCAAAAGAAATAAATGGGATTTTAGATGAATTTGACATAATAGATATCTGAAAAGAACTGAATGGAAATATAAAGGAATACACCTATTTCTCAACAATTTATGCTACCTTCACAAAGACTGACCATATATTAGTACATAAAAATATTATAGTTAAAAGCAGAGATATTAAAAGTATTCTTTTCAGATCGTAATGCAAAAAAAATGTTTAATAAGGGACCAAGGAAAGATCGATTACAAACAAATTGCAGATTAAACAATATAATCGTAAAGAATGAGTAGGTTAAAGAACACATAATAAAAACAATCAATAGTTTCATTAAAGAGAATGAAAATAATGAGACATTGTATCAAAACCTATGGGATACAGCAAAAGCAGTGATTAGAGGAAAATTTATATGTCTAAAACTTATAGCAATAAAATAGAAAAAAGAAATTGAGTATACAATTAAAAAGCTAAAAAAGACCAATTAAACATCCCTAATTTCATACTAAATTGGAAATCCTAAAATTAAAGATTAATTTAAGATTAACAAAATTGAGGTGAATATGTATTGAATTAAATAAAAATGGGAGTTCGTTTTATGAAAAGAATCAAATCAAATAAATGATTGAGTTGAGTAAAAAATGGAAGTGAACAAAATCACCAATATCAAAAATTAAAAGGGAGAATATACCCCTAACAAAAATGAAAGTAAAGATATTATAAGGAGTCAATTTGCTCAATTATAAGTCAATAAATTTAACAATTTAAATGAAATGGTAGAATATTAACAAAAATACAAATTGCTGAGATTAGCAAATGAGTAAATACAATAACTCAGTACAACCTATTATAGAAAAAGAAACTGAATCAATGAGCTTCCTAAGAAACAAGAATCAAGAATATCAAAAGAAATAAGTAGGGTTGTGGAGCCAAGATGGTGGAGTAGAAAGACTCACGTATGCTAGCTCTGAACCCACAGCCCATATACTTCCTGCAAGAAGAACTCCCCACAAATTCTGGATCACTGCAAGGCACGCAGAAACACAGTGGAAAAGATTTCCGTTCCAGAGAGCCCTGGAGAGCTGTCCCCAGGGTCTGTCGTGCCCCAGAAAGCGGAGTCCACCCCTGTGCTGCCCTGGCCATGGCCCCAGAGGAGCAGATTCGAGCAGGCTTCAGGGATGGAACCTCTGGTGGCCGGGAAGGTCCCTCCGCCCACAGACGCTACAGGTCAGTGAGAGAGACGTCTGAGCTGGCCGAGAGGGGAGCGGGGTGTCTCCATGACTCGAGCCCCCTCGGGAGGCAGTAGTGGAGCAAGCAGCAGAGGCAGCGGCAGAGGCGGTGGCCCAGGACTCCCCAAGCAGGCAGGCAGAAGTTCAGGGTCATTACCAAAGGTCTCTGCATAAACCCCCTGAGGGAACTGAGCCTGGGAGATGGCCCTGCCCCCACCCACCCCATTACTGAAGGTCTCTGCATAAAGCCCCTGGGGGAGCTGAGCATGGGAGATGGCCCTGCCCCACCTGCTCCATTACTGGAGGTCTCTGCATAAAGCCCTTGAGGGAACTGAGCCTGGGAAGTGGCCCTGCCCCCACCCTAGCACCAGAACTTAAGCTCACATTGAATAGCAGCCACGCCTGCTGCAGAAAGCCCATTTGAATCTCAGAGCCCAAGCGCTAGCTGGGCAGATCTAGGCGGGGGCGCAGAGGAATGTCAGAAGTCAAGTAACTGGCTGGAAAAATGCCCAGAAAAGGGAAGAAAAATAAGACTATAGAGAGCTTCTTTGAGGGGGTGCAAATGTTACTGCCTTTCAATTCTGATGATGAGGAGCTATTCTTACCATCGGGGAAAGACATGGAGGTCGGGGCCTCTGTATCCCAGACATCCCAGGTGGATGTCCAGTGGGCTCAGACCTTGGAAGAGCTCAAAAAGGGTTTTGAAAATCAAGTTAGACAGGTGGAGGAAAAACTGGGAAGAGAAATGAGAGAGATGCAAGAAAAGCATGAAAAACGGGTCAATACCTTGGTAAAGGAGACCCAAAAAAATGCTGAAGAAAATAACACCTTGAAAAATAGGCTCACTCAATTGGCAAAGGAGGTTCAAAAAGCCAATGAGGAGAAGAATGCTTTCAAAAGCAGAATTAGCCAAATGGAAAAAGAGGTTCAAAAGCTCACTGAATTTAATAGTTCTCTCAAAATTAGAATGGAACAGATGGAGTCTAATGACTTTCTGAGAAACCAAGAAATCACCAAACAAAACCAAAAGAATGAAAAAATGGAAGAGAACATGAAATATCTCATGGGAAAAACAACTGACCTGGAAAATAGATCCAGGAGAGACAATTTAAAAATTATGGGACTACCTGAAAGTCATGATCAAAAAAAGAGCCTAGACATCATCTTCCATGAAATTATTGAGGAAAACTGCCCTGACATTCTGCAACCAGAGGGCAAAATAAGTATTGGAAGAATCCATCAATCACCACCTGAAAGAGATCCAAAAAGAGAAACTCCTAGGAACATTGTGGCCAAATTCCAGAATTCCCAGGTCAAGGAGAAAATATTGCAAGCAGCTACAAAGAAACAATTCCAGTACTGTGAAAATACAATCAGGATAACTCAAGATCTAGCAGCTTCTACATTAAGGGATCGAAGGGCGTGGAATAGGATATTCCAGAAGTCAAAGGAACTAGGACTCAAACCAAGAATCACCTACCCAGCAAAACTGAGCATAATACTTCAGGGGAAAATATGGTCTTTCAATGAAACAGAGGACTTTCTTTTTTTTTTTTTTAGGGATTTAAGAGGTTTTTTATTTGAATGTTCATTTTTCTTTTTTTTGAAATAAAAATTTATTTATTTAACTTTTTACATTCATTTTCACAAAATTTTGGGTTCCAAATTTTCTCCCCTTTTATCCCCTTCCCCCACCCCAATACACCGAGCAATCTAATTTTCCTTATCACCAATCTGCCCTCTCTTCTATCATCCCTCCCTTCTAATGTCTGTAGCAGTAGCAAAATTAATTGGCATATCCCATATCCAAAACTGGTGTTTACTGGAAATTTAGATAAATGAAAGTGGCCAATATAACTAATCTGCCAACCAGAGGAAGTCCAAGAAGCAGGTGAGATTATACCATACTGAAGTTTCAAAGGTGGGCTGACAGTGAAATTGTAATTCCCATGTCCATCTCCAAATTTTCATTTCTTGTGAGGTGATAAATTTGATTATTTCTTTTGACAGAGTTTATGATGTCCCTGATAGGGACTAACCTGTTCCATGAGAAACTGTATGCCATTGGAAGCTGCAGTGAAATTATTTCATTGATCCTACCTGAAAACTGGAGTCTTTATTTATCTAAATCTCTCCTCCTTAGGCCCCCATCATTCAGCCAAACTCATAGCCATGACCCAGAAATCTATGTAATACAAATAGCATAGAAAATGGAAAATAGAAAATACAGTGGTTATGTGTCCTGAATATTCTGTATAGCAAATGGCTACTTTGTTCAGAGGAAATCATAGAAAGCACTCATGGGTGAAATGATGTGTTTTCAAATGTCCTTGATAGGGGCTATAGCATTAGCAGACTTAACTGGCACTTAACTCTCATAGCCTCAAAATAGTTTTTAATTGCATTGAGAGCAATTCTATTGTCCTTAAGTGAGTTTTTACTGTGGTGTGTGTGTGTGTGTGTGTGTGTGTGTGTGTGTGTGTGTGTGTGTGTGTGTGATTGGCTTATTTGGCAGAATGGTGAATCCTATAGACCATAACTCAGGTTTAATGTTACCTACTTTCATTATTGAAGGAAATGCTCAATTTCAGCTAGAAGCTAATGAAAATAAAGATGTATTTTTTTCTACATCCAAGTTCACAGACCCAGGAAATGGATCTATGAAACTCCTGGGGATCTATAGACTCCAGGTCAAAAATGCTTGCATTAGAGTGAGAATGATAGTATAATCAGTTTGTTAAACAAAAGTAGGTAAGGAGCTATGTAGAATTAGACCATCTTGATCCTTCAAAGATGGAAATTAACTCTATTATGAAGAACACTGTTGCACAGAAGTATCTATGTCATTCTAGGTTTTGGGGGATCATATACTTTTATACCCATTAAAACAGTTCCCAAGTCCAGCTTGGTGCTAAACCCAATTTCCAATGTCTCAATTTATGGAAAATGTAAATCAAAATTCCAGAATCTGGAAACCCAATTTCCAGTATCTGAGGTCACCAATCTCCTTGAGGCTATGTTACTGGGTCCAATGTCTGGTGTAATGAGTCAATCAGAGATTAAGAGTTCAAATACACAACACACAATCAAGAGAGTTCAAATACATGATCTCTTCAATAAGAACATATTTATGTACTCCCAGGTAAAATTAATTTCCAAAATATTTAAAAAGACATGTAACTAAAATATAGTTGGAACAATTAATAATTTTAGCAAAGTAGTAGGATTTAAAGTAAATCCATATAAATAATCAGCATTCCTATAAACCACAAACTACAAAAAGAGACAGTGAGATACCCCATTTAAAATAATTCTAGACACTGTAAAATACCTATATAAACTAAATAAACAACTAAACTATATAAAATACCTATATAAACTATATAAACAAAATTATAAAAAAAGATCCTTTTCACATAGATAAAATCATATTTAAGTAATTGGAGAAATATTAATTGTTCATGGGTAGGCAGGACCAATATAATAAAAATGACAGTTTTACTCAAACTACTTTATAGATTCAATGCCACCCCAATTAAATTACAAAAACATTTTTAATGACTTAGAAAAGATAATAAAATTCATCCAGGAAAGCAAAAAGTCAAGAATATTTAAGGAACTAATGAAAAAATGTAAAAGAAAAAGGTTTAGCAGTAGCAGATCTTAAACTATTTTAAGGCAGTAATTATCAAAACTATCTGCTACTCACTAAGAACTAGAACAATGAAATAGAGTAGACATACAATTTGTAACAGCAAATAAATATAGTAACCTAAAATATAGTAACTTATATACCTATAGTTAACCTAAAATTGGGATAATAATTCATTATTTGGTAAAAAAAATTTTTTTTAGAGGAAACTGGAAAACAGTACAGCAGAAACTGGACATAGAACATTATCTTACACTATATACCAAGAAAAGGTCGAAATGGATATATGTCCAAGATATAAAGAAAGGTAATTCATCCCACTTCCCCCAGCCCAAAATTGCAGAGTAAAGACAAGAACTCTCTTGAGATCTTCCTCAAACCTCTCCAAATATTTCTAAAATGACTCTAAACAAATTCTAGCACAGTAGAACACACAAAATCACAGAGTGAAACAAATTTTCCAGCCCAAGACAACTTGGAAGATCAACAGGAAAGGTGTACTGCACTAGGGTGAGAGTAGAGTACAGTCCAGAGCAGGTTTCACCAGCACAGACCTGGCCACAGCAAAGCAGGAGCAAGCCTTGGGAGTGACTGAATCATCATCAGCAGCAGCTACTTTTGGAGCTCTCAGGCCACAGATGGTAAGGGGTTCGTACAACTGATTAGAAGGAGATTACGGGGTCTTTCTGCCAGCAATGAGGCAGGACTCTGTTGCTTTGCCCATAATGGGATCCTGGGTGGTAGTCCCCAGGTGAGGAGGAGCACTAGCAAAGCAGAGCTAGCAGCCACAGAGTTTGCAGGTTACCTTCCTCATAGTGTGCTTGTGGTTGCATTCCAAAAGGAAAGCACTTTCTTTCACATACTGTATAGGTGATACCTGAAACCTGCTTTCAAATGCAAATCTCAATTGTTGTACTGAGTCTATACTCTCTGAACCACATACTCCATTCCTGGGCTTATACCATAAGAGAATCAACAGTGAGAAGACAGTTCCCATATACACCACTTTTTGTGATATCAAAGAATTGGAAACAAAGTAGATGTCCACCAAGTGGGGAATGACTTAAGAAATCGTGGTACATGAATGTAATGGGATATTACTGTGCTATAAGAAATGCTGTGTGTGATGAATACAGAGAAATATGGATAGAACTATATTAACCAATGAAGAGTGAGGTAAGCAGAAGCCAAGAAAACCCAATGACTGCAACAATGTAATTAGAACAACTACATCCATGAAAATCAAAAGTGAATGGAACAGAATTACAAAAATCAAGAAGGATTCAAATGAAGAGATAGGAGAGGACACCTCCAGTTCACCTGTCATGGAGGTGGGAGGTCCACAGATATGAGACATTGTACATGTTTTTGAATATTTCACTGTTGATGAGTTGTGCCAATTGATTTTTTTCCTTTTTTCTTGGACTTTAAAAAATACTATTTGTTATATGGGATGGCTCTTTGCAATTCATGAAGTGCCATGTACCCATATATATCTCTGGTGACCAGCAAGGTCTTCTCCCATAGGGAGGTACAGTCTCAAAGACATTGAAAAATCACATTAGGAAAAAAAGACAGCAGAAGACTTTCTGGGAGGGAGAAAATGACAGAAATAATGAGTAAGCGGAGAAGACAGATGTGGAAATGGGCGATGAAGGATTTGGATTGACTTCTCATAGTCATTGATCCCTTGTCCTACGTCTTTCAAATGTTTAGTTCTCTTCCCGTTATATATCAGTCAACAAATTTTTATCAAGTGCCTGCTCTGTGACTGACACTATGTTATGCCTTATCCTTCAGTAAGTGGGAAAACAAGATGAACAGAATCCCAAGAAATCACCATGTGAAACTCAGATCTTCTTCCTAACATGAGCCTTCATGACCCCAAGCTGAAATAATAAATTGTGGCAAATGTAAAGCATGCTTGTTTTAGGAAATACCAAAGACACATCCTACTCCTGGGGTAGGGTTAGTACCTAATGTGGGAAAACAACACCTTTAGGTGGTTAGAATGCTCCCATCCACATTAAGAATGAGTTAAATAGCAGACAATTGAGATGTTTTCACATAATCCTGGAATCTCAGAGTTGGAAGGGAGCTCAAAGACCACCTTTTCCAACGAGTACTTAAACAAGCACCCATTCTATAACCCAGAGAATAGAGCTACTGCTTCTCAGGGCAGTCAACACTGGAGGACTACCTGTCAGACATATTCTTCAATAGACTCTTTTACAGATTAGATCAGGTGGCCTCTGGGGTCCCTTCATATATTGTGATAAAATGAGGAGCCATTTTAAGTTTTGTTCAGCCAGGGAATAATATGAGAATTGAGCTTTAGAAAAATTAACCTTAGGGGTGGAGCCAAGGTGGTGGGGTAGAAAGACAGACCTGCTGTAGCTCTCCCCCCATAGTCCACAAAATGCCAGTAAAAAATGATTCTAAACGAATTCTAGACCAGCAGAACCCACAAAACGACAGAATCAAAGACATTTCCAGTCCAAGACAGCCCCAAAGACCAAAAGGAAAGGTCTATTGTACTGGGTTACGAGTGTGGACAGGACAGGAGCAGGCTTCAGGGCATGGAATCATGGGAAGTAGTTGCAGTTCCCAGATTTCTTAACTCACTAAGGCAAAGACAGCTTCAAAATTCAGTGAGAAAACTCTTTCACCTGCATGAGAGGGGTGTGTGGTCTGACCCTGGCCCTGGCCTCAGGGTGGTAGCAGCCACTGGGGCAGCAGCATCCTCTTTTAGAGTCCTATGCCTAAAGATCCTGAGGGAGTTGAACAGTCGATCTGGGGATCAGTCCTTAGTGGAGGTCCTTGAGTGAGGAAGAGCACTGGCATGGTGGAGCTGGTAGAGACTCTGGAGAGGGAACCCTACTCACAGATCTTGGGCAGAAAAGTGTACTTGCGGTTGTTCCCAAACCAGAGCACAGCCCAGGAAAGGAGTAAACTCCTCTCCCTTGATTGTGCCAACTTGGAGGAACTGAGAACTTAAAGGTCCCTAGAGTATACCCCCAACTTGACAAAGGACTCAAATGTCAAGTAACTGTTAGGGAAAATGCCCCAAAAAGGAAAAAAATAAGATTATAGAAGGTTACTTTCTTGGTTAAAATGTATTTTCTTCCTTCCTTTTGGATGAGGAAGAACAAAGCATACCATCAGAGGAAGACATAAAATCTAAGGGTTCTACATCCAAAACCTCCCAAAAATATGCAACGGTCTCAGGCCATGGAAGAGCTCACAAAGGATTTTGAAAATCAAGCAAGAGAGGTGGAGAAAAAATTGGGAAGAGAAATGAGAGCCATGCAAGAAAATCATGAAAAGTGAGTCAAGTTTGCTAAAGGATATCCCAAAAATGCTGACGAAAATAACGCCTTTAAAAATAGACTAACCCAAATGGCAAAAGAGGTCCAAAAAGCCAACGAGGAGAAGAAAGCTTTAAAAAAGCAGAATTAGCCAAATGGAAAAGGAGGTTCAAATGTTCACTGAAGAAAATAGTTCTCTAAAAATTAGAATGGAGCAGATGGAAGCTATTGCCTTTATGAGAAATTAAGAAATTATAAAGCAAAACCAAATGAATGAAAAAACAGTAAACAATTTGAAATATTTCAAGGAAAAACAACTGACCTGGAAAATAGGTCCTGGAGAGATAACTTAAAAATTATTGGTCTACCTAAAAGCTATGATCAAAAAAAGAGCCTACACATAATCTTCCAAGAAATTATCAAGGAAAATTGCCCTGATATTCTAGAACCAGAAGATAAAATAGAAATGGAAAGAACTCACCAGTCACCTCCTGAAAGAGATTGCAAACGGAAAACTCTTAGGAATATTGTAGTCAAATTCCAGAGTTCCCAGATCAAGGAGAAAATAGTATAAGCTGCCAGAAAGGAAGAATTCAAGCATTGTGGAAATACAATCAGGATAACACAGGATTTAGTAGCTTCTACACTAAGTGATTGAAGGGCTTGGAATACAATATTCCACAGACCAAAAGAGATAGGATTAAAACCAAGAATCACCTACCCAGTAAAAGTGAGTATGATACTTCAGGGGGAAAAATGGAATTTCAATGAAATAGAGGACTTCCAAGCATTCTTGTTGGAAAGATCAGAGCTGAATAGAAAATTTGACTTTAAAATACAAAAATCAAGAGAAACATGAAAAGGTAAACAGGAAAGAGAAGCCTTATGGAACTCATTAAATCTGAACTATTTACAATCCTACATGGAAAGATGTTATTTGTAACTCATGAGATCGTTTTTTAGTATTAGAGTAGTTAGAGGGAATATATACATACATACATATATATTATATATATATGTCGATGTGTATGAGCATGTATGTATATTATATATATGTAGGTATGTACATATGTGTATGTGTGTTTGTGTACATATACACACATATGCACACATATATGCACACACATATATGTATATGTGTATCTATCTATATATGTATATATATGTGTATATATATATATATATATATATATATATATATATATATATATATATATATATATACACACACACACACAGGGCACAGGGTGAGCTGAATATGAAGGGAGAATGCCTAAAAAGATAAAATTTACTGTTGAATGGAATGTACTAGGAGTAAGAGAAAGGGAGGTAGAATATAATGAATCATCTCATATAAAAGAGGGAAGAAAGAGCTTTTACAATGGAGGGGAAGAGGGGGGAGATAAAAGGAAATAATTGAGCCTTACTCTCATGGGATTTGGCTTAAGGAAGGAATTTCATATGCTCAATTGTATATGGAAATCTATTTTACCCTGCAGGAAGGCAAGGGGGAAAGGGATAGGAGAGGAAAGATAATAAAAGGGACAGCAAATTGGGGAAAGGGATAATCAGAAGCAAACACTATTGCGGGAAGACGGGTCAAGGGAAAGAATGTAATAAATGAAGGATAAGATAGAACAGAGGGAAATATGGTTAGTCTTTTACAGCATAAATTATGGAAGTGCTTTGCATTGTTACACATGTACGACCTATACTGAATTGCTTGTTTCCTCAATGAGGGTGGGTGAGGAGGGAGCTCAATATGGAATCCAAAGGTTAAAAATTGTTTTAGCATGCAACTGGAAATTAAGCCATACAGGCAAGGGAGTATAGAAATCTATTTTGCCCTGCAGGAAAATAGCAGGGAAGGGAGATGGAAGAAGGGTGGGCAATAGAAGGAAGGAAAGAGTGGAGTAACAGGTGGATGGGGTGCTTGCTGTCCTGGTATGGGGGATTGGGAGAGATAGGGAGAAAATTTTGAATTCAAATTCTTGTGGAAGTGAATGTTAAGAACTGAAAAATAAATAAGTTATATATTTAAAAAATTAACCTTAACAAGATCAATATGAAACAAAAGAAAAATTGTTGGTCAGTTTCCAACTCCTTGTGCTCATATTTGGGTTTTCTTGGCAAAGTTACTGGAGTGGTTTGCCATTTTCTTCTCCAGCTCATTTTACAGATGAGGAACTGAGGTAAACAGGGTTAAGTGACTTGCCCAAAGTCATACAGCCATTAAGCGCGACAGGCCAGATTTGAACTCATTAAGATGAGTCTTCCTGACTCTAGGCACAGAACCGTATGCTAGCCATGTCAAAGAGAAATTGGATGCCTACAAAATAGTGCCAATAAATCACACATAATGATTGTGCATATCTGGGTTAGGTGTTGGCACTGGAGCCATGATAATGAGAGAGATGACCATGTTACACCCCTACTCAAAATCCTTTTGTGGACTCCTGTTCCTTCAAGGACAAAATAAGCATGACTCAGCTTGTAGATGACAATGATGATGATGATAACTAGCATTTATATCAGACCTTCTGTGTCACTATATTAAGTGCTTTATAAATATCTCATTTGATCTGCACTACAACCCTGGGAGGGACGTGGTGTTATAAGCCCCCATTTTAAAGTCAGAGACACTGAGACAAACATAGTGTAAGTAAATTTTACAGGGTCACTAAGTGTCTGAGGTTCTATTTGAATTCAGGACTTCCTGATTCCAGGTATTTCCACTTAGACCGTGTATAAATGTTGTCACCCAACGGTCCTCCACAACCTTGATTCCATCCACCTACATTTGGTACCTTATATATTATTCCCCTTCCTGCCATCTGTGTTTCTTCTATATATTTAGATTATTCCTTGTTACTCAGCCAATAAACATTTATTAACCTCCTACTAGGTGCCAGGCACCGTGATCTGTGCTAGGAATATGAACAAAGAGAAAAGATTGTCCCTCTTCTCAAGGAGTTCACAGTCTAACCAGAGACAACAGGTAAATAACTCTGCACTAATCAGATGTATGTGGTATGGGTGAAATCATCAGTCTCATTGTCTCTTTCAGAGTCGTGGAAGTCCAGGAGCAAGACAAAACTCAAGAAAAGTCTGTGGCCTGGGTTGCAGTGGATGACCTTGGCATCTCTGATGTCTGACCAAGCTCTGAGCACTCCTCAGTATCTGTTCATTCCCTCTCATGGCTATTGGAACAAACTGTTTTCATCCCTCCCTTACGCAAGGGAAATTCTTCACAATGGATAGGATATATTGAAAGTTCCTTAGATGTTATCTCATTTGAACCTCAACATAAGTGTACGAGGTGATATTATTATCATTTTAGATATCAGGAAATTGAGGCTCCAAGAGGTCCCCATGATTCGTTTGGTTTCTTGTCAATCAAGTTAATAAAGATAAAAATGCAAGAGAGAAAAATAAGGAAATTACATGATGCTCAAAGGTATCCTAGACAGTAAGCAATGTAATTATAAAATGCCAAAACACCCAAATTCATAAAGGAAAAATGCTTGAAGGATAGGCAATGTAGAGAGACAGACTCCAGGGAAACTTCTCAGGTGAGCATGTCCTATTCCAACAGTAGGTCTGCTCAGGCAATCCGTGTGTGTGTGTGTTAACTGTGTACAGTCAGGGCCCTCATTATAGATTAATGCTTCCATCAGATAATTGGTCCCAGAGCTCTGATGAACTTGTCACCTGCAGAAGACATGCCACTGTCTGCCAGGGGAACCAGGTATGTCCCAGAAGTCAGCTTTTGTCCCAGGTGTTAATCATGATTAGAAATTACTCCAACTTAATGAGAACAGTCAAACAAAAAGCCACATGCCACCAGGACAGAAACTTTCCTGTACTCTGAGGGAGGAGTGTGTGAACGTCAGAGTCACAGAGGAGGAAATTCCTATATCCATATCCCCAAATGAACTTTTTGGATTTTCAGGCTTCCAAACATCCCCCCCACTCATAGCACACAGTGTCCTTTCCTCTCAGTCCCTGGACTTGCAGTTGGGTGGCTGGTTGTTGTCCTTCATTTTGGAAGAGGACCAAAAGGACATCATCATGCTTGAGTCCAGTTCCAGCGTGTGCAACTGCGGCTGAACAGACTAATTTGAGCTCAGAAGGTTCTAGCACAGGTTGGGCAGAAATAGTCCCTGTGAATACCTGAGGTGGATTTTGCTAGAAGGTACTAAGGGTGGAAGTCCTTGGGGATGATTCAGGCTAGAGGTATCAAATACCCCTCACATGTGGCCCCACAACACTCCAGTGCAGCCTGAACCAGATTAAAATGTAATTAGCAAACATTAACAAAATAAACAAAAACAAAACATAACAAAAATGTGGTTTCTAAGTCAATATGCACCCATGGGCATCTTCATTTATGCTGCTGTAGCCCCTGCCCTCCCCCCTTTTTATTTGTTTGACACTTCTGGTCCAGGCCACAGCCTGAGTCTGTTTTCTGATGGCCCGCTTGGAAAGCGCACAGGAGAGTCATCAGGAGTGGGCTGGCGTCCATTGCGCTGGCATTTCAGGGCCTGCACAGCCCACTCATGAAAAAGACAAGTCTTCCACCGCTGGCACATGTCTCTTCCCCTTAAAAACCAAAGAAACTTCAGATAAGATCTTTGTTCATGAAGAGTGCATCCCTAGACAAAGTAAGAAGACTGAGGACCACCGGAAAGCCCCGCTCTTGGCGCTGTGCCCCCTCCCTTGGATGTCCACAGTAATTCATCTGCCACTTGGCCTACTCCCACCCCAGTCTTAAAGAAAAAGTTCCCAATGGAGGGAAAGAGGGGGGAGATGAGAAGGAAAGAGTGAACCTTACTCTTATTGGATTTGGCTTAAGGAGGGAATAACATGCACACTCAATATGGTATGAAAGTCTATCTTACACCACAGGAAAGTAGAAGGGGAGGGGATAAGTAGGGGTAGAGGATGATAGAAGGAAAGGCAAAGGGGAGGAGGGGGTAATTTGAGATAAACAATTTTGATGAAGGACATGGTCAAAAGAGAGAATAGAATAATTATTATTTATTACAGCCTTTCACAACATGACCATTGTGAAAGTGTTTTGTATGATTACACATATATAGCCTACATCAAACTGCTTGCCTTCTAATGGGGTGGTTGGAGAGGGAAGAAGGGAGAGAAGTTGGAACTCAAAGTTTTAAAAATGAATGTTAAAAATTGTTTAAAATGCAGCTGGGAAATAAGACATACAGGCAATGGAGTACAGAACTCTATCTTGCCCTACAAGAAAACAGAGGTGAAGGGGAAGACAGAAGGGATGGAGTGATCAAAGGGGGAGGGGGGGAGGTTGATTGGGGGAAGGGGTAATCAGAATGTATGCTGTCTTGGGGTGGACAGAAGGGAGAGACAGGGAGAAAATTTGGAACTCAAAATCCTGTGGAAGTGAATGTTGAAAACAAAAAATAAATCAATCAACCAAATCAAACCAAAATTCCAATAACCCACTTTTCCAGCCTCATCTCTACCTCCACCAAGGCATCCCAACTCTGAAATCCAGAGAAACAGAGGAGACCAGAAATGTGAAATGAACCTCTGCAGGACCATGTCTGGCCCCAGAACTGTCCTGCATCAGTGTGCATTCACATGTGTGTGTGCATATGTACAAAGTGTATATGTGTGCACATGTGTGTGCATGCTTGATCCCCAAGCTGTGTCCTTCGTGGAAGAGCAGGGAGGTTCCAAGGTTTCACCTCTGGTAACATGGCACCCACCTGCTCACATGTACACAAATATGCACATACATGTATGCACACAGGGAGAGGAGGGTGTGTCCCCCCAACCCGGGGCCTCAGGTCCAGCCTGTCCCTTTGGACGTTTTTGAAGCTGTCCAAGGGGAAGGATATTTGGGAACAAAAGGGCTGGACCATGCTGGGAGATTGGGGGTGGGGTGGGGCGGAGGACTGCGCAACATGGGAGACACTGGAACAGGACCACACAACATGGCGTGCCCACATCAGAAAAGGTGCTGTGCTCTATGAGCAAAGCAGAATTGAGAAAGCAAAAGGAAACAGAGGATGCGCAAATTTGGAGTAACCACCCAAATGTTCACATGGATTATCTGTGCCCAGTCTGTGGTAGAGCATTCTGAGCTCATATTGGTCTGATCAGCCACAGTCGTACATGTTGAAACTTCACTTTATTATGGTGATGTGATTTTGGTCCTCTTCGAGAACAAAGGACAACCAAGCACTCAATGAAAGAGTGGTATATTAAATTACCCCAGGGGTTTACAGCACATTTTGTTGTTGTCGTTGTTGAAAAGGTTTCATGAAACAAACAAACAAAAACATAGGGAACCATAGGTCTAAAGTGGGCTCGTCATGGCAGATAGGTTTGAGGGTGAAGGACTTTGCTCAGGAGCAGTCTGGAAAGATTAGTTTCCCCCATCCAGATCAGCAGCCTCAAGACCCTACTCTTCTCCCAGAGAGGAATGGCCTTTGAGTACCTTACAACCTAGTTTCAAGTGATTTCAGGTTTTCCTTCTCTCCTGAAATTTCATCTCATTTCTCAGTGTATAGAAACATTTCTTTCCTTTACCTTGGGTGATTTAAGTTCACTCAAATTTTACGAAGAGACTCAGGTCTTTATTGTAGAAACTTCTGGTAATTCATATGAATAATATAGAGTTTAGAGATTATTAGCGCTGAACTTTTCCCATAATGTAAATTATTTTAGAATGAATGTATATAATTTGGTAGGAAGCTTTGTTGTTGATTTTAATAATTGCTGTGTCACTGGAAGCAAAGTGGAGGTTAGGCATTTAAATGTGGCCTAAGAAGTTGGTTTAGATTTTTTTGAAGGGCTCTTTCAATTTTTCCCATGTTTTTTGCTTCAGTTCACAAGTTGAATTTGGTAAGCATTTATTAAATAGCTGTGCTGTGCCCAGGGATTACAGGATGCAGAGATGAAAGTGAAACTGACCCTGCTGTCAAGGAAGGAAACACAAGAGGGGAACATATGTAGAGAAATAAGAGAAGAAGTGAATAAGACAAAGAAAGAGGGAGAGATTAGCAGTGGGGTTGTATGGGGAAATAGGAAGAAGTGTTGTACTGCAGGTAAAGTTGGAAGACATGAGCTCGAGTCTGACCTTAGACACTCACTAGTTTTGTGAACCCAGGCAAATCATTTACCTCTATCTGCCTCAGTTCCCTCATCTTTTAATGGAGATAATAACAGTAATAATTAACAGTTAATAATGGTGGTAATAGTTAATAATAGAACCCAACTCCCAGAGGATCTTTGAAAACCTTAGAGTATAAACTTCTATAGTCATTCTAATAGATGATGTGAGGAAGGGAGAAAAAAAATACATGCAAGAGACAGTTTTCCTTCTTTGGTGCACTCTAAGGTCTACATTATTTGGGTTTCCACACAACAGGAAAGCCATTGACAAGCAGAGAAGTTGCCAGGCATAGGAGATAGAAAGCTGGCCTTGGAACCAGGAGGACCTTCTTCAAGCCTGCCTCTGACATATACAGTCTGTGTGACCCTGGGCAAGTCATTTGCTCTGGGAAAATCTCAAAGACTCTAGTGTGCCAGGCTGTACTAAAGGGAGTTTCCTCACCTAAGATATCCCCTTTTCTATCTGTTGATAACAAGAGTGTCAAAAGGAGACTGTGGCCCATGGTGAAGACCTTGAGATCAAGTCCCATGAGTATGTTTTCAGCAGTGTTGGAATACTGAGGTTGGAGGAGGAATTTAGGACTAAAATGAGAACTTGCCAACAGAATGTGTAGGGCTGTCATAAAAAGGGAGAATCGGGTTGTTCTGCTTGGTCCCAGAAGATATATTGCAAATTGCAATGAGGCGGTTATGTGCTCAATGGAAGGATCAATCTCCTCACAGTTAGAGAGAAAAGTGGGTCACCTTCACAAGAGGTCTTTAAGCAAAGGGTAGAGGATACTTGTAAGGAATGATGTAGGGGAATGTGTGTGTGTGTGTGTGTGAGAGAGAGAGAGAGAGAGAGAGAGAAAGAGAGAGAGAGAGAGAGAGAGAGGGAGAGAGAGAGAGAGAGAGAGGGAATCTGTTTGGCATTCTAACACCTTCATGACTCATTCTTCTCCCCAACCATTCCACCAGACCCCTTTCCCCCATATTCTCTTCTCCCCAGTGATTTTAGCCTTCTGACTGTTCCATGAATAAGACACTTCAGTTCTCACCTCGGGGCATTTTCTCTGTGTCCCATGCCTGGAATTTATGCTCACTTCCCAGTTTCCCTGACTTCCTTCAAGTTCCACCTAAAATCTCTCCTTTTACAGGAAGCCTTTCCCAACCCCTCTTAAGCCTACTGCCTTCTCTCTGTTGATTATCTCTAATTCATCCTGTCTGTAGCTCATCTACAAGTAAATCATTATTTCCAAGTTGAATATTTGCATAGTAAACTATGAGCTTCTCCAGGGCAGGCCTTCTGTATTCCTTGTTATCCTCAGGACTTAGCACAGTTCCTGGAACTTAATAAATGTTTATTGACTAAGAGCATTTATTAAGTACTTACTGTATGCCAATGTGCTAAGTTCTAGGAAAACAAGTAGAGGAAAACAAAATGCTCAAGAAACTGACATTCTCATAAGGAAAGACAAAACATAATGATGAGCTGGCCTGGGTGGCAGGGAAAGCATCTCATAAAAGGGAAGGCTGATGGGAAAGAGCAAGTGGGCATGGCTGGAGCTTCATGAAATGACAACCCAAGCTTTTGTTAGGAATAAGTTGCACTGTGTGGCCTCTGAGGTCCCTTCCAACCTTTCAATTCCATAACTATCAATAGTATCACCTCATAAAAAGAAAGTAAAGGAGAAAATGGATGTACAAAAAAGCTTGGTATAAGACCCATATCCCAAGAAAATTTCTGGATGAAACTGAAAGCACACCACAAGCCTCACGGGAAACCTCTATCAGGAGTCCTATGATACCCTCTCAACCATTAATAACCCTGAAGCCACCATATTGGCACTTCACATTACAATCTCTCATGGGCCCCCATGCAAATATAGAGATGACAGCAAAGAAAATAAATTCAGAAGAGCAGCTGGAACACATTCAATTGGAATGGAAGAGGTCCTTGCTGGAAGCAGTTTAATTTGAATGTCATTGAAGGATCAGTCCCCAAAAGCTAAAAAAGCATTTTAACTGCTTGGCAAAGATCACAGGATGTAGGCCACTCCCCAGTAGAAAAGTGGTCAAAGAATATAAACAAACTCTCATTCTAAAGAAATGGCAAACATTAGTCATCTCATGAAAGGGGATTCCAAATCACTGATAATAAGGGAAATTCAAGTCAAACCAACCCAGCGACTTCACCTCCCACCCTCCAAATATGAGTGAGAATAGTAGATGGGTTATGAGAAGAGGGGCACACTAGTGCATCATTGGTGGAGCTGTCAATCAGGATAACCGTTTTGGAAATTAACTTGGAATTAGGTAAATAGAGTAAAATATTCATATCTTTTGGCCCAGAGATTCTATTATTAGGCTTGTAACTCAGGCCACTGATAAGGATAAAGTCTCCCTATAAACCAAATAGTTTTAGTAACATTTTTGTCATGTTCATTTCCAGATTATTTTACAGAGGAGACAAATAGAGTTAAGTTACTTGCCCAGGGTCACACAGCTAGTAAATATATGAGGCTAGATTTGAATTTAGGTCCTTCTGACTCCAGGACCAGCACTCTGTCTACTGCTCCACCTGGTTACCCTACCTAAACATAGCTGACTCAAGTAGTATTGGATACAAAGGAAGTTCCTGGTACCTAAGTGGATCAATCAGTGGTCAGCCAGGGCTAAGCCATAGACCATTGCCTTCCGACAGTCCATCCCCTGTCTCTATTTCTTTGCTTGGTTTACCTCAAGTAACACCTCTTATGAGAGGCCTTTCTCATGACTAATTCCTCATTCTTTCCCCAAATAACTTTCTTTATATAATATATATTTAGTATTTCTATGTGTGAAAGATTTTTATTCACTGGAAAGAATGTAAACTCCTTGTAGGAGTACCAGTGCTGAGTACCACCTTCTCATCTTTCTTAGATGCCCTTATTTCCACAACTAGAATTGAATTTGTAGATGGCTTCCTTTTGGCAATGGTTTCATCATAGTTTCTCATAGTGAATTTGCAGTTCCTAGAAACACTGACGACTTTTTCAAACTAAAAAACAGAAAGGTAAAAGTAATGGGATAGAGCAGACATACAATTTACAGAGGCAAATAAATATAATAACCTTGTATTTGACAAGTGTAAAGACTTAAGATTTGGGGATATGAATTCATTATTTGTTAAAAATTGTTGGGAATACTGGAAATCAGTATGGCAGAAATTGGGCATAGACCATTATTTTACATAATTTTACCACGATAAGGTCAAAATGCATACAGGACCTAGATATAAAGAGAATTTACAAGAAAACTGGAAGAACATGGAATATATTACTTATTAGACTTAAGGATAGATAATTTATAGACAGGAGATGGAGAACAAAGTTAGGCGTAAAAGCGATCATTTTGGTTACATTAAATTTAAAAGGTTTTGTACAAATAAATGTAGCCAAGATCAGAAGAAAAGCAGACAATTGGGGGTGGACGGAATTTCACAGACAATTTATCGGATAAAGGTCTCATCTAAAATATATTAAAAACACTTTGTCAAATTTATAAGAATATGAATCATCTCCCAATTGATAAACAGTGAAAGGGTGTGAACAGGCAATTTTTCAAAGAAAAAATCCAAATAATTTATAGTTACATGAAAAAATTCTCTAAATCATTATTGATTAGGAAATGCAAATTGAAACAACCTTTTTATACCTACCAGATTGGTTAAAATGATAGAAAGGAAAAATGACAAATTTGCAGGGGATGTGGAAAAATTGGGACACTGGTGCATACATAGTTGGTGGAACTGTGAACTGACCCAATCATTTTGGAGAACAATCTGGAATTATGCCCAAAGAGTTATTGAACTACCTATACCTTTGACCCAACAATACCACTACTTGGTCTATTTCCAAAGATAATTAGGGGAAAAGGAAAAGAACCTTTATGTTTTAAAATGTTTACAGCAGCTCTTTTGTGCTGGCAAAGAACTGGAAATTGCAAAGATACCCATTAATTGGGGAATGGCTGAACAAATTGTGCCATATGATTGTGATAGAATACTACTGTGCTATAAGAAATGATAAGCTCAATGATTTTAGAAACATGGGAAGACTTTCATGAAATAATGAGAAGAACCAAGAGAACATTAAATACAATAACAGCAACATTCTTTTAGGAATGGCCTTGAATGAATAAGCTATTTTGACTATTACAAATACCCAAATTAACTATGAAGGATATAAGAAGAAACACATTATTTGGATCCAGAGAAAGAACCGATAAATAGATGTATTGAATAATTTTATACATATGTACCTATTTCTATTTAATTATAGCCATCCATAGGGTGAGGGGAAAAAGGAAATTAACCCTCTATCCCCCAATAAAAGAAACACTACAGGCTTTTTCAGAGGAACTCCTATCCTCTAATTTACACTTTAATGGATTACATGAGCACGTATTGAACATCTGCTAAATACCAGGCCTAGTCATCTTTCCTGCCTTTGTGATACTGTCAAATTTAGTTAACTTGTTATATTGCTTTTATCCAAGTCTCTGAGAAAACAGGTTTTGCTTTAATAATGGTTCCCTATTTCATTGAGTGACAATGTCCTTAATTCTTAACTTTCTCTATGCTATTTGTGGGTTTTGTGATATTTAAAAAGTTCAAGAAACATAATTTCTAAGTACTTGGTCACAAAAATGCCAACATTTTGATAAAAGGTCAGTGGGCACTCTCCAGTGCCCCAAACCATCATGGGGGTGGGCTTCCAGCTAATATATCCTTGGAAGGGGGATTTTTTGAGGGTGGCAATCAACTGACTGATGAACAGTTAATGAGAAGGAATAAGGGGTTGGGCCTATCCTACTGAAATTTGATTATATCATTTACATCTAAGCTACCTAGCCTTGGACAATCTATTCAAAGAATTTATCTCCTCATTCCAACCCCCAAACCTAAGTAGCAGGTTGGTTGGGGTCTGACCAAGATTGAGGAGGGTTAATTCGGTCTTATTGTCAGTAATGTTCTTTAATAAATTGAACATGAAAACGAGGACTATGGAAAAAGGGGGAACTCTGTATCTCCCCAAATCATTAGTTATTAGTAATCCTTTCTCTCAGCTTTTGTCATTTCTCCTTTGTGCAGAAAACCATGTGCAAGAAGTAATGTTCTCTATCATCATGCCATTCTTCTCAGCTGCTTTTAAAATCATCTTGTCATTATTTTGTTGGAAACTATTAATTATGTGTCTAGAATAAAAGACTTTGGTGTTCACTCTTGAATAAATATTATGTATAAATGTTCCCTTTAGAATATATTTTGGGACTTGCTGTCACTGCCGTTGCTGGAGTTTCAGAACCACTGCACTCTACCTGCTCAGGGCTGAGTCCCAGACCCTCACAGCAGCCACATCATCAGACATAGAAGGTTATGACCAGGACTTTGTGGTGCTGACTGCAGAGATAGCCAGCAAGATCTGGAGGGCCCCCAAACTCTCTCCACTCATTTGCAGTCCCCACAATCCACTCCTCCCTCCCTGCATGGGCTGCCGGGTGAATATCTGTAACACAGCTCTGATCTCTATCATGGCCCTGCAGCAAAGCTTCAGCAACTCTACTTGGCATAGATGATAAAAGTTCAAACTCCTAAGACATCTTGGCACTTCAGGGACCACCATGATCTTACTGCAAATTCCTCTGCCATCTTACCTTACACTGCTTCCTCTCAGTGCTCTAGACTCCAGCCAAAGTGAACACTTCCCAAGATTTTCCACCTATTCACTTTTATTGTTGGAATACTCTTAGCCTTCCCCTCCTTGCCTGAAGCCTTAAAGGCACAGTTGAAAAAGGACTTCTTTATGACGAAGAAAGTATGCTGGATTTGTGGTCAGAGGAAGTGACATGGGACAGTCACTTAAATCTCTCAGCCCTAGTTTCCTCTTCTAGAAAATGAGGTTGAATTAGATGGCCCTTGAGATAACATCCATCTCTTTAAGTCTCTGATTCTAATTAAGATTCTTTTAATAATGTAACACTTCCAACTCTTCTTATGCATTTAAATTCTGATTTGTATAATAATGACCACGATATAATTTTATTCTCCTTACTAAAGCTGTGGTCCTTGAAGGTAGGGACTATGTGATTTGTTTTGATGTTCAGTATTTTTTGTTGTTGTTTCAACTGTGTCCAACTCTTCATGACCCCATTTGAGATTTCCTTTGGTAAGATACTGAAGTGATATGCCATTTCCTTCTCCAGTTCATTTCAGAGACAAGGAAACTAAGGCAAACAAAGTTAAATGACTTGTTGAAGGTTACATGGCTAGGAAGTGTCTGAGGCTGGATTTGAACTCATGGAGCTGAGTCTTCTTGATTCCAAACCCAGCACTCTATCCACTGTGCCACCCTGTTGCCTGAGTAATAATTTTCCTAGTGATAAATCCAATCTCTACTTCCACCTTTTTCCTTGCAATCTGAAGATGTCTCTTAAGTCCGAAAAAAAGTGTTTGAGTAATTTTGTTCCTTCTTTCTCTTTATCAACTACAGCACTAATGAGATAATCACAATACCTACAGCAGCCATGCATATGCTAGTTCTGAATCAATAAATACAATAGACTGCACATGGAAGACAGAACCAAAACATTTATTCAGACACCAGAAAGCCAAATCTATCATAGTAACAAATAAATCTATACACAATAACAAGCCAGAGGACAACACCAGCCTCAAGCCTTACCCTTGCTAGGCTTCCCACAAACCAGCTTCCTTAAACAAATCACAAACAAGCTCTCCTACTCATGATAGCCAGCTGCCTCCATCCTTCCCAGCTCTGACTAATTTTCTCTCAGTTCTGCTCTTGCTGTATCCTATCCTGTCCTACCCATTCAGCAAGCTGCTCCCACCACAGACTGACTCATGTGACTCAGGCTTCATGTGACTCAAGCAGGGCACATGGGCCTATTAATGAATGGGAAAGATCTTCCCATTTAAATGACCATAACACTACTGATCTTCTCTTAATAGGGATATTTGCTTGAAACCAGGATCTCTTGACTTTGGGCCTCACTCCTTTTGCAAGTTCAGTTAATTCTTGCAGCAATGGCTGGTATCTCAAATCGGGATATGATTCCAAGTAACAGAACAAGAGGGTCAAAACAAGATAGCATTTATAACCCATCTCTGCTGTTGCAGAAACTTCATGGAGGAAGTGGCTGATGGCCTGAGCACTTCATGATGCATCATTCAATTCTTCTCATCTGCTCTCTTCAATGGTCAAGATCATCCTAATTCCCATGGGTTTCCTTCTTCTCTTTCCCAGTCCCCCACTGTGGTAATGATTATTTTTAATTGATTCCCAAAGTCTGGGAATAACATGATTTATTGTTTCATTTAGATTTTAACTGTAAGAATTTGAGTGCTAGGAAATTTATTATTTTATTGATGGAAAATTAGAAGACCATGTCAAATATTCTGAAGTGATAAAATAGAAAATTTGGTGTACTACAAGAATTGCAAAAGTAATTTTTCAAGAAACAAATACTTTATGAGAGGCAGTATTTTTCCCTTTGTAACTTTGTGTTAACAGTTGAGAATAGTTCCTACAAACAACAAAGGAAAACCTTTGAAGGAAAAGTTATGTCTTTTCATTATCTGTGACCTAAACCTAGCAGGTATATAACATGAGTAATTGCACGGCATAGTGATAAGAGTGCTGGCAGTGGAGATAGGAGATCTTGGTTTGAATGAATATTGACTGAAACACCAGTGAGTATTTAAACATGAGCAGTTTCTTAGATTTGCAGTTTTCTCATGTGTAAATTGGGAATGAGAGGCAGCACGGTTTACTGTGATTAGAGCCTTGGAGTAAGGAAGACCTGGGTTCAATTAAGCATTTCTTCAGGTATATATTGCTAAGTGATTATGAGAAAAGTCAATCTCTCAATGTCCTAGACAACTCTCTAAAAATATAAATTGCAGATGAGTTGGTGATACTCATCACTGGAGAGCGTTTCCATACTGGAAATTTCCTACAAAGATGAAATCACAGATCTAGACACTGTTCTTCCTACTTCTCTTCTCCTCCCCTAACCACCCCTCCTCCTCCTCTCCCACACAGGGTGGAGATAATGAGGGTTGTTGTTAGAAAAGCACTTTATAAAATTTAACAATCACCACTGTTGTTCAATATGGTAGCAGAAACATTAGCTTCAGCAATAACAAAAAAAAATTGAAGGAATTAAACTTCACCTTAATATGAGTTGTTAAAAGGAACATATATATTAGATTTCATAATACTAGGCAGAAAGGGTGTTCAATAATACATACTGAATTAGGCAGTGTGATCTTCTCTTTAAAGGTTCATTCCATAATGTTGTATGTACTATCCCTTTCTCTTTTCATCAGTAAAGATAAATAAAAATACTTAACTGGGAGTAGGTGGGAGAAGCCAGAAAGAAAAAGTCTATTTCTAAAAAGTCATCTGAAGACCATTTGCAATTAGCGAATACAGCTATGGGAAACAACAGTGTTTTAGTCTCTATCATTATCAGTTGATGGGTAGTGAGACAAAATTGGCCAAAAAAAATTTTGATGTGAACAATTATCAACCTTAGTGAATGTTCTAAATGTTACCATATATGAGGCATGAAATTGATGAACAAACCCTTCAACCAAAGCAGCTCATTCTTACAGACTGGACTGCTAAAATTAACAACAGCACCCCTTCTTTGTGAATATTATACCTTGCACCCACGTATTCAAATAAGAAAATAATCTTTTACTTTAACACTTTTATTTTAAAGAAGCAATGATTCAACTACCATACTGCATAAGTAATGAGAATCACAATAAACAATCTTTTTCTTTAAAAAATGTATTTTGGCAAAATTTTTTAGAAATAGCATTTTTTGAAACACAGTGGTCAGATCCTTTGTTCTGCACAATATTGGGGAAGCCCAGTAATTTAGAAATTTTCTCCAACTGTGCAGTTTTCAAAATCCATCAAAGTCCTGTCTGGATAGACTCCAAATTGTTTTCAAGTTTAGTCATTTTGGGGGGCTGGTTTTAACAACTGTAAGTAGTTTGTGTTCCTTGAACTATAATTAATTCCTAAGCAACTAGATACTACTACTTGTTCTTCACATAAAAAAAAAGCAACACTTCAATTTCCTTTAAACAGTGTTCTTCCCATTCCAAATTCAGCATCTTCAAATTTGATGGAAGAGACACAAATTAAAACTTCTTTTCCTCTAACAAAGTATCTTTTTCATCAGACTATTATCAGTAGCCACTTATTTCTTATTTTACGAGCCCAAACACACACACATCTGCTTTTTCCTAGACTCACTCAAGTTTAAACACATGCACACTCATACGCATACTCCCCCAAGCCTCCCCCCCCCGCCTCCAACGTGTAAGGTGCCATGGATCCAAGTTGATGAGTTCTCAGGATCTTTGGTCATAAATAACCACACCGTGCTTGCACATCAGTATACAACCATAGACAATCTGAACGTCTGCGTTTAACCCATAAATACTCCTGCTCCTGCTCCCATGGTGACACATCATGCTACCTCAGTTCAAATCTAGCCTTAAACACTTATGAGGGTCACCATGTGATTCTGGGCAAGTCTAGGCACTACATACTTAAGTCTCTTAATCTTTTTCCCTTCCCTCTGTGACTACTCCAAATATATCCTGTATGTAGTTGTTTGCATATACAATACTTACAAATCCTTGAAAGTGGGGATTGGTCGCTCCCCTACTCCCATTCTTTCTAGACCCAATGGTTAGCACTGTGCTGGGCAAAGTAGGTACTTCATAGTTGACTAACAGCTTTGGTAGCTCCTTTATATCACTTTTGGGACAAGCACTTCCTTTAACCTCAGGAACTCAACTCTCTTTTTATTCACTTCCTGCCTCTGCTCCCAAGTTTCTGCTCTTTAACATCATGTCTCAGCTACTGCCTCAGTGTAACTTTCCTCAGTGCCCAGGTCCTCCAAACGCCCCTCCCCGAATACCCAAATATAAACAATTCTTCCTTTTCATAAGTGGGCATTTCAAAGACTTCAATGTAGAGTGATTTTTATGTAATGCAAATTTGCCCCTACCTGCCCATTTCAGTTAACCTACATAACAAAGGCATACACAAAATAACACCTTTACACAAGGCATAAAAATGTACTAAAATGCAGACATTAAATACTGTACCATGATAAAATAAAAACAAAAAACCAGAATTATGAAATGAAGGGTAAAGTTAATGATAACATGGACAGTACTGTTAACATAGATGTGCAGCATGTGGCCTTTTCTCCACCCACTACTCCTAGCTTTTATCTCTGCTAGTTGGCTCCGATACTTTCTTAAAGCAGCTTTTGAGAGATGTTTGGATGGTGGCTCTCTATTTTCCTTGTATATCTGATATTAGCAATATTATCTTTAACTAGTCTTTCAGAATTCTCTACATAAAGCTGAATTTGTGTAATGCAGATTTATGTTAAGCGACAACTGTATCTTCAGCAGCTTTTTCACACTGATATATGCCTTCACCAGACCAAGCCCCGTCTCTCATTGGTGAATTCCTTCTACTGTTGTTGGACCTTTTCAGTCATGCTCATCTCTTTATGACCCACATTGAGATAATTGTTAGGGAGAGGATGGTTAGAAAATCATCCTTTCTAACAACCTGGAGTGTGAAAAAGCATTCCTCTAAAATCTTTTGCTTTCTCCTCCCAGAGAGAGATGTCAGACCTGGGATAAATCACTCAAATGCGGGAGAAGGATAAAACCCTCACAATCAATGTAAGTCGTTGCTCAATTTCCCCTAGAAACCACAAAGGTTAAAATGTTCAGTCTTTTTTCCTGAAATTAACTTATAGGCATTTACATCTCAACTTTAAGCACTTTGTTAAAATAGTTTACAGAAAATTATTAATTTTATAAGTTGTAGAGTCCACTAATCCACTCTATTGACCGATTTGTTTAGTAGACTCTTCGGTGTCTCCATTTGGACCTTGGCAAAGTTACTGGAACAGTTTGTCATTTCCAGCTCATTTTATAGATGAGGAAACTGAGGCAAATGGGGTTAAGTGACTTGCTCAGGGTCGCACAGCTAGTGCCTGAGGTCAGATTTGAACTCAGGAAGGTGAATTTTCATGACTTCAGGCCCAGCTCTCCATCCATTTCCCCACCTAGCTGTTCCACTTACCTTTAAAAATACCTTCTTTTCTTGAGTCCATCTTTTCAGATTCAATTATATTTTAATTCTTATTCTTAATTCTCTTATATCCTTCTTAGTTGCCCTTCATCTCCCTTCTGTTACAATCTACAAGTTGAGTATGGAGTTGTATTTGGGTCCAGAGAATGTTCTCCTTCAAAGTTGCTTCAATGTCTTTCATACTACGCCAAAATTCTCCTCTACCCATTCAACATGTGATCTACTTCCTCCAACTCATCTAAATGATTCCCTTCTTACTCACTTCGTGTCCTCTCCTCCCATTTTCCAAGAAAGCAGGGATCCGAATGTGTCTCGGAATCAGGAAATACTCAAGGTTCCATATTCCACAGTATTTACATCTGCTTTCATAATCCTCACTACAATATATCAGTAAGGGTGAGGCCAACAACTTTTTGTACAAAAACATTCACAGTAACATTATTCATAACAACAAAAACACTAGAAACAATTCACACGCCTTATGATTTAAAGAATAGGTAAACACGTATTTTATGAAAATGACAGAATATTGTTTTGCCTCAATAAATATGTAAAGATTCCAAGGAAAAATGAGAAAATGTATATGGCATTACGTAGAGTGAAGAATGCAGAGCGAGAACGATTTGCACAGTGACTACAACAACAAATAAGGAATAACATCTCCAAGAAAAAACAGACGAAAGGTGACAAGGGAACAGGATTTTTGGTTACCATCTTGTGAAAGTAAACTTTATTTTTAAAAATTGCATACTTACTTTTGCACACATACTTTTTATTGCTATTTTATTTGAATATTTTTTGGTTATTAAGTTTAAAAAAATGAATGAAAATAAAATAAAATTTCCTCTTAAATAAAACAAAACAGTATTTCATAGATTTTGCTTAAAAGATGATTAAAAATAAAATCCTGAAGAAAATGTCAGAAGCAGGTACACTTGTTACATAAATTTATGCAACTCTATTTTTACCTAATAGCACCTTTATTGTTTTACAGAAAAAAGTCAAGGAGGGTTTTATTTCTCAAAACAACAAACAATACCGTAGCTGCTGACACATTGCAAACTTGAGTTGCAGTATTTAACAAAAGATGACTCCTTATGAAGCTTTCTCCACATTTTTACATGCCCACAATTAATCTCCAGTATAAAGTTTAGCATTACTTCCTTTCCTTGAAAGGTATCCCCACAGTCAATGCAATTCAGAATACATTCTTGCAGATATATTAACTCTTTTTTTCTTGTAGGTCCAGCGGGTATAGAAAGCATTCTTGCGTTACATTTATAAGGTCTCTCATAAACATAAATTTCCTGACGGGTAAAGCAGTGTTTATCCCTTCTAGTTGACAGCTTAAGACCATTCAATAAATTAAAACTTCATCACAGTCATCTTGCACTCTAAGCATCAGGGTAAGTTGTGGAGATGAAGACCTAAATGAAACAATTCCTGTGCTCAGGAATCTCACATTATATTGGGGGAATGCACCATGTGCATCATCAATCAATTAATCAGCATTTTAAAGCATCTACTATGTGACAGGTATGGTGCGAAATGCTGGGAATACAAAAAGAGGCAAAAGCAGTTCCTGTCTTCAAGTAGCTTACAATCTAATGTGTTTTTATGGTTTTTTTCCTTTCATTATGAAGTCTCTGAGGGTAAGTCACAGATGACAAATTGCTACACACAATTTTTTTCCAGGATGAAGTCTATTATTTTGTGAAGTTCACTTGAGGTGGAAGGATTTTTTACATTACAATCAAAAAATTTCTGTCTAGTATGAATTCTCCTTCATACAATAAGGCATTCCATTGGGCTTAAGCTTTTTTATTTTCATGTTATATTTAAAGGCTTTCCCTCTAATATGAGTCCTCTCTAGCTAAGAGTTTTCCACAATCATTATATTCATTGAGTTTTTTCCCTAGAATGAATTCTCTGATGATCAGTAACATATATCCATTCAGCTAAAAGCTTTCACATGTTTACTACCTTCAAAGACTTCCCCATGAATATGAATTCACTTTTATTTAATGGAGCTCTGTAACTGAAGAGTTTTCCACATTCATTTTACTCAATGAACTGTTAGTCAATGAGCATTTTTGCTATGCATCAGGCACTGTGCTAAATGCTAGGGATGCAAAGAAAGGTCAAAAACAATCTGGGATCTCAAGGAGTTCACAGGCTAATGGATACAACCTGCAATCAGGTACATACGAGACATATACAGAGCAGATGGAAGGTAATAACAGAGGGGAGACAATAGGGAGGAAGGGGGGGAAGGTGACACAAGAAAAGTCCTCCTGAAGAATGTGGAATTTAAGCTAACGTGTGAAGAAAGCCAGGGAAACTAGGAGGCAAAAGTGAAGAGACAGAGCATTCCAGGCATGAAGGACAGCCAGTACAAAAACAAGAGTCAGAAGGAAGTAACATGTATGATGAGGAAGAGCAAGTAAACCACTATTTCTGTATTTTAGCATCTATACAGGGGAGTAAAATGCAAAGAGACCGGAAATGTTGATAGGAGACAGATTGCAATGGGCTTTTTTTTTTGTCATAGGTATTTTATTTAACAGACCATTAGAAAAATAAGCATGGCAGAGACCTTTAGTTCATTCTTCTGATAAGCCTGTTGATCTGGTCTTCCCTGTTACCAGCATCTACACCTTCCACAAAGTGTGTAGTCTTTTTCTTCATTCCGCCTCTTGGAGAAGATAATTTGAAGGGCCACAGGAAGTTGTTGGCAGCTTTGAAGTGCTTGCCAACAGTGTAGATCTCATGGATCAAGTCCTCCATGCAGATAATTCCATATTTACCAAGAGATTTTGCAATAAGGGCATTATCTGTCAGGACAATTCTCTGTTTCTTGATCTTGCCATAGCCACTGGAATCATGGCTTATAAATTATAAATCAAGTCATTCACAGACTTCAGGTTTGGGTAACCCCATGCAATGTATGGTTCCACAATCCTCAGCATGTTCATGGAAGCCTTGTTAAGCTTAACAAAAATGCCAATGAAGATTTGGCAAAGACGAAGAAGCTGCAATACTTTTCGGACCTTTGGACTAGCACCATTGATATCTCTGATACTGATCACAAAAGCTAACTTGGGTTCAGCAGGTACACAGTAGTTGCCAGTTTTTCATGCCATTCTAGCCAGGTGGATTTCACTTCTGTACATCTCTCTGTACTCCTTATGATAGTCTTTAGCTTTTTCACAGACAACTTTTCTTCGTATTTTACGGAGCTTTTTTATAGCCATCTTCTTCTTCAAGTGTTTGGTCTTCAGTATTGTGAAAGCCTTTTACTTTTTCAAAAGGGATTCTTGAATGGATGGTAGCTTCTTTTCTTCTGCGCCTGCCATGATTCCAGCCGGAAAAAGAGCGCAAAGGGCTTTAAATGCCAAAAAGACTTTACATTTGATTTTGGTGGTAATGTAAAGCCTTGGTGTATGACATGTTCAGATTCATGTTTAGGAAATTCACTTTGGCAAATGAGCGAAAGATGGATTGGAATGGGGAGAAAACTGAGGTAGAGAAACCAATTAAGTTACTTCAGTAATCCCAAATGAATGATTACGAGGGCCTATATGGTGGTGAATGGAGAGAAGGGGATGTGTGTGTGTGTGTATATATATATACACACACACACACACACACATATGTAAACACACATATGTGTATATGTATATGACTGAGAAAGGAAAAGGTTTGGGGATGGAGTAGATAAGGGTTATTTACCTTTGTTAACCTCTACTGAATACACTCTCTTCCCTAATCTGATACTGCCACTACCCATGAGGATCATGACATTAAGATGATGACACCTTGACAATGAAAGTCAACTGCAAGTCATGTCATCATCTGGATGTCATGGTCCTGTTTGAGAACGAGGAACAAACACAACCTGTGAGTGAGTAGCAGCTCCTCTCCTCTCCCTTCTTGCCTGGGATTCTCTGCCCAGAGGAAGGAATACTTAGATGGCCAAAAGCTGCCTTTTTTCCTTTGGGTTTACTGGCTAGATTTCTTGTTCAAAGACCAAAATTTAAGCCCAATTCACTCTGGAGTTCATAGATTGGACAACAGGTCCCTGCCCTCCTAGCACAGAGTGAATCAAAATACTAAATAGTAACTGTTTTTCTTTTACCCAGGAACCCTAAGGGTCTTTCCCTCCCAGGTTGATTTTTTTTTTTTATTATTAAGTAGGCCATCCCGTGAATAACTACTTAAAGAACCTATTCGTTAATTTATTGTATCTTACTCAAAGTGAGTATCTGATAAGACCTTAGCCTAAAATCATAAAATTACATATTCAGGCCTACTAGCCATTCTGCTCACCAACACCACATTATCAAAAATATACTGAACTTTTTGAATCTGATGTCATAGCTGTATTCAAAACATAGCTCATTAACTTTCCTTAAAATGCTGCTGCTTTTCCATACTTCCCTATTTCTGTTGAAGATACCACTATCTTCCTTGTCATTCAGTTTCACAATCTTAGAGTCTTCCTTGTTCTTCCATCTCTCTCATCCCATATACCCAATTAGTTGCTATATTTTGTCACTTCTAAGTCCATAACATTTCTACATCTGTCCCCTTCTTTTTATGCATACAGTCACTATGCTTTCATCATTTCCTACCTTCCTTTAAAGCCTCCTAATTGATCTCTGTCTCATCTTTCATAACTAAAATCCATTCCATATAGTTTCCAAAATTGTTTTCCTAATGCAAAGCTCTGACAATGACCTTCCCCTACTCAGAAAACTCTCCAATGGTTCCCCAATAACTTTAAAATCAAATATTTCATCTTTGTCTTTTTAAATTGTATTTTAAAAACTAATTTACAAAATTATTCATAAAATTGTTGCTGTTCAGTCATTTTAGGTATGCCTGACTCTTCTGTGACCCCATTTGGGCTTTTCTTGGCACAGACAGTGGAGTGATTTGTTTTTTCTTTCTCCAGCCCAGTTTACAGATAAGGAACTAAGGCAAAGTAGGTTAAGTGACTTTCCCAGGGTCACACAACTAGTATCTGAGGCCAGAGTTGAACTCACAAAGATGAGTCTTTCTGACTCTCGACCTGGTACTATATACACTATACCACCTAGTTGCATTCATAAAATAGTAAATGTACATGACTTCTATATAAGCCAATCACTTTATTGCTAAATACATGAATTTACAGATATGTAGGGTGTATACTCAAATATTTATTGCTAGGAGTGTGCAATTAAAAAAACTGGACTGTCAAGATCTTACCACATCCAGATTCCAATATTTGATATATCTTGCTATCCTTCCTAGATTACAAGATTTTATAAACATGGCATCTTTGACCTTACTGGCCATAGATAAAATAGTTAAAATAGTTAAATAATAATAATAAATAAAAGTGTTAAAATAGTACAGGTCCAAGCATGCCCTGGGGCAATCCATTCCAGGGCTTGCAGTCTGACATCAACCCATTAATAACTTCTCTGTGGGATAAGTCATTCCAATTGTTCTGAATCCACTGGACTGTCCTATTTTGTTCCTTAGATTTCACTATCTTTATCCATGAGGGTTTATAAAATGGTTTGCTGAAACATAAGTCAACCATGTCTACATTTCCCAATCTATACATTTTGTAACACTGTCAAGAAAAAGATCTAATTTCAAATTTGCATAACCTGTTTTTTGTTTAATAGTTTTTAAGATAAATTCATCGGTATATCTTCCTTTTATACCATCTTCATTTCCAAATATATTCTTCCCCAACTTTTCCTCCAGTGGGCCATTCTGGAAGGGGGGGGGGGACAAGAAGAAGAAGAAGGGGAAAAGGAACAAAAAGTAGCCAATGAAAGCAACCAAAACACCAAGAAAGTATGAGAGAATAAGTAGTATTACACACAGTGGCCACATTCCACAAAGAAGTGAAAGAGATGCTTTTCCCATTTTCTGGGACCCATATCTGAATATTAAATTACACAATAGTTTCTTTTTTGTTTTTCTTTCCATTTACATTGTTGGAACCATCATATATATTGTTATAGTCATTTACTTCCTTCTGTATCCATGTTTTCCATACTTAAAATTTTTCAAATTCATCATTTCCTACAGCACAGTAATATCCCATTACATTAATGTATAACAATTTGTTTAGCCATTTCCCAAGTACTGGTCATCTACTTTGGCATAACCTGATCTTGATAAAGCTATTTGTTACACTCAAAATGTTACACTCCAGCATGAGTTTCTCTTGATTTCTCAGAAGCCCTTTTCCCATTCATTATATTAAAACTGTTTCTCTAAAGTATAAGTATTCCTAAAGGTAGTAAAGCATATATTTTGGCTGAAGGCTTTCCCACATTCATTGACATTCAAAAAGTTTTAACCCAGTGTGAGTCCTGTGATGAGTAACAAGATGCTCTTTTTTGCAGAAGTTTTTCCCAAGTTCATTACATTCAAAAGGTTTCACATCAGTGTGTTTTCTGATGTCTAATAAGGGCTTCCTTCTCATCAAAAGTTTTACCACATTCAGTATATTCAAAGGACTCTATTCCCCTATTAGTTTTCTGATGGCTATCAAAGGCAATTCTGGTCAAAGGCTTTCTCACACTGACTTTGTTCAAATAATTTCTTTCCAACGTGTATTTTCTGATGGCTTTTCAGGTAACTCTTATGGCTGAAGGTTTTCCCACATTCGTTACATTTAAATGGTTTCTCTCCAGTATGGATTCTATGATGACTTTTAAGGTAGCTCTTCTGGCTAAAGGCTTTCCCACATTCATTACATTCAAAGGGTTTCTCTCCAGCATGAATTCTCTGATGACTTTTTAGGTAACCCTTCTGGCTAAAGGCTTTCCCACATTCATTACATTCAACAGCTTTCACTCCAGTGTGAGTTCTCTGATGAGTAATAAGATACCCTTTCCTACGGAAGGCTTTCCCACATTCATCACATTCATATGGTTTTTCTCCACTATGAATTTTTTTATGGTTTTTAAGGTAACTTTGCTGGCTAAAGGTTTTTCCACATTCATTACATTCAAAAGGTTTCTCTTCAGTATGAATTTTTTGATGACTTTTAAGGAAACGTTTCTGGTTGAAAGTTTTTCCACACTTATTACACTGGAAAGGTTTCATTCCTGTATGAGTTCTCTGGTGGCTCATAAGGTTTCCTTTCTGATTAAAGGCTTTTCCACATTCATTACACTCAAATGGCTTTACTCCAGTATGAGTTATCTGGTGACTTTTGAGTAATCTACTCTCACTGAAGCCTTTCCCACATTCATTACATTCAAAGGGTTTCACTCCTGTATGAGTTCGATGATGTGCATTGAGGTTTCCCCTCACACTAAAGGCTTTCCCACATTCATTACATTCAAAGGGCTTTACTCCAGTATGAGTTCTCTGATGGCTTTTAAGTTTTCCTCTCTCACTAAAGGCTTTCCCACAATCACTACATTCAAAAGGTTTCTCTCCAGTATGAATTCTAGTATGTTTAGTCAAGCTTCCCCTGTGGTTAAAGGTTTTTCCACATTCATCACATTTATAATATTTCTCTCCAATTCTACTTTTATGATGTCCAGTAAGATCTGATCTTCTGTCAAAGGCTTTTCCACATTCACTGTGCTCCTGTAGCTTTTCTCCCACATGTATCTGATGAAATTTAATTAAGTCTGAGAGGTAACTGAAAGGCTTCTTGTATCTGTCATATTTAAAAAGATTCTTTTCTAAGGACAATGCATTAGGTGTAATTAGGTTTAAAAAATCCCAGAAGCTCTTTCCAAGTGACGGAGATTTATAAAGACTCCTTCCTGTAGCACTTCTGTATAGTGGGACAAAGACCGAGCCCAGATGCAAACTTCTCACAAAGGTATTACAGAGCGGCACACTCACACTATTAAATGTTGTTTCAAGAATGTCTATTACTTGTCTGGACCATATCCCTTTGTTGTTCTTGTGTCTTTCTATGTTGAAATGAGCTTCTCTTGTTATGGAATACCAGGAACTATCCTTTGGTAGAATTTTGTTGGATGAGGTTCCCATCCAAATGTCTGACATCAGACTTGAGTCCTTGTTTTCACAATGTGTCTCCTGACTAAGGGAATCTGAAAGAAATTGTTTTAGAAATGTCACTAGCCACTGTTTTCTGTGCTGGAAAAAAGGAAATTGCTTCAGAGTATGTTCCAGTTTCTCTTTCTTCCATCAAAGGAAAAGATGCTCAATCTAAACTACGTAGAACAGAGACTATTTTAGGAAGAACTGAAGCCAAAAAAGTTGAGAACACAGTAATAGAACACCTAGCTGCCTAACGGAACTCAAGGATGGAAAAAAAAAAGGTAGTTTACCTGTTGTTAATTGGGTGTGTTCTTCTGAAGGGTAGAATGGTGCAAAACCACAAAGAAAGGCTAAACAGACCCCAAACATCACTCAAACAGAAAACATTTCTTTGTATAAAAGTGACAGAACTGGAAGACCAAGCAATTAGAAACAATTTAAGAACTACTAGGCTTCCCCAAAGTTGTAAAGAACACAAATACCTTGTATTTTTCAGGAAAATTTCACAGATGCAATATTTTCACTAACATAATTCTGAAAACCACCAAGAAGAAAGACAAAGAATTTCAAATAGCAATTTGATTTGCTAAGGTTTTCTGTCAAAATAAGAAAGGAAAGACACAAGATATCATAAGTAAATGAAGCAGTTAATCTACATTTTGAAGCCCTGTTTTGGATCAGACTTGAATGAAGGTATCTATAGCATGCTGATCAAATTTGACAAAGACAAAGATCTGTGAAGGACAGCTAATATAGAGGACGGTTAGGACTGAACAAGATCTCAACAGGCTTTAAAAATGATCTAAAAATAATAAGAAATGTTAACAGAGATAAAAGTCCTACATTTGGGCTGATAAACAACTCCAAGAATATAAAATAGGGGAGGCAGAGCTAGGTAGCAGTTCATCACTCAAAAATATCAGGGGTTTAAGTAAATCATGAGCTCAACATGAGCAAACAAGTTTGCATGGCAACCAAGGCTGATATGATCTTTTTTAGGGTCATTACAGCAGCCAGTAGTGCAATGGATAGAGCGCTGGGCCTGGAATCAAGAAGACCTGAGTTCAAATCCTGCCTCAGATACTTCCTACCTCTGACACTTGACATGTCACTTAACCTCAGTTTTCCTCAAGTGTAAAATGGGAATAATGAACCTACCTCACAGTGTTTTGAGGATCAAATGAGATAACATTTCTAAAAATAGTTTAGTACAGTGAGCTCAGCACATGTAGAAGGTGCCAAATGAAAACTTAATTCTCTTTCCCTACAGAGTACAAGAGTATAGACTGTGATGAGTGATAGTTCTGCCCTGGTCAAACTCTGGCTGTGGTACGTTGTTCACTTCTGAAAGTCATATTAATAGCAGAATATTGCTGAGCTTGAACACCTAAAGAAGGGCAGTCAGTAAGCATGGTGAATGCCTTGGTACTGTCTCATCCTAGAATGAGGAGGAACTGGGATTCAGACTGATGAAGAGAAGGTTTATGGGAGATATGAGTCATCTTCAGTTATCTGGAGAATTCTCCTGACTTAGAATTAGAAGGAAGATGTAGAAAACATGCAGGAGCTGCAGAGCTAAGTCTAGCTTGATGTAAAGAAATTTCTAACAATCAGAGTTTTCTGGAAATGAAATGGGCTGCTTCAGAAGGATCCAGGCCCCTCTTCCTGGAGGCCTACCCTAAAGGCTGGGTGGCTGCTTTTCTGCTATCTCCCGTGGAGGCACGAGATAGAGAGTCCTGTGTAAGGCCAGGCTTCATTGTCAAGTGGAGAAAGTTAGGAAAGAACATCAAGTCAAAGGGAACAGACTTGCCCTTTCAGGAAAATCCCTATTTAGCAGCTGTGTGGAGGATGGACTGGAACAGAGAGAAAAGGTGGCAGGGAGACGAGGCTCTTGCCATGGTCCAGATGATGAGGGCCTAAACTATGGTGAGGGTATCTGAGAAGAGGACAAAAGCAAAAGATGTTAGGAAGGTAGAAATGACAAGTTCTAGCAATGGACTCTCTATATGCATTGAGGGAGAAAAGAAGAGTTGAGAAAAACAGGTTGTGAAACTGGTGACCAAAAGAATGGTAGCATCCTTGACAGAAATAAGGAAGTTTAGAGAGAAGTGGGGTTTATGGGAAAGAGACAAGGGACATGCCATTTGAAATATCTAACAGGTATTTGGAGCTGCTGGACTGGAGCTCAAAGGAAGGAAGCGCTACATGTATAGATCAGAAAACCCCTCAGCATAAAGATAATTAAAGCTATGATAAGATCATGAAATAAGAGACTATGTAAAAAAAGGAGAAGACAAAGGGGCCCATTAGGAGACTATGTTGGACACATCACTGAGGACAGCAAAGATATGGATGATAAATCAGCAAAAGATCAAGGAGGGATCCTGAGGAGAGAGAAGTAAGAGAGAATAACATCACACAAAACAAGAGAGGATGGAGTCCAAGAGGGCAGAATGATTTACAGTAGCAAATGCTGAAGAAAACAAAGTGTCAGGATCAGAGGTCTTTGGTGACTTTAAAGAGAGAAGTTCAAGCTGAGCCATGAAGTCAGAAGTCAGATTTCAGAGAGATGAAAGGCAAATGAGAAGAGAGAAAGCAGAAATAGAGTGGAAAGTTTTTTCAAGGAATTTGGCTGTGAAAGAGAAGAGGTAAGGGCAATAGTTGGAGGCGATGACAGGGTCTCATAATTTTTCAAGAGTAGGAAACAACTGGCTATGTTTAAAAGCTATCGGGAAAATAGGAAGAGATGGAAAATTAGAGAAAGGGGATGACTGTAGGAGAAGACAGGAGGGCATGAGGAGCAAAGATAAATACAGAAGTATTGAGAAGATTGGTATGCTCATTAAGACTACAATAAAGGACAAGGGGGGATACTGTCACAGGGTCTTGAAATGCAGTCAAAGGGAGAAGGAATTCATGACGAATGGTGTCTTCTCAGTGAACTATGAGGAAAGATCTTCAACAAAAAGAGTCAGAAACAATAAAATTCAAAAACCTGGTATTCAATAAACTGGAAAACATCAATTATAGAAGGAAGAATACATCTGACAAAGGTACTCAGAACATTAAGAAGTAATTATATCTTATACCATGTAATACAGTAAACTCAAAGGAATTTTAAAGGTCATGCCATTCAAAACTTAGAGGATCAAGTTTCCTTCTTTTCATGAAAAAGACATCAACACAAATTATTTAAAGAAGGGACACAACATAGCAAAGCCACAAGAAACTATTCTGGGTTTCCAACTGTAAAAATTCAAATGAAAGGAATAATGAGATAAATCAAATTTTTAAAATTCAAAATTACAGAATTTAATGCTGGCTTATGTGCAATTTCTTAATAAGAAAGAAAATTTCATTTTCAAATTTTGATGCTGGTGGGACTGTGGAAAAATAGGCAAATATTTTAAATTGCCAGAGCCAAGAAATGGTACCATCCATTGGGAAAGAAATCCAGGAATCTACAATAAAATTACAAATGGATGCAGGGATGCTACCAGTAAACAGACGGGCCTAGTGACACCACCAATAATATCTTAAGGATGCTACCAACAAGGAGGACAAAGATGTCCCTTTGTAAAAGGGGTAATAATAGGATTATTTGTAATAAGAAATGCATGAAAACCCATGTGAACAACAACTGACAGAGGGCTAAAGAAATTGTTGCATGGTCTTAATGTATGTAGATATGACATAAGAAAATGCAGAATGAGGAATGCAGAATTAGTACACAAAAACAAACTACCAATTTAAAAGACATAGAAGAAAACAGTTCAGAAACAGACCGGGCCACAAACAGGACCTGTGCCTTACTATGTTCAAGTAAATCTACACTTTAAAATAAAATGTGTGATCCTAAATAAGTCACCCTGTCTCCTCAGTTTTCTCATCTGTGAAATGAGGATGATGATAGCACCTACCTCCCAGGGCTGTTGTGAGAAGGAAATGAAAAAATAATTATGAAGTGCTTAGCAGAGTGCCAGGCACACAGTAGGCACTATTTACGTGTTAGCTATTTCTGAGCTTGGTGTAAGATCATTCTTTAATCTTATTTACATATGTTTGTGTTTGTGTGTGTGTGCGCGCACGCATGCGTGTACACCTAGCTATATCTGTGTGTGAATACATTATTGATAGTTCTAAACTTTATAAAGTGCTAAAAATAAAATAAAAATTTTAGGAAACTCTGTCTTTCCTAGACAGAGCTAAAAATGAGAGAACTCAAGAGATAGGAAAGTGCTTTGCTTCAGTGAAAGTAGTAGCTGATGCCAGACAGTCCACAGGGCCTCTGAGGAGAGATCTCAGTCCAAAGCTGAGATGCTGCTTGCAACGCCACCCACCTGCCCACTTCTCACTCACCAGGACAGGGCCTTCTTGGCACTCCTTGCTCAGGCATCCGTGGGGCTTCACCTCTTCCCAACAGGGAGAGCATATCCAGTTTGAAAATAGGCAGCCCTGATCATACAGAGAGAAATGGCTAAGTGCTGGGGATAGAGAAGTCCAATCTATTTCCAGAAGAAGGCAGCTGGCAAGAAAGGCCCTCTGAAGCATGCCCCATGCTGTTTCAAAGGAGGATGGATCATAGATCTGATGGAGGTTCAGAAAGAAAATGAGCTTGGCCCACTCCATGATAGGAAGGTAGGACACTACCCTTCCATGTCTGTCTCAATCAGCTACTGAGCAGTTGTTAAACAATCACTGTGCACAGGCCCTGCTTTGGATAATGAATGGTAATGAACAGTTCCAGACTGTAAGGAACTCCCACTCTACCCAGGGGGTCAATGTGCACACATGAGCAGATATGAAATAAATACAAATTAATTCCAAGGAGGAGAAACTAGTCTCTGTAAGCATAAGGAAAGCTCTCATGTAGGAGACAGCAACTGAACTGAGAACTAGGCTGAAACAGGGGACAGAAGAGGGTCAAATAGAAATCAGGTCAGAAATGCCTTTTGGCGGGCAAAGCAAGCAGACCATCTGGGATGGATGCCACAGTGCTCCAAGGGGAGGCCTGGGTAATAGGCCTGAAGTTGGCTGGAGCCCCATAGGAAGAGGGTTTGTGATAGAGGTCATGATGGGAGCAGTGGAGCTTTGGGGCCAGGGGAGAGGCATGGTCAGATTGGTGATGTTTGACCTCCACTATGACAGTCTTCCCCACTCACTGACCATGTCAGTGTTTATTGTGTGCACAAAATGGTGCTGGGAGATACAAAATGAAATAAATCACAGTCCCTATGTGACCTTTGAGAGATTCCTCTCAAGGGAGAGTGAAGACTGCCTCAGGGAGGGTACCAGGCCAAATACCAAGGGAAGACCTAGGAGGATGAGGGAGAGAAGGGAGGGATGGTCACCTGGGGACATAAGCAAGAATCTCCGACCTGCAGATAGGGACAGGGAGGAAGGGAGCTGCTATGTGATTCCCAGTAAGGCAAAAGGCCTCTGACCTGAAGTCAAGCAAAAGAAACAGTCTGTTAATTGGCCAGAAAGGATTCTGAATCTCCTCCCATGTTGTATAGTTTTGGATATAACTAAACAAGTCAAAATCCGACCATGTATCTCAGACGTCCTAGAGCCTAGAGCCTAGAGCAAGGAGGGCAAAGACACTCCAGGAATCCGCCTGGGGTTCTCAAAGGGCTTGTTCTCTGCTTACCCAGGGAGAAGAGGTGCTCCAAGGTCTCCAGCATTACATTTCTGTACAGGGCCCTCTGGGCAGGTTTCAGAAGCCTCCACTCCTCCCAGGTGAAGTGCACAGCCACATCCGTGAAGGTCACCAGTTCCTAAATCAAACATATTTCTTCTTATACCAGGTCACAAGAGCCATGGAGAGGAGTGAACAGAAGGTAGAAGTTCTCATGGCATGGAGGTTAGGTGTACTCCATGGCAAACACTTACTGACTACTAGTTCTTATTACATGCCTTGCTTGGTACCAAACTCCCTAGTGTGTTGTCTCATCAGGAAATCCTACACTATTCCTTCAAGCCCAACTGACACAATTAGAATAAAAAGCCTGCATCTTACAGTTAGACACACAACACAAATATTAGCTATCATAATCCAGGTATTAAAGTTGAACTAGCCACATCACAGCACACATTCGCCATTACTGAGCATTCTGGCAGATTTGCTCAGGAGATAGTAGACCACAAAATGGTATTATCATGCTGGAAATCTCCCTACTGCACAATGTAGACCTAGGATACATTCTGCACGTCATTAGTTTAACAAACATTTTTAAGACTACCTGCTATGGACAGAGCACTGAGGGAAGGATTTCCTCCAAGATGTAAATGTTGGTCAGTCAATAAACCTTTAAGCAACTACTATTCCTGGCAAGTGCCAGGTAAGGTGCTAAGCACTGGGATGAGATAAAAAACAGTCCCTGACCTAAAGGACCTCGTAATCTTAATGGGAGAACATAACAAGTATGTACAAATAAGCTAGCCACAGGATAAACAGGGGCAAGGCTGCAATGAATAGGGGTTGGAGAAACCTTTGGTAGAGGATGGGATTTTAGTTGGGACATAAAAGGAAGCCAGAGAGGTCAGTAATTGGAGCAGAGGAGGGACAGCACTCAGGGAATAGCTCACAGTTACAGAAAATGCCTGGAGCCCAAGATGGCAGGTCTTGTTCCTGGGCCAGCCAAGTGGTCACTGGATCTAAGAGGATGTGGTAGGGAGCAAGGTGAAGGAAGACTGGAAAAGAAGGACTCATGGTATGAGGGGCTTTGAATGCTAGTGTGTGTGTGTGTGTGTGTGTGTCTGTGAAAGTGTGTGTCTATGTCCGTGTGTCTATGTGCTTTGTGGGCTCTTTCTCAGTTGGTGACATCCATGATGCCTCTTTTCTTCTGTTACCACATGCATCTCCAGAGGTGCACCTGCCCCCCCTTGGCTTGGACTCATGTCCCAGTCACATATTTCTGGATGCTATCTTTGATGCTTCTAAAAAATCCTGTTTCCCTCAGCTGTCCTTTGGCTGGCCTTCCATCTTCACTCTTCAGAGACTGAGGTGCATCGTGATTCACGGTAACATAGCATCACCAGAAATGCAGTGGTAACACAAGTCATGCTTTGTTTCAAGAAGCCTAGGGACCATAGAGAGTACAATCTCTTAGATGTCATCCAGCCCACTCTCAATTCTTCCTACTCAGTTCTGGTTGAGGATACGTCCCATCTGTATTATGTGTCTGAACTATACATATTTAGGCACTCAAAGCCAGAAAATAGTATATTTAAGTCTGGATGACAGGTTTCCACCATCTTGGTTTTGCCTTCCAGTAGGATGAGGCCAAACTCCCTTGAGAGCTGATGAATTTCTTTTAGGGAACTCTCCAATAAGGTGGGCTCCCATATTTCCCCTAAGTATTCTCTTCTCCAAAGGAAATCTCATTCCTTCGATGGATCCAACATTCAAGATGGTGTTGTCCCAAAACTCCTGCTTCTCCATGGCCTCTCTAAAACACAAAGGCAGAAAGAGAGCACCACACTGTTGCTGTGCAGTGCCACAAAGAGGGACCGAAGACAGCCCTTCTGCTTGTCCAGCATCTCTCTCTTGCCTTGTCCTTTCTCTCTCAATCTCTTCTGTGGCCCTCTTTTCCCCTAACACTTCTCTGTCTCTCTCATCTGTCTAACAGTTCTCAGAAAGCAGGGACTGCAATGTTTTTCATCTTAAATATCCTTTCCTTGACTGTCTTTTTCTTAAAACATCTCTAAAGCTGGAAGGAGCTTCTGTGGTAAAAGGATTCATCTTCCTTCTGAAATGTGCTAAACACAAACAGCCAGAGGCTACTGCGGGAGAATCAGGTAATCTAACACCACTTAAGGGGAAGAAATGCATCCACATGAGGAGAACTGGGAGGGATTTAAGTGGAGCTCACCTGCAAGCTGGCTGTAAAGAGCCCTGAAATCCTTTCCGCCTCCTCCTCTTCCTCTTCCTCCATTGCTTCCTCCATAGGCCTGTCCAGGGGAAGGGCTGGGCCTGGAAGATACTTGACCATGTCAACAGAAAGAAGTCTTGAGACTCGTCAATTCTGCCCTGCTGTCATGGATCAGTCTGACTCTTTCTGACCCCATTTGGGGTTTTCTTGACAGAGATACTGAAGAGGTTTGCCATTTCCTTCTTCAATTCATTTTACAGATGAGGAAACTGAGGTCAACAGGTGAAGTGACTTGCCTAAGGTCATGCAGCTAGGAAGTGGCTGAGGCTGGATTTGAACTCAGGTCTTCCTGACTCCTGGTCTGGAGCTCTATCCAATCAGCCACCTAGTTGCCCCTCAACCCCTCCCTACAATTCCTTTACAGAAGGCCCTCACTAACACCCTCAAGCCTTCGGTCCAATTTGTGTCACACTCTTCTAGTTCACTGCCTTTCTCTGGTCCTGGGCTTACCACACTCTGCTGACAAAGCCAGGAAACTCTATGGAGCATATCGATCCATTACTGTCCATGCAGGGCACTGCCCACAGTCATGATGTCCAGTCTGAGCCCCTATTCCCCAGAAGGGGCAGCTAGGTGGCACAGTTGATAAAACACTATAATGGAGTCAGGAAAATCTGAATGCAAAACGAGCCTCAGAGAGTTGCTGTGTGACCCTGGGCAAGTCACTTAACCCCTATTTTCCTCAGTTCCTCATCTATAAAATGGTGGCACATCGAGAAGGAAATGGCAAACAACTCCAATATCTTTGCCAAGAAAACCTATATATCCATGGGATCATGAAGAGTCAGAAATGACTGAACACATACCCAGAAAAACTGGATCCCATTTTATCCAAGGATGTAAGTCTGTCTGACATGCCTTCCTCAGCTTCCCTGCATTTTCACTTTAGGTCCCCTTCTCCCCTTCCTGTCTCACTCCACTCTGCACTGGCTGCACAGACTGGTTTCTGAACAAGAAGCACCTTCCAGGACAAGCCGATCAGCACAATGCTGACTCAAGCCTTGACTGACCCCTACCTCCCTCAGCTTTCTTTTCCTGCACTGGATGGTTGGAAGGCAGAATCCCAAACTTGTCCCAATGCCTTCCTTCAACAGAGGCCGGAAACCGGATGCTTCTTGGTATCCACTGCCCATCAACTCCACAGAACAAGATGTCCCTGCTGTGGGCACTCCCTGGTGTCCCATCATCTCCACCCTACTCTCCTGCCTCCTTCTGTCTGTTGTCTTCTCCTCTAGACTGTAAGCTGGAGGGCAGGAAATGGTCCTTTTTATTAACTGTATCCTCAAACTGTCAGCACAGTGCCTGGCACAGAGTAGGAACTTAATAAATGATTATTTGGCTGAATTAGATTGTAAATCAATGCAATACACTCATCATTTATTAAACACCTACCAGATGCAGGATATTGTGTCTCCTTGGGGAGTGTCTAACAAAACAAAATACACAAATTGTTTCAGGGGGTGGATGTCTCACCACTGCAGGGACAGCAAAGATTTCCTATTGGAGGTAGCACAGTTAGATAGCAGTGAGGAGAGAGACCATCCCAGGCTTGGGGACCATATGCCTGGGGCAAAGGCCCATAGGCAAGAGGTAGGCACACAGTGGGTGCTTGTGAGTACTCTCCTCACCCAGTAGGTGCCTCATCATTGTTTACTGACTTTCCCAACACATAAATGACTATCACCTCTCTTCTCAAGCATTTCGTCCCAATCTTCCATGGTCAATGCTTCTTTACTGTTGTCTCAGCCTTTGGACCCCTCAAATCCTTTCTCCCAGCCACCATGCTCAGCCTCAGGACACGTGTCTTTTTATGAGCAGGAGTCCTTTCTTGGGGCTTGGCCCACCACCTTCATGTCCCCTTAAAGTTCAGGTCTAGAGGCTCAAAACCAAGATTAGGGTGGGCTAGGAGCTGCACTAGGAGGCTCAGCTCCTCTCCTTGGAATGCTGCTGGCTATGCTTCAGGGGCCAAGGAACCCCATGTCACAGGTAACTGAAGCGGGGGCCAAGGAACCCCATGTCACAGGTAACTGAAGCGGGGGCCAAGGAACCCCATGTCACAGGTAACTGAAGTGGGGGCCAAGGAACCCCATGTCACAGGTAACTGAATGGGGGGCCAAGGAACCCCATGTCACAGGTAACTGAGGGGGGGGCCAAGGAACCCCCATCCCAGGGTAACTCAGAGGCAGCGAACTCAGGATCTCTTCTACACACTTGGCCTCGGTCCAGAGCCAACACACAGTAGGTGCTTTAGAGATGCACATCACCAACCCCCCCCACCCCAAACTTCGGGATGGGCCATAGCCAAGGATGGATGCTTCATCTCTGCGTGGGGCAGCCCCTGGCCTCCCACTTCGAATATTCTTGAGGTTCTCTGCTGGGACACCTGGGGTGGGGGGCATCCAGGTGTCCATTCTCACAAAGCCCCGTGGGCAGCACAGACACCCTTGGCAAGCCACCTAAGCCCCCCCGCCTCAGTTTCCCCATAGTGCGAGTTTGCGTGGCACACAGTGGGCGCCTACTGAATGCACCCCACCCCTTCCATACACCGCCTCCCCAGCGTGATCACACCCCCGCACACTCGCGCTCGGACACGCGGGCTCGTGCACAAACACACACACCAAGGCACACGCACACAACACCCGTGAGCCCGCCGCGCGCGCATACGCGGGTCTACCCCGGTACTCACAGGTCCAGGCGGCAGGCCCTGCGCTAAAACGTGCGCCAAGGCCGCGATGGCTGAGCGCATGCGCACTAAGGGAGCGGCCTAGGCGGAGGCAGGAGCGGGCGGAGGGAGGACGCGCGTGCGCATTGCACTCTCCCCATCAGCCAGCGGGGCAGGAACGGCCATGCGCACTCCCCCATTCCCGCACAGCACTGAGGGTTGGGAGGCGGGCCCAGAAGAAAGACCATTTCCCACGATGCTTGTGGCACCGCAGCCAATCACCATCCAGGTCCAGTTGGTCGAGGGGCCTTCTGAGGCCTTCTAGGAATTGTAGTCTAGGCGTAGGAGGGCGTGGCCTCAAATCCCTAGCCTGCCGTGCGAAGGGGGAATTGGACTCCATTTCCCAGAGGGCTTCAGGACCCGCCTTCGCTCCGCCCCCTCCCAGCTTCTGAGTCTGCGCACTTGCGGAACCTTGAGTAACCAATTTTTAGTGCACATTTGAGCGCCGTAATTTGGCTTTCCTCTTTCTTTTTAAAGCCAAAGTAGACAACACCAGTCGTCTATAAACCTCTATTACAGACCTAGCCCGTGACAAGCGCTGCTGAGCGCCGAAGATGCAAATATGAAAAAGGCGGTCCCTGCCCTCGAGGAGCCGCCAAGTCTAAGGAGGGTGACCCGAGGGAATGGTGCGCCGCGCAGGCGCTGATGGGAAATGAGCGGTCGGGGAGGCCTCGCCCAGGACCCCTTCCAAGTGGGCCCAGGGGAGTCGAGGGTCGGAGCTGAGGCCGCTGCCACGTGGATGGGCTTCCCCAGGAGGAGAGCGCGAGTGACCCGACAGAGGCTTCCGCTACAGGGAGGACAAAAGGCCCCGGAAACGGAGTTTAGACCAGGTCTGGGGCCTCAAGTGCGGCCCTCCTGCTGCGCCACGTGTAACAGTCTACCAGAAGCCAGTGTAGGGGCGGGGGTAGAGGTGGGGGCGGGGAGACCCAGACCAATGGGAGTGGCCAGCGATGGGGGCGGGGCCAAACCCTGTGTGTGCAGAACCTTTACATTTTCATGTAATCAAAATTGACGCTTTATCTTCTGGAGTCTCTCTAGCACTTATTTTGTCATGAACTCCTCCCCATCCGTAGATTTCCTCCCTCTCTCCCTCTTTCTTTCCTCCCTCCCTCCCTTCCTTCCTTCCTTCCTTCCTGCCTGCCTGCCTGCCTGCCTTCCTTCCCTTCTCTCCTTCTGTCCATATAGGGAATCATACCCTTACCTTCAGGTACCTATGCTCAAAGGAATATAAATTTTTATCATTGAAACCTTACAAGATACCTTGGGGTTTTCAGGCTAGATTTCTTTTTTAAGGACCAGTTCTTAAACCCAAATCACTCTGGCTCTCACCAATTGGCCAGTCATAGATTCCAGCCCTAGCCTCACTTGGTCATTGTTTGGGTTTTAATGGCTTAGGGTGAGTGTAAATAGCAATTGTTTCTGTTTTGGCCTGAAACTTTGAGTGTCTTCCCCTCCCAGATTGATCTTGACTTTTTGGTGAAGCAGTCCTTCATGGGAATTGACACAGGTATGAGAAATGAGAGAGTTTAAAATCACTGTTGGTCTCCTACTCCATTTTCCACTGGTCATCCCTGACCCTTGAGAAATTCAAACATTCTGAAAGTCTGGAGTTACCAGGTATCAGTGCAATGACAGCAGTGTCCTCCAAAATGTATGGGTTACCCAAAATTTTAGATAGATTAAGAGGCTTCTAGAGGTAGGAACAGAAAGTTTTATTCAATTCTACGAAGAAAGGGGCATCCTTCCACCAGGAAGGGGTTAATGGAAGGAGGCAGCCTACAGAGGATAAAGCACCACCATATATCCAAATGCAGAGAATCTCCCCCCCCCCCCACTATCTCACCTCTCCATTGGCTGGGGGGCGGGTTTACAATCTGAGCATGAAAAAACAGACTTCCTTATCTAATACCTGACTAACTACTGATGTGGCCATTCTATAACTAAAGTAAAAAGGAGGAGAGGGGGAGAAGAGGGAACTTTGCTGATGTGGCAAGAGTATCAAAGAGAGATCTGATTAACTTCTAAGTTTTGGCTACAGTCCATTATGTCCTTATTAGCAAAATATCAGTGCTTAGGTAGCGCTATCACAGAGAGAAGGGAGGGGAAGGGCCTTAACTGCCCACAAGTCCTGGATTCCTGGAAATCAGGCATCCAGAGAAACACCTTATGGAAAAGAAATTTCATTTAGAAAATACAATATTCCCCATATTTTATTATGAAAAGTCTTCACAAAAATTATCAGTAACATCTTCAGAGCAGCACAGTCAGTTGTACTATGGTGATCCAGCATGTCTATTTAAGTAGAATTTGACAATGTCTCCAGAAAGAATGACACAATAAAGTAATCTGGTGTGGGGAAACTGAGGAAGATTCCCCCTAGCCTCTGGCATGACTGCCACATGACCTAACATAAGGAATGTAACTTAAAGTTGATATGCTTAACTGGGAATGCCATGGGAAGCAGCAGAATTAATGAAACAGGTGGCCAGGGGGAAGATACTCTTATCTTAAGAGTCATAAAACTCCTTAAGGGAGGAGTTGTCTGTGTTCGAGCACCTGGTAAGTCCTTGGGCACACACATCAAAAGTCAACAGCTGGAACTTTTGGCCAGAGTTCCTTCTTTGTTCTAATGGTTCTCTTTTCCCTGAAGTTATATGTATTATCGACCTGAAGTTTGGTTAAGAAAAAGGCAAACAGGCTAAACACATACAGTTTATTCCCTTTAAAGTTAGCTGTTACATGATCATGGAGCCAGAAAAGCTTCTGACTGCCTGATAGAAGAATGACCAGGCTTAAATTCACTTTACCATGAGAAAAGAATTTTCTTAGTTGTATGAGTTGTAAATTCAGTGAGACAAAAAAATTAACAAAGAAGTGTCAGTTAGAATTTATGATTCCAGGATGCCTGAATTTCCTCTATATAGCAGGTCTCTGTGATACAAGATAAGGAAAAAAATCCCACCACTCTGGTTGCAGGCATCCTGTCATAAACAGGTCTTTGAAGTTGCTGACACAGAAAAGGGCATTTTTAGAACAAAGCAAAGCAGTCTGATTGATTAGTTCAGGCTTGGGCTGTTATTAAAGTCCAAAATTTATATTAAATGATTATCACTATAAAGGAATGGAGTGAGATATGGATCTTTGGAGGTCTTTTGCTGTAGAAGTGGGGAAGCCCACTTCTGCTCTCCCCCCCAGGACCTTTGTTGACTGCTCCACTGCTTTCAGCTTCCCCAGTTGCCAGTGTTGGAGCTCAGACCTGGCTGGTGAAATATACTTTTTCTTTTTCTATTTTGTTTTAACTATTATCTACTGTTTATATGCATACATTTGCTAACTTGCATTATTTGTAGTAATAAAACTTAATTGCCTATTAAGCTTGTTTTAGTGTGGGCCATTGTATCTTTCTTTTTCTTTTTTTTTTAAATTTATTTAACTTTTTACATTAATTTTCACAAAATTTTGGGTTCCAAATTTTTTTCCCCTTTTATCCCCTCCCCCCACCCCAATACCCCAAGCAATCTAATTTTCCCTATCTCCAATCTGCCCTCTCTTCTGTCATCCCTCCCTTCTCTTGTTTCCATCTTCTCTTTTCTCCTGTAGGGCCAGATGACTTTCTATTCCTCATTAACTGTATGTCTTCTTTCCTAGTTGCAACAACAATACTAAACAATTGTTCCTAAAACTTTGAGTTCCAAATTCTCCCCATCCCTCCCTCCCCACCCATTCCCTTTGGGAAGGCAGGCAATTCAATATGGGCCATATCTGCGTAGTTTTGCAAATGACTTCCCTGATAGTCGTGTTGTGTAAGACTAACTGAATTACCCTCCATCCTATTCTGCCCCTCGTTGTGTCTCTTCTGTCTTTTGATCCTGTCCCTCCCCAAGTGTTGACTTCAAATTGCTCCCTCCTCCCTTTGCCCTCCCTTCCATCATCATCCCCCCTTGCTTATCTCCTTCTCCCCCACTTTCCTATACTGTAAGATAGGTTTTCATACCAAAATGAGTGTGCAATGTATTCCTTCCTTTAGTCAAATGTGATGAGGGTAAATTTCTTGGCTTTTTTTTTCTCAGCTCTCCTCTTTTTCCCTCCACTAAAATGTCTCCTACTTGCCTCTTAAATGACATATAATTATCCCATTCCATTTCACCCTCTTTCCTCCCACTACATTTCTCTCTCAGCATTTACCTTAATTTCTTTTAAGATATGGTCCCATCCTATTCAATTCAATCTGTGCTCTCTGTCTCTGTATGTGTGTGCATGTGTGTATGTGTGTGTGCGTGCATGCGTGTACGTGTGTGTGTGATCCCACCAACTACCCAGATACTGAAAAGTTTTAAGAGTTACAAATATTGTCTTTCCATGTGGGAATGTAAACAGTTCACTTCTGGTAAGTCCCTTAAGACTTCTCTTTGCTGTTTACTTTTTCATGCTTCTTCTCATTCCTGTGTTTGAAAGTCAAATTTTCTTTTCAGCTTTGGTCTTTTCATCAAGAATGCTTGAAAGTCCTCTGTTTGATTGAAAGACCATATTTTCCCCTGAAGTATTATACTCAGTTTAGCTGGGTAGGTGATTCTTGGTTTGAGTCCTAGTTCCTTTGACTTCTGGAATATCCTATTCCACGCCCTTCGATCCCTTAATGTAGAAGCTGCTAGATCTTGAGTTATCCTGATTGTATTTCCACAGTACTGGAATTGTTTCTTTCTAGCTGCTGGCAATAGTTTCTCCTTGACCAGGGAACTCTGGAATTAGGCCACAATGTTCCTAGGAGTTTCTCTTTTTGGATCTCTTTCAGGTGGTGATCCATGGATTCTTTCAATACTTATTTTGCCCTCTGGTTCTAGAATTTCAGGGCAGTTTTCCTTGATAATTTCTTGGAAGATGATGTCTAGGCTCTTTTTTTGATCATGACTTTCAGGTAGTCCCATAATTTTTAAATTGTCTCTCCTGGATCTATTTTCCAGGTCAGTTGTTTTTCCCATGAGATATTTCACATTCTCTTCCATTTTTTCATTCTTTTGGTTTTGTTTGGTGATTTCTTGGTTTCTCGTAAAGTCATTAGACTCCATCTGTTCCATTCTAATTTTGAGAGAACTATTATCTTCAGTGAGCTTTTGAGCCTCTTTTTCCATTTGGCTAATTCTGCTTTTGAAAGCATTCTTCTCCTCATTGGCTTTTTGAACCTCTTTTGCCAATTGAGTGAGCCTATTTTTCAAGGTGTTATTTTCTTCAGCATTTTTTTTGGGTCTCCTTTACCAAGGTATTGACCCATTTTTCATGCTTTTCTTGCATCTCTCTCATTTCTCTTCCAAGTTTTTCCTCCACCTGTCTAACTTGCTTTTCAAAATCCTTTTTGAGTTCTTCCAAGGCCTGAGCCCATCCAACATCCCCCGGGATGTCTGGGATACTGCGGCTCCGCCCTCCACGTCTTTCCCTGATGGCAAGAATATTTCCTCGTCAGATCCGGAAGTCGGGATCATTTGCATCTGTTCGAAAAAACTCTCTATAGTCTTATTTTTCTTCCCTTTTCTAGGCATTTTCCCAGCCAGCCACTTGACTTCTGAGATTCCTGTCCACCCCCACCTAGATTCGCCCAGCCAGTGCTTGGGGTCTGAGGTTCAAATGGGCTTTCCACAGCAAGCTTTAGTTCAGGTGCTGGGGTGGGGGCAGGGCCGCCTCCCAGGCTCAGCTCCCTCAAGGGCTTTATGCAGAGACCTTCAGGAACAGAGTGGGTGGGGATGTGGGGGGGCCCCACCTCCCAGGCTCAGTTCCCTCAGGGGCTTTATGCAGAGGCCTTCAGTAATGGGGTAGGGCAGGGCCATCTCCCAGGCTCAGCTCCCTCAGGTTGTTTATGCAGAGACTTTCAGTAATGAAGATCCTGCGTGCTGCTGTGGGAGTCCTGGGCCGCCAGCCGCCGCAGCTGCTGCTGCCGCCCCGCCTCTGCCGCCCCCGCCTCTGCCTCCACCGCCTCCTGCCCCCGCCTCTGCCGCAGCCGCTTCCTCCCGAGGGGGCCCGAGTCACGGAGACACTCCGCTCCCCCTCTCGGCCAGCCAGCCATCTCTCTCACTGACCTGTAGCTTCTGTGGGCGGAGGGACTTTCCCGACTGCCGGAGCTTCGGTCCCTGAAGCCTGCTCGGATCAGCTTCTCTGGGGCCGCGGCCAGGGCAGCACTGGGATGGGGTCTGCTTTCCAGGGCGCGACGGACTCTGTGGACGGCTCTCCAGGGCTCACTGGAAAGGAAATCTCTTCCCCTATATTTATGCACCCCCTGCAGTGATTCAGAATTTATGGGGATCTCTTTTTACCTTAATTCTATGGGTTGTGGGTTCGGAGCTCGTAAACGTGCATCTTTCTACTCCGCCATCTTGGCTCCGCCCCTCTGTGCCATTGTATCTTAAGATCTGAATCTAAAGTAAAAGTACTGTGCAGTCTATGTAACCCTTTTTGATTACATCTGGGTTCAAATATCAACATATGCCAAAATATGACTGTCAAATTAATGCAGGTTATCCTATTATTCCCAGAACTGGAAGAATAAGGCTAGAAAAAAATCTTGCCTCTGGAATCCCGTTTATTCTTGGTCTGTTGCTGGGTATTTTTTGTCTGGCTTCAGGAGAATCACATAACATTTGGGAATAAAAATGCAACCCAACAATCCAGCCAAGAGGCCAAGATAGAGAAAATCTCCACAATCACCATGGCTTTTCCTTTGGTGCTTTGATTTGTGGGGAGGAAAGAGGCCCAGAATGCAAAACAATAGCATGCCAAAAGTGATAAACTTGGCTTCATTGAAGGTATCAGGCAGGTTTCTGGTCTGGAAAGCTACAGTAAAGTTTCCCAGGAACAGAAAGCCTTTGTAGCCTAGGACATAGTAAAATACTGACAGAGCCCTCACTACATCTAAAGATTATGTGGCCAGATTCTGAGTATGTGTCTGCCTCTGGAAAGAAAGGATAGGCTCCCAACCAGATGCTACAGAAAGTCACTTGAATCCCTGAGCAGCTGAGAATGACATAGTTGGAGATTCTAGGATGTATCAGCATCCGGATTCTATCCCCTGGCTTTATAATCCTGTAAGCCAGGACTTCTATGATGGTTTTGGCCAAAGTGGAGGAAGCAGCTGCTGTGAACACAACTGCAAACATTATTTGTTGAGGTAGGCAGGTGATGGTGGTAGGATGGCCTATGAAGAGCAAGGAGCAGAGGAAACAGAAGGTAAAGGGAATGAGGAGAGAATAGCTAAGAGACCAGTTTTTGTCTTTGATTATGGACTTTGACTTCACAAAGACCACCAGAACCAGAGCTATGAGTAAAGAGAAGAAAACAGCTACAAAAGACAAAGTCATTCCTACAGGTTCTTTCACATTTAGGAAGGTGTAAAAGCAAGGACCCTGACATATACAGGGTGGCCTGCTATCACAGGTTCTTAGATCTCCATTTCTAAAAGGAAAGCAACGTTTGAGGGGTCAAGAATCACTTTAATCAAGCACATATATCGTTCACTTAGTTCAGGGGGAAAAGTCAGCACCCCGAACTTTGGAGAAAATACAGAGAAATCAAAATCAACAGACATGGCTTCCAACTATCTGATATAAGTAATACATACATCATAGATCAACAAAAAGATCCAACTATCTGACCATTATATACATTCATAGTTACCAGAGAGAGAAGCACCAACATCTGGGTTTTCAAAGCTGGGGGTGCTTTGCGGCTGCCCAGAGTCTTTTTTGGCCAAATGAACATGTCCAATCAGTAAGCCACAAAGTAAAACCTCACTTCAGAGTACTTATAAATTTTTCAGAGCCAGAGGGCATTGTAACCCTTGAGAACCAGTGCCTCAGAAAATTAACAAAAGGCTTGGATGTTCCTACAAATCTTCCCTAATCAAACTGCCCTTAATAGACAGGCCCATTAATGGGTGAGGAAGATCTTCCCATTAAGAAGCAAAATTATATTAACAATGAGCAAAAATGCATTATCAATACAGAAGGTCACACGTTTGGGAAGGCAGTGATCTCTCTGCTTATTTGGACTTTCATCTTCTGGGCAATTCATACGCTAGTCTACATCTACAGGAGACAAACAAGGGCTTATTCAATTTCTTTCAATTCAAAGGATTACCTCCTAACCAGACAGAGGAAATAATCATGAGAGCTGCAATGATTCATTCTGCCTCCATAGGATACAAAATCCCATTTTCTCTTTGCTGAGTGACAACATCAGTCATAAGTTTTGTGGTGTCCAAGGCTAGGCCCACTCTTTTCATGTCCTTTGTCTTTAATTGAGCTTTCATCAAAAGGCAATGATTTAGTGAAGACAGAGTTTTGAGACTCTAATGTGACTTCTGCTCCAGCCATTGTGCCTTCCCTATGCTTTCCAAATGAACCAACATATCCAAATGATATATTCTTACTGCTTTGTTTGATTTTTGGCCCACAGTAAATTTCCAGATTAAACCTATTGAGGTTTGGGGTAATGACTTTCTTTTTAAAATAAAAATACCACATGAATAATTGCGCATTTTTGATTTTGGCAAAATTGTATACGTATCCATGTCTTTGCTAGATTTTAATGTTTTATTTCAAACAAGAAAATTCATTTATTTTCTCATGAAACTGAAATATGAATTTTTGATTTCATGAAAGCATGAATCTGAGAATGAGAAAGGAGCTAGTAAAATCTAAAACAATACTCAAAAGGGATTCTAAGTATAATGTAGGTGAGTAGTAGGCATCCAATCGATGATTATAAACCTTCAATGAGTATGACTTTAGTGTAAAAACAGAACATTCTTCTTCATGCATGATTGGTATCATTTTTTTTTACAAAGCAAAAGATCTTCCTTTTATCTAACCTAAATTTTAACTTTTATAACATGTGGATGAAAAAAAGCATTCACTGAATACTTGTCCTGTTCTAAGCACTGTGCTAAGTATGGAGATACTAATACAAAAATCATGATATTCCTTCTTTCCAATACTTACTTATATTGGAGAAGACAACACATATATAGTAAGGAATTGCCCAGGAAGGTTAGCTTTGTTCTGAGAAGTCATTGGGATGGTGAGTGGAAACATGGGGCAATCTATTGTCATGTCTTTTCCATGAATGATAGTGTAGATTTGATTTCTGTGTCCCAAGTAAGAGATGGAAAATGATGAATATTAGGAAAGGAAGAGAAGAAACCAAGAATTCATAGTGTTGGTAGGGGCATGAAGGATCTGGTTTGGGCTAGGTATGAAGAAGTGTTATCTATGAGAAGTCTCTATTTTGCAATTTCTGATTGGGGGTAGAATCTATAGCAAAAAGACATGGGATAGTAATATCTGGAGAACAGTGCAATTGGTTTGGTTGCCTATGATATTTGGTGTGTAATACAATAAAATCTAATTTATTTTAGGAAAACTTCCACCAAATCCCTCCTGCCCTGTTCAGTATTGGAAATATTTTTCTTATTTTTTTAAAAAAATTCCAAATTAGAGGTTTAAATTTATACCTATTAAATTTTATTTTTCACATCAAAACAACATCATAAACCACTGGATCCATTTGGATCCTGTCTCAGTCATCTTGTTAGTTGTAACTTCCGTCTTTATCTCATTTCCATATTTAATGGGAATACCATCTATACAGAGGGATGAATAACAATGAAAAACAGCAAGGAGAAGCTCCCTAGGAAGCTCCACTGACATTAATGCTGAACAATTTAAAACTACACTGTGAGTTTAACCAACTGTTATGGCTATCTTGTCTGTATATCTGTTTCTGTTATTCAATATTACAGGTCTCCTTATTGTCTCCTTAAGAATAGAATCGTACATTTAATTAAATTTGTTTTGTTTCACTTGAGTTGTTTTTTTTCTCAGCATATCTTCTCTTGAAAATAAGTTGGACTGATTTTTCATATTTAATCTGAGAGTAGTACTTTCCAGTGTTTGTGGCAATTAAAACCACTCAACCCAACATTTGCATACACTCCTGGTAAAATTTTATTTTATTGCTAATTTATGCAATAAAGGAAACATTTACATAACATAGTACAATAAAAAATGTGATTGTACATGTAGCCACAAATCTACTATGCATGATTTACTATTCCTTTCAAATATACAACTGAATTATCATGTAAATTTCTTTATTTTCCTTTTTTCCTGCCTTGTCCCCTGCCTCTCCCATAGAGATGGCTACCATTAGAGACAAATAAGCATATACACGTAAAACTATTCTAATTATATTTCTGTTTATCAGTTCTTTCTCTGGATACAGATGATATCTTTCTTATATATCCTTTAAAGTTAATTTGGGTTTTAATAATAGTCAAAATAACTTGGTTACTTAAACTTATTTTAGTTTTTTAGTTACTTAAAAATCATGAGTGGTACACAAATGCTGTAATTATGATGTCTCCAATACCCATTAGTAGATTTTATTCATGACATTTTTTGCATGTGTGCACAGAGACCTGGTTAAGAAAATGGTGGTCTGAGGTAAGGAGCCACTCAACAGAAAAGCATGCCATAGGGTATCTCTTTTTCTAAGGTGAAAATGAGACTTTTGCAGTGGTAAAGAATGTTAATTGCTTTGAAATTACCCTGCAGTACCGTTTGGGATATATATTTTAAACACATTGGATAGCAAAAAAAAAAAAAAAAAGCATCTTATTTTTAACAGTGAGGAAATTTGTAAACATGCACACTGTTTCTTTTACACACAATGTATTTGTAATTGTTTTCTCCTTCAACTGCATCACTGCCTTGTCATGGTGAAATGATGTAGGTGAATGAATCTATAACCTGTGCTGTGTAGGATTACCCAAGATGGACAGGTCATAGTGGAAAGTCAGAAGATGAGTGGCTTAGCTCAGAAGGTGTCCAGTATGTTACTGCAGAGGAGAGGAGGACAACTACAAGTAGTTCCTCTGCTAATGAAGCATTTGTACTATGGTTGAAAAGCTCAGTTGCAGATGGGTGTTGTGATGAAAGGAAAGTCTGATGCTATAAATATCAATATCACTTAATTACCTGGAATTTAAGATCTATGAACCAAGGTAAGCTGGATGTGGTCATACAGGAGAGAGAAGATTAAACATTGACATCTTGGGTTTCAATGATTTTAAATGGACAGGAATGGGTGAATTTAATTCAGATGATCACTACATATGCTACTGTGGGCAAGACTCTTTTGGAAGAAATGGAGTAGCCTCCTAGTCAATAAAAGGATACAAAAAGTGGTACTGAGGAACAATCTCAAAAGTGACAGAATCATATCTATTCCAATCCAAGGTGAGCCATTCATTATCACCGTAGTACAAGGCTGTGCTCCAACCACTAATATAGATGAGGCCCAAGTGGATCAGTTCTATGAAGATCTATAACATCTTCCAAAAATAACATCAAAAAAAGATGTCATATTCCTCATAGGGGATTGGAATGCTAAAGTAGGAAATCAAAAGATAATTGGAATAACATCAAGTTTGATTCTGGAATACAAAATGAGGCAGGGCCAAGAATATTAAAAGTTCTATTAAGATGACTCACTGGGGATAGCAAATACTCATTTTTATCAGCCCAAAGAGACACTCTACACATGGATATCATCAGATGGTCAATATAGAAATCAGACTGATCATATGCAACATAAGGTGAAGAAGCTCTCCATACAGCCAGTCGAATCAATGCTTCAGGCTGACTGTGGGTCTTATTATAAGCTTCTTATTTCAAAATTCAGATCAAATTGAGGAAAATAGGGAAAACCATTAGATATTATAGGTATGACCTAGGTAACACCATTTATGAATATGAAGTGAAGGTGATAAATTAGATTTAAAAGACTGGATCTGGTATATAGACTGCCTAAAAAACAATGGACAGAGTTCTCCAATACTGTATAGGAAGCAACAACAACGACAACAAAATTCCAAAGAAAAAGACTGAGAAAGTAAAATGGCCTCTAATGAGGCTTTACAAAGAGCTGAAGAAAGAAGGAAAGTGAAAAATAAAGGAGAAAGTCAAGGTATGCCACACTGAATGTAGAATGCCAGAGAACAGCAAGGAGAGATAACAAAGTTTTCTTCAATAATCAATGAAAATACATAGAAGAAAATAGTAGAATTGGAAAGAAGGATCTCTTCCAAAAATTTGGAATATTAAGGGAACATTTCTGCAAAAATGGGCATGATAAAAGACAAAAATGGTAGGAACTTAACAGAAGCAGAAGAGATTAAGAAAAGGTGCCAAGAACATACAAAAGAACTATACAAAAAAGATCTTAATATCACTAATAAGCATGATGGTGTGGTTACTGATTTAGAACCAGACATCTTGGAGAATGAAGTCAAGTGGGCCTTAGGAAGGCTTGCTAACAATAATGCTAGTGGAGGTGATGAAATTTCAGCTAAATTATTTAAAAACCTAAAAGAAGATACTATTAAAGTGCTGCATTCAGCATTCCAGAAAACTGGGAAAACTCAACTATAGCTGCTGGGTTGGAAAAGATCTGTTTATGTCCCAATCCTAAAGAAGGGTAATGCCAAGAAATAGTTAAACCACTGAACAATTTCCCATGCCATCAAGATTATGCTTAAGATTTTGCAAACTAAAGCGTAGCAATATATGAACCAAAAGATTATCAGATGCATTGGCTGGTTTTTGAGGAGGCAGAAGAACTAGAAGTCAGATTGCCAACATTTACTGGATTATGGAGAAGGCAATGGAATTTCAGAAAAAAGAAACTACCTCTGCTTCATTAACTATACTAAAATCTTGGACTGTGCATATCACACCAAAAGACAGAAAATCCTTAAAGTGATGGGGATACTAGATCATCTTACTTACCTGCTGAGGAACCTACATGTGGGCCAAGAAGAAAGAGTTCAAACTGAACATAAAACACCTGATTGGTTTAAGATTGAAAAAGGAGTATGACAAGGGTATATCTTGCCACCTTATTTATATAACTTATATGCAGAGTACATCATTCAAAATGTCAGGCTGAGTGAATCAAAAGCTAGAATTAAAGTTGCTAGAAGAAATATTAATATTCTCAGACAGGCAGATTTTACTATGAAGATGGCCAAAATGTGAAGAGGAATTGAGAAGGTTCTAAATGAGGGTTAAAGGGGAGAGTATATAACCTAGCTGAACCTTAACATTAAAAAGCACCTATGATCATAGCAACTGGACCCATCACTTCCTGCCAAATAGAGGGAGAAGAAATGGAAGCAGTGTTAAATTTCATAGTCTTGTGCTCAAAGATCACAGCAAATAGTGATTGTGGTCATGAAAATTAAAAAAAAACAACAAAACACCACCTGCTCCTTGGAAGGAAAGCTTCCCTATTAGTCATGTTGTGAAAGACTAACTATATTTCCCTACATCCTATCCCACCCCCAAATTGTTCTATTTTCTCCTTTGATCCTGTCCCCTTTTGAAAGTGTTTACTTTTGACTACCCCTCCCCCATCTGCCTTCCCGTCTATTATCCCCCATCTTATCTCCTTCTTCCTACTTTCCTGTAGGGTAAGATACCTAATTGAATGTGTATATTATTCCATCCTAAAGCCAAATCTGATGGAAGTAAGGTGCACTCATTCTTTCTCACCTGCCCCCCATTGTTAAACCTTTTTCTTGCCTTTTATGTGAGATAATTTACCCTATTCTATTCCTCTCTTTCTCTGTCTCCCAATATATTCCTCTGTTACCCCTTAATTTTATTTTTTAGATATCATCTCTTCATATTCAACTCACTTTGTGCCTCCCCCCTCTCTCTCCCTCTCTCTGTCTCTCCTTCCTTCAACTACCCTAATACCGAGAAAGATCTCATGAGTTACAAATATCATCTTTCCATGTTGGAATATCAACAGTTCAACTTTAATCAGTTCTTTATGGTTTCTCTTTCCTGTTTATCTTTATGCTTCTTTTGATTCTTGTATTTGAAAGTCAAATTTTCTTTTCAGCTCTGGTCTTTTCATCAAGATTGTATGAAAGTCCTCTATGTCTTTGAATGTCCATTTTTTCCCCCTAAGGATGATTCTCAGTTTTGCTGAGTGGGTGATTCTTAGTTTAAATCCTTCCTCCTCTGACCTCCAAAATATCCTATTCCAAGCCCTTCAATCAGTTAACATAGAGGTTGCTAGATCTTGTGTTATTCCTGATTGTATTTTCAGAATAATTGAATTGTTTCTTTCTGTTTGCTTGCAATATTTTCTCCTTGACCTAGGAACTCTGGAATTTGACTACAATATTCCTATAAGTTTTCCTTTTCAGATCTCTTTCAGGAGGCAATTGGTGGATCCTTTCAATTTCCATTTTACCCTCTGGTTCCAGAATATCAGAGCAGTTTTCCTTGATAATTTCTTGAAAGATGATGTCTAAGATCTTTTCTTGTATCATGGCTTTGAGGTAGTCCAATAATTTTAAAATTATCTCTCCTACATCTATTTTCCAAGTCAGTGATTTTTCCAATGAGATATTTCCCATTGTCTTCTATTTTTTCATTCTTTTGGTTCTGTTTCATAATTTCTTTATATTTCATAAAGCCATTAACTTTCATTTGTTTCATTCTAATTTTGAAGGAATTATTTTCTTCAGCAAGGTTTTGAACCTCCTCTTCCACTTAGGTAATTCTGCTTTTTAAGTCATTCTTCTCCTCATTGGCATTTTGGACTTCTTTTGCCATTTGGATTATTCTATTTTTTAAGGGATTATTTTCTTCAGTTTTTTTGCGGGGGGAGGTCTCCTTCAGCAAACTGTTAACTTGATTTTCATGATTTTCTTATATCACTCTCATTTCTCTTCCCAATTTTTCCTCTAGTTCTCTTACTTGATTTTCAGAATCCTTTTTGAGCTCTTCCATGGCATAAGTCCAATTCATATTTTTCTTGGAGGCTTTGGATGTAGGAGCTTTGTCTTCTTCTGGTTGTATGTTTTATTCTTCTTGGTCACCAAAGTAAGATTGTATAGTCTTGAGTTCTTTTATGATGTGTTTATTCATTCTTTTACTCATCTTCCCAGCCAAACACTTGACTTTCTAACTCTTGACTCAGCTTCCAGTTAGGGTAGGTGTGGGTATACTGTCCCAGGCTTCAGGGATTTTGTATCTGTGGTATTTCTTAAGGAGACTTATTCACTGAATGGGCATTACATCACTCAAAATGAGAACCTGAAAAGACCTTAACCTAAAAGGGTCAGGGTCTCCCATTGCATCCTGGGTCATCTCCAGTCATCTTGATGAATATCTGACCACTGGACCCAGATGGCTCTGGGGGAGAACATGAGGCTGGTGACCTGCACAACCCTCCCTCATTCAAATGCAGGTAAACTGCAAGTCATGCCATCATTTACATGATGTCATGATTGTCTTTGAGAAGAAAGGACAAACACAATAACAAAAACAACAATAACAATGGAAGCCTGTCAAATGAATCAATTCACAATACAAATAAAAGTTACTGACAGCATAGAATCTAAGTGAAATAAAAATAAATAAGAAAGCAACACCATCATCTCTTTTACATTCACTAGAAACTCATGGCAGAAAAAAATAACTATTTTTTATTATGGTTCTCAATTCCCATGCCCAGGGGTAATATGATCATTTAGACAAAAATGAAGCAAATCATAAACATAAAGTAAGCAAAAATAAAACAAAGAGATAACAGTGATCAGAGTTACATCAAATAAAAGATCTCTCCAAATGAATAATCCGTCTCTTTGACTGGTCATCTTCATTTTAAAAAAATCCTATAACTAGGTCAATTTGTCCAAATCAAATGACTACATATTTCTATTACTAAATGAAATCATTCATGGCATTCCTAAGTGGTATATAGCAGGAAAAAAAAGAGTGAAAAATGTTATAGATAATCTCGATTGACCCATCTAGGCTGGCCATGAAATATGTTACCATACATTTCAATGTGCTTCCACAGGTGGGTTTGCTCTATTCACTGCACATGGCCTAGTTTTTCCTCAGACTAAACCAGAGTATCCCTCTAAAAAGGTCATCTTAACATTAGTCTAGTGAGTCTATCCTTGATGTAGACTAGAACCACCATGACAGGGGCACCTGAAAGGAGCAAAAAAAGTTCAAAGAGAAAACCTATCCCCAGGTTTTCTCAAAGAAACATAGAAGATAGTCTTTCAATAAAAACAAATATTGTTCATACTCACCAACTCAGATTTCTATAATTTGTCTTATTCATTTAGATGTCATTTTAGTCTTAAAAACTGGAAATCATGCAAACAAAGAGAAATTTTTTATTTTTTTATATTATTGTTGATTTTTCTTTTTTATTTATTTCAGTATTGTTTTATTTATTTTGCTGTTTTTATTTTATATTATTTTATTTCCTTTATTTTTTAAAATTAAGATATTTATTTTTAAATTTTCATTTCTTTGCATTATAATTTTTGTGTCATATTTGGTTTTATTTATATATTATTTATTTTTTATCATGTAATTTTTTTTATTTTAGACAAACACTAAAACTTGAATACATAATAAGAAAAGAAAAATAAACACCATAAACTTAAATACAAAATAAGAAAAGAAAAATAACTGTCATGTGCACAGTAGAACCACTCCAAGATATCTTTATGTAAAAATGGAAATAGAATGCTGGGCTGTAGAACATCTAGTGAAAAGAGAATCTTGGGATGTTCTCTTTTGCCAGAGTGAGTAAAAGAAACAGAGAATTTGGGAATCAGAGCTGATAAGTACAAATGGGCTGAGAGCTGGGTAACATGCATCCAAGAAAGCTGTGGTAGGCATCAACCACTGATAAGGCTTATCAGACTTGAAGAGATAAAATGAAAAGACGGAATTGACTGAGTAGAAAGAGATGTAGGTGCTCACTAACACCAAGATTGTGTAGGTGGCTCTAATCTCGGGTGACTTTCTTGACAGTTGGCTGGAACTGTGAATATGCTGGACTTGCTGATGGTGTTTTTGCAGGACATGCACCAAGTAGACATTGGTCAAGACCATAAATCCCACACACAGGAAATCAGGAATAGAATACACAATTATAAAAAGTGACTCTTTGAATGAAGTTAAAGCATAATCTGAACAGAATCCTAGATTCCATATCCTTGTGTTGTTTCTCCTTTCTGCTAAATTTGTCATATTCACAAACATATAGATATGTATCAGTGTGTGTAGGATCCAGCAGAAAAGACAGAATGGGAAAATGTACCTTGAGGCAACGATTTTGAGTTCTGACCATATGGAAGAGGCAAAGGGACTGATGGTGATAATCTGAAAACCACTCAGAAGGCAGGTGTTGCTGACAGAAAGGCTACGGGACACTCGGTGGAAGAAAATAATAAGTTTACATCCAATGCCATGTATAAAATTTTTAAGCCCCAAACCAAACATTGTCTGAGGGACTCCCTTGGAAATTAGCCCCATGGAATTGGCCAAGGCCAAATGGAAAAAAATGGAGTCTACAGGCCTCATCCTGCCACCACTTAGGAAAGTGGAGGTGCAATGGCAAAGGAGGAAGACATTTCCCAGTAGACCAGCTCCTGTCTGCATGAAGAATACAATACCTAGAACTAAGTAAAAAAAAGGTTATTCTCATACTGAAGTAGAACTGTTCTCAGAGGTAGAGAAAGAAAAAAAGAAAGAAAAAGAGAGAAAGAAGGAAGGAAGGAAGGAAGGTTCTGAACTTTCTGAGAAGACATTGAGTAATAGGTTGAATAAGAATTTGATGAATAACGAACAACCTGATTTTTTTCTACTGATTTTTCCTTTGGTAGTGGACAAGTGGCAGATACGCAAATACTAGAAAATAATATAAGTAAAACATCATAATTTCACCAGGCCATCAGAAGTGTTCTTTTCTGTCACTGAGAGAGATCAACGAGGCTGGGAAAATGAATGCTCAATTTTAATCCAAAAATCCAGAATGGAAAGAGACTTAAGACAATTCATTATTGAAAAATCTAAAATTCAATAAAAAGAAAAATAAAAAAATAACAGAGCTAAATAGATTATTAAATAAACCAGATTAAATATCTATATGAGAACTTAAGAGAAAGAAAATGTATTATCTAAATTAACATGGATGAAAATTTTTCATATCCTAGGACAAAAGTATGTAGTCATATATCTAAAAATGAAGGAATCCTATGCTGCACTGTAAATCATATTGAAACAAATAAATAATGAATCTTAGTATAACAGAAAGAAAATCCTATTTAAAATTTTAACATGTGCTACACCAATGCCACAATAAAAGAGGAATGATAAAAAAAAATCAGATTACATCAGAATTCAGCAATACAATTACCATATGGACAAATCTCTAGAATATTGTTAACATGTAAAATTGAGTAAAACTTATAACAATGAAAATATATGTTAATAAGAAATTTAAATATGTTGTTGTTAAATCTTAACAAAAAGAATGACATACCCCAGAAAATGGGAGAAAAATAGCCAAGTCAACAACTGAAATTAAGCAAAGAAGATAATAAAACCATTTAAATAAAATCATGAACCTATTAAGAAAAGAGTAACATGAAATAAAAGGTAACTACAAAAAAAGTCTTTGGAAAAAGAAAATTCAAATATCCAAATTTTGAAATGAGAAATGGAAGATTTGAACAAGGCTAAAATGAAAAATTATCCAGTAATTATTCCTTGAAATTAGAAGATTGAATAAATTTCATAGTTTTAGAGATTCAAAATAACAAAATTGCCATGAGAATAAGTAGATGAGATAAACGATCTGGTCATGAAGCTCATCTGGATTAATGAGGTTTCTGGATCAATTTATAGATTGAAAGCAATAGCATTTAAAAATTATTAATCTGCTTGAAGAATAAATAAAGCATATAAAAATTTTTATGAAAAAATGGGCAAGAATATCAAGAAAATATAGGGAAAATGAAACAAGAGGTATTATTCACTTTAATAACCTGCAAAAGTGTTATGTGTTAACATGCATAAAAACCATTTCAGGAAAAGGAAAAAATTTGTTCAAGTATGACCTTTGACATGTTGACTTTGTGACACTGGGCAAGTCATTCACACACTCACCATGTCAGACAACTCTATTAGATTCTAAACATCAGGAAAGGTACTGGTCTGTGATGGTAAAGTGTATTCCTAACTGGGAAGTCCTCATATAAAAGAAATCACTGAGAGGGAGAAATACAATGTCTATACCTATATCTATGCTGACTACTACTACTACTGGTGCTGTTGCTACTGCTCTTGCTGCTACTTTTATGAAAATCATTATAGTTGTTATAATTGGCTGTGATGTTATTTTTGGTGTTATTATTTATGTTAGTTGAAAAATAAGAAAAATATGCAATTCAAAAGTGGAATTGCTAAGATTCTTTGTGGAAGCAGTGACTTAAATTTTAAGGCAAGGAGGAACACAGAGGAAGAAGAAATTAAGTCCATTACATTACAGTTTAGGAATTTATGAATACATAGGAATTTAGGAATACAGATTTAGGAATCTATGGAGGAAGTTGTTTTCTTCTTCTTTTTTATTAATTAATTTATTTTTAGTTTTCAACATTCACTTCCACAAGATTTTGAGTTCCATTTTTTTTCTCCATTTCTCCCCTCCTCTAACTCCAAGAAAACGGGCATTCTTATTACCCCTTCCCTCAATCTTCCCTCCCTTCTACGATCTCCCTCTTCTCTTATTCCCTTCCCTTCTATTTTCCTGTAGGACAAGATAGACTTTTATCCTCAGGCTAAACCAGAGTCTCTCTCTGAAAAGGGCATCTTTACCTCAGCATAGTTGGTCTTTGATGTAAAGCTGCCACAACAGGGCCATTTTAAAAGTTCAGAAGAATAAATGTCAGAAGAAAACCTATCCCCAGGCTTTCTCCTAGAAACCTGGAATACATTTTTTTCCCAGTAAATAATCACTGTTCATACTCATCACTCAGGAAGATTTCTACCGTTTGTGTTAATTACTTTGGAAAGAGTTCTGGGTTAAAAAAAAAAACATTTGAAATAGCATCATGCAAGCCAAGAAATTTTAAAGGAAAATAATACCTACTACTCCAGATGACAAAAAGGCTTGAACTGAAGTCTGGTAGGGATAAGAAACCTTACCTAGAGAGTTCATTTCCAATGTACTGGTTTCATTGCCATCGCTCTGTGGCCTCAGAAGAGTTGGAGCCATCTCCTTTCTAAAGTGTCAGGAAAGTTTTAACCATGGTTCCAGGAGAAACAAGGAAGAATGTCACCCACTAGCTCAATCTCCAAACAGAAAGTGGATAATTGCCAAGATTAACTAAAAAAAAAAAAACCCAACAAAATTATTTGAAATTGCTTAGGGTGTAACGGTAGAAAATGACTCTCCAATTCAAGAATTTCTCTTTTTTAAGTAGAAATTGGGCTCCAATTTTCAGCGCTTTCAGGAAAAGGAACACAGGCAATGAATGGTCTTATGCAGAGACTGCAGACCAATATGAATACTTTTCAAAGGAGGGGAAACCAAGGCAGGGGAAAGGGTTTTAGTCAGTCAGTTGGCATTTGGAAAGCAAAGAAATATTATGAAGCAGTAGTACAAGGCCAGAAAAGGGAAAAGTGAATGTTTAGAAAATTTTACAACTGTTATAGTTGCAGTCTATTTAAGGATGGCAAAGAAAGAGGAATCTTGCATTTCATTTTGCTGAAGTGATGGAGGGCACCTGTATTGTAGTTTTCTCCTTCTGAAGGTCCAGCTAGATGATTTCTCAGATCACTTCACACTCTATATTTATCAATAAACAAATATTACAAATAGAATGAAAGAAATATTAATTCCTAAACTGATTATCTATGGACCTATAAAATAAAAAGGCATAGATTTGATGAAAGTGGGGAGTGGGATTAAAATATATATAAAATATATTGAAAGTGAATTTAAAAATATACAATGTACAAGGACCATTAAAATGTGTACAAGGGGCATTAAAATCAAGAAGACTAATCAAGGGAACACTGCAGTAGCCCCCATGCAGTGGGGATGTGAAGGAGAGAAGACCTCTACAAACACAGTATCTCACTAAGATACCAGAGTCTGCTTCAGAATGCTTTCCCTATTACCAGCAAACAGAGGGTTTGACTCCCACTCTGCCTCTCTTTTTACCTCCAGAAAGAGAAGTGATGCTCTGCCTTGAAGATAGAGAGATAGTCACCAGGTTACACTCAGCTGGAGAGGTGCAAAGGTGGGCTCTGCCACTCAGAGTATGGATATGAGTGGGGATAGACAGCAGTCAGTTATACACTCAAGATTTTGTCTACCCCTCAGAGATGTGATTATCTTGTCAGCTGCAAGACAAGGAACATTGACTTTATGGGATTTCAGAAATGTCAGTGGTAGTTTGAACTCTGTCCCAGGTGTAAATCAGCATCAGCTATTTTTATTGATTAATCATAATATGCTTATCAACAATTATTCTTTACTAATAAGCATGGCAAAAAATAACTTTAGAAATGCAGCTGGGAGAAGCTTGAGAGAAAAACTTTTGCAGTTCAACAAGATCACTTAGGGATGGAGATGAGGGGAACACCAAAGCCTCAGTAAGGACATTCTTCAGGGTTTTTCTTGGACTGGCCTGGATTTTCAAGCATTTCCTAAACTTCCACTAAAGAGAATCTTCTCTCCTATTCATTTCAGTCCATTTCCTGCCACTTCAGTCACTGACTATGACTTAAAGATACTGTGTGTCTTCATCAGGCCATACAAATTACCACCAAATTTCTCAGTTTTCAAAGCCTCCTCCTCCACATCCACCCACACCCATACCCACCAGCAACAAACTAAAGGGGTGGATCATACGTATGGAATGGGAGAAAAGATATATTCTAACTAACTTTTTTTAAAATGGAGAAATCTTGAGTAGAAAGGTTCTTGAAGTTGGAGGCACTGAGTAGTAATTCAAGATCTAAAATGTAGTAGCTACAAGATACTCTCTGAGTCAACTAATCTGAGTCTCATTTTTCTTTTCTATGAAGTTGGCTCAGGAGGGATGTCTGCGGTACCCCATAGTAAAACCATAATAGGAAGGTGGAAAAACTGGTGACTGTAGTGGGAGTTCCCGGGATTAAATCCTTGCTCTGACATTTTTAACCTGAGAGACCTTTCTAAAAAGCTAAAATTTCTTCCTCATCCAACCTAATCCTCTTGACTTTTCCACCTATTTCCTAGGAGTCTGGTCTAGAGTTTTCTCCCTCTCCTCCCTCCCACTTCCAGTGACTTTAATGTTTTCACTTCCTCCATTAGAAAACAAGTTCTTTGAGGGCAGAAATTGCCTCCATTTGTTTTTGTAAGAACCGCAGGCAAGGCTTTGGTTTGGCCACAAAGTTCTTGAGAGTCACATTTCTTCCAAGTTTGGGAGTAAAGGAAGCGAAGAGGCCGGAGAAGCTCTAGGTTTGGCTTCTTAATACCAACTCCCATGAATCCCTGCATTAGAAGGAGAGATGACATTCTATGTTAAAGACAAAAAAACCTCTGAGTGTGTTCCCAAGATCTGGGCTAGACTGAGCATCATAGGGTATTAGTCAACTTTTATTTCGTTGTTGTTATTGTGTTAATCTTTCGTTTTTGAAGACCATGACATCAGAGAAATGATGACAAAACTGCACTTGACTTTGTTTTGAGTGAGGGAGGATTGTGCAAGGGCACCAGCCTCACTTTCTCCTCGGGACGCATCTGTATCTGGTGCACAGATATTCATCAGGATGACTGGAGAAGGCACAGGATGCAATGGGAGACATTGGCCTCTTTGGCCTTGGGCTTATTCAGGTATTCACTTAGGGTGAGGTAAGGTCTATACAATGAATAGGTCTGTTTAAGAAGTAGTCAGGGAGTGGTCCCTTTAATGAGCAAAAGAAAAATAGCTAAATCAAGCTGTAAGGGAAGGGAAACATTTGCAATTGATAATCACTTCAGCCAAGAGGGGTCCAGGAAATAGCCCTAAAGTGGAGTTTGAGCAGGGACCTAGTCTATGTGCAGTAGGTTTAAAGTTTAAGGATTAAGGTCAGGAGGGGAAAGGACAGGAGAGGAAATGAAAGCAGAGCAAAGCAAAGCAAAGAAAAGCTGGCCAGTAAGCCCCGGGTAAACTGGGCATATCTGGCGATCCAGATTTACCTTCCTTTGGAGAGGAGAAGGAAGAGAAGGGGAGACAGACAGGAGAGGATGAGCTGAGTTACCCAGCTAGCTGGGTCCCTATTCAGGCACGTCAGTCTACTCATAAGTTATATTTGTCCTTCGCTCTTAAAGAAGACCATGACGTTAAAGAAATGATGACATGACTTGCACTTGACTTTGTTTTGTGTGAGGGAGGGCTGTGCAAGGACACCAGTCTCACTTTCTTCTCTTGAGCCATATGGATCCAGTGACCAGATATTCATCTTGTAGATGAGGAATAGAATGTGAAATAATTAGCTCATGATTGCAAAGCTATATCACAAAGCTAGAATTCCAATTCAAGCCCCTTGATTCTAAGTTACTGACTTTCAGCTACAACTAACTGTATTTTAAGTATTCCTTTCACTTTGTCAGCTGCTAATTTGAAAAATTTACTGTCTCTCTCTGTCTCTGTCTCTATCTCCCTCTCTCCCCCCGTCTCTGTCTCTCTCTCTGTCTCTCTCTCTCTCCCCCCCACACACACACTCAAGCTAATATTAAACAAAAATTTATATTATCATTTGAATATTAATTTTAATACCAGTAGTAAAAAAATTAAGGAACATAGTGTTCAAAAAACACTTTTTAGTTTCAGCATCAGATATCCATCCATCTGAGACTGAGAAAATGCCTAAAAACAATGTCCAATCTAGTCTTGCAACATGACAATACAGAATGCATAGTCTCATGGACATCAGACATTGAATTCATAAAGAATTCACAGAATATTGTGCCTAATAGGTTTGAAGCACGGTTGGGACAGGAACCTAGGTGCCAATCTAAAGCAATGTGTCCTATGGTCTTCTTGGAAATCAACTATTAAGCCAACTATTAAACCAACTTTTGGGCTTATCCCTTTGGGTCATATAGATGATACTTTTCCCCCCATACACATACAATCAAGTCATGATCTGAAGATGAAAGGGAGTTATAGACAAGTGATAGAAATTTATTCAATATTCAGTGTGTTCCAAGTCAAAAGTCAACTTTCCAGATTGTAGCATAAATGAGGACGTGCAATTAGGAGTCTCCCACAAATGTATGTGCACCAACCCATCCTTTCCTGCTTTGGGCCTTTCCTCTGAATGTGTAATTAACTATTAGTATGTATACCCACTTTTGGGGCAAAGAAATTTCACTAAGTGGTAAGCCCCAAATTTCCATTCCTTTTGCTCCATTTTTGTTGTCTCTTTACCCTTGTGAAAGAATTCACCTTGAACTCCTAAGTAGGCAGAACCACTACATTTCATAGGAATTCTTTTTCTAAAAATTCTACTTTTGGGGGGCAGAGCAAAGATGGCAGAGTAAAAGCAGGGATTTGCTAGAGAACTTCCCCCAAATACAGTCAAATACGTGTAAAAATGACTAAACAAATTCTGGAGCAGCAGAAGCCATAGAATGATGGAGTGAAGCAAATCTTCAGCTCAAGACATCTGGAAGGTCAAAAGGAAGTGTTTATCATGCTTCAGTGGTTGCAGAATGCAGTCCAACATGGGCTGTGCCAGCACAGAGAGGACATGAGCAGACCTCAAAAGATCTCTAGCACCTGTGGCATTTTCCAGAATTCACAACCCCAAAATGCTGAGGACAAATTGGAAGGTCAGTGGAAAAAAAAAACCTGTCAGACCTGTGTGAGAGAGTAGATTGGTCTGGCCCCAGTTCCAGGATGGCAGAGGGGCTGGAGGAGCCTGTGATAGCCTCAGCAACAGCAGCAGGGACAGCAGCTGTTTCTGGAGCACTAGACCCACAGATTGTGGGGGAAATTGAGCGGTTGACAGTACACTCCCCCACCCCAACTGGAATCAGAAAACTACCTTGACAAAGAGCTCAAAAGTCATGCAACTGGCTGGAGAAATGAGCAGAAACTGGAAAAAGAATCAGACTCTAGAATCTTACTTTGGTGACAAGGAACATCAAAATATACAAGTAGAAGAAGATAACAAAGTCAAAGCTCCTATATCCAAAGCCTCTAAAAAAAATATGAATTCATCCCCAGTCACAGAAGAGCTCAAAAAAGATTTTGAATAACAATTAAGAGGAAAAACTGGGAAGATAAATGAGAGTGATGCAAGAAAATCATGAAAAATGAGTCAACTGCTTGCTAAAGGGAACCCAAAAATGATGAAGAAAATAACACCTTAAAAAATGGACTAACCCAAATGGCAAAAGAGATCCACAAGGCCAATTGGGAGAAGAATGCCTTAAAAAGCAAAATTGCCCAAACAGAAAAGGAGGTCCAAAAGCTCACTGAAGAAAATGATTCCTTAAAAGTTAGAATAGAGCAGATGAAAGCCAATGACTTCACGAAAAATCAAGAAATTATAAAACAAAACCAAAGGAATTAAAAAAACCCAGCAGACAATATAGAGTATCTCACTGGAAAAAACTACTAACCTGTAAAATAGATCCAGAAGAGACAATTTAAAAGTTATTGGACTACTTGAAAGCCATGATAAAAAAAAGAGTGTAGACATCATCTTTCAAGAAATTATCAAGGAAAACTATCCTGATATTCTAGAACCAGAGGGCAAAATAGATATTGAAACCATCCACTGATCACCTCCTGAAAGAGATACCAAAAGGAAAGACCCTAGGAATATTGTAGCCAAATTCCAGAGCTTCCAGATCAAGGAGAAAATACTGCAAGCAGCCAGAAATAAACAATTCAAGTATTCTGAAAATACAATCAGAATAATAGAAGATCTAGCTGCTTCTACATTAAGGGATTTGAGGGCTTAGAATATGATATTTCAGAGGTCAAAGGAGCTAGGATTAAAATCAAGAATCACCTACCCAGCAAAACTGAATATAATACTTCAGGGGAAAAATGATCCTTCAATGAAATGGAGAACTTTAAAGTATTCTTGATGAAAAGACCAGACTTGAATAGAAAATTTGACTTTCAAACACAAGAATTAAGAAATGTATGAAAAGGTAAACAGGAAAGAAAAATCATAAGGGACTTACTAAAGTCACACTGTTTACATTCCAACATGGAAAGATAATATTTACAACTCTTGAGAATTTTCTCAGTATTTGGGTAGTTGTGGGGATTATATACTTGTATAGAGAGGGCACAGGGTGAGTGGAATATGAAGGGATGATATCTAAAAAATAAAGTTAAGGGATGAGAGAGGAATATATTGGGAGGAGAAAGGAAGAACCAGAATGAGCTAAATTATCACTCACCTAAAAGAGGCAAGAAAAAACTTTTTCAATGGAGAGCAAGAAGGGGGAGGTAAGAGGGAAAGAGTGAACCTTACTCTCATTGGATTTGATTTATCAAGGGAATAACATCCACACTCAATTTGGTATGACAATCTATCTTACACTATAGGAAAGACAGGGGAAGGGATAAGTGGATGTTGGAGGGGATGATAGAAGGGAAGGCAAATAGAAGGAGGGGTAATTAGAAGTAAACACTTTTGAGGAGTGACAGGGTCAAAAGACAGAATAGAATAAATGGGGGGCAGGATAGGATGGAAGGAAAATATAGGTAGTTTTTCAAAACATGACTGTTATGCAAATGTTTTCCATGTATAACCTATATTAAATTGCTTGCCTTCTCAATGGGGATGGGTGGGGAGGGAGGAGGAGAGAGAAGTTGGAACCCAAAGCTTTAAAAATGAATGTTAAAAATCTTGGGAAATAAGACATACAGCTAATGAGGTACAGAAATCTATCTTGCCCCACAAGAAAATAGAGAGGATGGGGATAAGAGAAGGGAAGGGTGTGATAAAAGGTAAGGAAGATTAAGGGAAAGGGTAATCAGAATGCACACTGTCTTGGAGTGGGTGGATGGAAGAGATTGGGAGAAAATTTGGAACTCAGAATCTTGTGGAAGTGAATGTTGAATATTAAAAATAAATAATTTATAAAAAATAAAATTCTCTTTTTTGCATTTATTTATTAGTATAATAAAAGTATGATTGCACATGATACTGAAAATCCATTTTGAACAACTAATTCCTTTAAAAATATAATGAAGTTATGAAAATTGCTTTATAAAAACTTTGTTTTCTTCCCTTCTCCATTTCCATGTTTAAAGATGGATCCCATTATACACAGAAGGTAATTAATATATGTAAAATTTTTCTATACTTACTTTGCCTTATCAATTCTTTCTCTGGATGTAGATAGCATCTTTCTTCATATGTCTTTTATAGATGATTCAGATAATATAATAGTCACAATGACTAATTTACTCCAAGTCATTCTCAATATAATATTGTTGTTGCTGTATACAATATTCTCATAGTTCTACTCATTTCACTCTTCATTATTTAGTGCAAATCTTTCCATGTTTTTTTTCCTAAGATCACTGAACCCATTATTTCTCATAGTATGGTACTATTGCATCATAATTGTAAGCCACATTTGGTGCAACCATTCCCCAACTGATGAACATTTCTGCAATTCTTAGTTCTTTGGCATCACAAAGAGAGCTTCTATAAATATTTTAGAATAATTAGGTTATTTTCCTTTTTCCATAATCATCTTTGAAGATGAATCTAGTAGTGGTATTTCTAGGTCAAAGGGTAAAGGCAATTTAATAAATCTTTGAAGATAATTCTGCATTGTTCTCCAAAATGAATGGATCATTTCACAATTCCACCAACAATGAATTAATGCCCCATTTCCCATCCACATCTCTTCTAACACATGATACTTTCTCTTCAACAATTTTAGATCATCTGGTAAGTATAAAATAATATCTCAAGGTTGTTGTAATTTGCATTTCTCTAATCAATAAAGATTTAAAGCATTTTCCATAAGACTATCAACTATTTTGATTTCTTCATTGGAAAACTGCCTGTCCATATCCCTTGACCATCTATTTATTGGGGAATGACTCATATTCATATAGATTTCACAAAATACTTTTTATATTTGAAATATGAGACCTTAATCTGAGAACCTGTTTATAAAATTTCCCCCCAATTTTCTGCTTTCCTTCTGATCTTGGCTACATTTGTATTATCTGTACAAAATTTTTAAAAAATTAATGTAATAATAATTATCTATTTTATGCTTAGCTTTGTTCTCTTGTTTATAAATTGCTTATCTATCTATAAATCTATTAAATATGTTCCATGTTATTCCAATTTTCTTATTCTACCTCTCTTTATGTATTGATTATGTATACATTTGGACCTTATCTTAGTCAATGTTATAACATATATGGGCATATAAAAAAGTTATCATGCCCATTTTCTGCTAGACTTATTTTCAGCTTTCCCAGCAATTTTTTTTACCAAGAATTTTCATCCTAAAATCTTAAGTTTTTACATTTTTCAAATGCAAGGTTGCTATATTTACTTGCTGCTGCAAATTGTATGTCTATCCTGTTCCATTGATCTACCTTTCCATTTCTTAGCCAGTACCAGATAGTTTTGATAATTAGTCTTATTATATGTTTTAAAATCTGATACTAACAAACCCCCTTCTTTATTTTTTCATATTTATTTGATAGTCTTAATTTTGCATTTTTCCAAATAAATTGTTACTATTTTTTCTTTTCTTATTCTAATAAAAATTTATTTATTTAACTTTTTACATTCATTTTCACAAAATTTTGGGTTCCAAATTTTCTCCCCTTTTATCCCCTCCCCCCACACCAGTACACCGAGCAATCTAATTTTCCCTATCACCAATCTGCCCTCTCTTCTATCTTCCCTCCCTTTTCTTGTCCCCATCTTCTCTTTTGTCCTGTAGGGCCAGATGACTTTCTATTCCCCATTAACTGTATTTCTTATTTCCTAGCAGCAACAACAATACTAAGAAGTTGTTCCTAAAACTTTGAGTTTCAAATTCTCCCCATCCCTCCCTGCCCACCCATTCCCTTTGGGAAGGCAGGTAATTCAGTATAGGCCCTATCTGTGTAGCTTTGCAAATGACTTCAATAATAGTCATGTTGTGTAAGACTAACTGTATTTCCCTCCATCCTATCCTGCCCCCCATTGTTTCTATTCTGTCTTTTGATCCTGTCCCTCCCCAAGAGTGTTGACTTCAAATTGCTCCCTCCTCCCATTGCACTCCCTTCCATCATCCCCCCCTTGCTTATCTCCTTCTCCCCCACTTACCTGTATTGTAAGATAGATTTTCATACTAAAATGAGTGTGCATTTTATTCCTTCCTTTAGTCGAATGTGATGAGGGTAAATTTCTTGTTTTTTTTTTTTTCTCAGCTCTCCTCTTTTTCCCTCCACTAAAAAGTCTTCTGCTTGCCTCTTGAGTCAGATATAATTTACCCCATTCCATTTCACCCTCTCTCCTTCCACTACATTTCTCTCTCACCATTTACCTTAATTTCTTTTAAGATATGGTCCCATCCTATTCAATTCACTCTGTGCTCTCTGTCTCTGTATGTGTGTGCATATGCGTATGTGTGTGTGCACGTGTGTACGTGTGTGTGTGTGTGTGTGTGTATGTGTGTGTGGTCCCACCAACTACCGAGATACTGAAAAATTTTAAGTTACAAATATTGTCTTTCCATGTAGGAATGTAAACAGTTCACTTTTGGTAAGTCCCTTATGACTTCTCTTTGCTGTTTACCTTTTCATGCTTCTTCTCCTTCTTGTGTTTGAAAGTCAAATTTTCTTTTCAGCTCGGGTCTTTTCATCAGGAATGCTTGAAAGTCCTCTGTTTCATTGAAAGACCATACTTTCCCCTGAAGTATTATACTCAGTTTTGCTGGGTAGGTGATTCTTGGTTTGAGTCCTAGTTCCTTTGACTTCTGGAATATCCTATTCCACGCCCTTCGATCCCTTAATGTAGAAGCTGCTAGATCTTGAGTTATCCTGATTGTATTTCCACAATACTGGAATTGTTTCTTTCTAGCTGCTTGCAATATTTTCTCCTTGACCTGGGAATTCTGGAATTTGACCACAATGTTCCTAGGAGTTTCTCTTTTTGGATCTCTTTCAGGCAATGATCGATGGATTCTTTCAATACTTATTTTGCCCTCTGATTGTAGAATATCAGGGCAGTTTTCCTCAATAATTTCCTGGAAGATGATGTCTCGGCTCTTTTTTTGATCATGACTTTCTGGTAGTCCCATAATTTTTAAATTGTCTTTCCTGGATCTATTTTCCAGGTCAGTTGTTTTTCCCATGAGATACTTCACATTCTCTTCCATTTTTCCATTCTTTTGGTTTTGTTTGGTGATTTCTTGGTTTCTCATAAAGTCATTAGACTCCATCTGTTCCATTCTAATTTTGAGAGAACTATTCTCTTCAGTGAGCTTTTGAACCTCTTTTTCCATTTGGCTAATTCTGCTTTTGAAAGCATTCTTGTCCTCATTGGCTTTTTGAACCTCTTTTGCTAATTGAGTGAGCCTATTTTTCAAGGTGTTATTTTCTTCAGCACTTTTTTGGGTCTCCTTTACCAAGGTGCTTTTCTTGCATCTCTCTCATTTCTCTTCCCAGTTTTTCCTCCACCTCTCTAACTTTATTTTCAAAATCCTTTTAGAGCTCTTCCATGGCCTGAGCCCACCGGACATCCCCCTGGGATGTCTGGGATACAGAGGCCCAGACCTCCACATCTTCTCCTGATGGTAAGAATCCTTCCTCGTCATCAGAATTGAAAGGCGGGAACATCAGAACCCCATCAAAGTAGCTTTCTATAGTCTTATTTTTCTTCCCTTTTATGGGCATTTTCCCAGCCAGTTACTTGACTTCTGAGATTCCTGTCCACCCCTGCCTAGATTCGCCCAGCTAGTCCTTGGGGTGTGAGATTCAAATGGGCGTTCTGTGGCAGGCATAGTTGCTATTCCATGTGAGGTTAAGTTCTGGTGCTTGAGTGGGGGCAGGGCCACCTCCCAGGCTCAGTTCCCTCAGGGGCTTTATGCAGAGACCTTCAGTAATGGGAGCTTCTGCCTGCTCCGGGAGTCCCGTGGCCACTGCCACTGCCTCTGCCACTGCTTCTGACACTCCTGCTCCTGCTCCCTCCGCTGCTTCCTCCTGAGGGGGCCCAAGCCACGGAGACACTCCCCTCCCCTCTTGGCCAGCTCAGATGTCTCTCTCACTGACCTGTAGTGCCTGTGGGCAGAGGGACCTTCTCGGCCGCCAGAGATTCTATCCCTGAAGCCTGCACAGATCTGCTCCTCTTGGCCACGTGGCCAGGGCAGCACAGGGGTGGACTCTGCTTTCCGGGGTGCGACAGACCCTGGGGACGGCTCTCCAGGGCTCTCTGGAATGGAGATCTTTTCCACTGTGTTTCTGCGTGCCTTGCAGTGATCCAGAATTTGTGGGGAGTTCTTCTTGCAGGAAATATATGGGCTTTGGGTTCAGAGCTAGCATTCGTGAGTCTTTTTACTCTGCCATCTTGGCTCCACCCCCTCTATTTTTTCTAATTTAGTAAATAGTGATTTAATTGGGATGATGTTGAATATATAAATTAGTTTAAGTAAAATTGCCATTTTATTACATATTATTTATATTGGAATTCAACAAAAAGTGACAGTTTATGACCAAGACAAAAAAATAAAACAAAAAGATGTGGTTTTTTTCAGAGCTATATCTATATAAAAATGTTTGAGGAAAGTTATGGCTTTATTCAAATGAGAAATACATGAGAAAATTTGTGTTTACTCCATGGAAACTGCTGTGAAAGTTGTACTTTCATTTGAAAATAGAGAAAATTTTCAGAGAGCTATGAGTAAATTGATAGCAATAAGTTCTTTCTGATATTGTAGAACTGAAATTTGAACTAAATTAAAATATCCTCTTCAGTGGAATGATTAGGGTACTTTAAAACCTAATAATAGACTGCCACTTTTAATTCTCTGTCAATGAGTTATCTAGAAAGAGTAGAACCTATGCTATGAAATGTTTAGAAAAATTGGACCTTGAAAAATATAATACTAAATAAATGAAATTATAATTTCAGATTCAATGTGATGCCATTTTGGGAAATAGATCCAGGTGTGATCAATTTCATTCTGCTCTTCTTTTATGTGAAATATGTCTCTCCTAATACATACATAGTCAGAATGCATTGTACTATGTGGCACTAAGATGAAGTGCTGGGAAAATGCACAAATATGAAAATTTGTTAATTAAGTGATCTTAAAAAAAGTTACCTCACTTGACTACTCTGTAGTAGGGATAAAGTTTATACCTAGCAAGAATCCGACCATTTACTATATTACAAATATTGGTAAAAAAGGCAGCAACTCACCAGAGCTCTTCCCCAAACCTCTCTGAATATCTTTAAATAATGCCATAAAACAATTCCTGAAGTGAGAGAACACACAAAAGGATGGGGTGAAATAATTTTCTAGCCAAAGAAAACTAAGAAGATTGGCAAGAAAGTCTGTCACACCTGGATGAGAATGGAGTATGGTCCAGCTCAAAGCTACAGTCAGCAACAGAGACCAGACCTCAACAAATCAGTAGCAAGCTAGATAGTAAGATCTTCCTTGCCCATTAATAGGCCTCATTGGGAGCCCATTAGGAGAGGGATTTGGCTAAGAAGGAGATTGCTTGGGGGAGACTTGCTTGTAGGAAGACTTCCACACCTTTTGATACTAAGTTGATTAGGCACTGAGTCAAGAGGTTTGTGATGCCTTCTGGCTCTGAGAAGTGTATATATACTCTGAGTTGGTATTTTGCTTTGGAGAGCTCCTTTATGAGAAGGACCTTGTAATTTCCTGGTTGAGACTCTGAGTAGCCATGTGTTCAGACCCCTTGACTGCTCAGATGTTAAGGCTCTCTCAATTCAGTGGTGTATATAAAGAGGATAGCAATATTGCTTTGATTCAGACAGAGTCTTTTCTGGTGGTCTTTATTCTAATTTCTCTGATTATATTTTCTCTGTATTTTCTCTGACATTCAGGGTGCTGACTTTTCCCCTGAACTAGTGAATATAATTAAAGAAAATTATTGACCCTTTAAAAGCTGTTTTCCTTTAAGAAAAGCAGATCCAAGAACCTGTGCTAGCAGGTCATCCTGGGTGTGCCAGGGTGCTTGCTGTTACACAAGCCTTGGGAGTTACTGAATCAGCATCAGCTGCTGTGACTGCCAGAATTTATAGCCCAAAGACAACCAGGGAGGTTGAAAAACTGATGAGAAGGAGATTACAGGGTCTCTTTGATGACACTAAGGGCAGGACTCTGTTGCTTTGCCCATACACAGATACAGGTTGCAGTTCTGGATGCAGTCCTAGGATGAGGAGGAGCACTAGCACATCACAACTTGTGACTGCAGTCAAGCATAGACCTTACTCACAGTTCCAGGGCAGAAATGAATGCTTGTGTTCATTCACAGACAAGACTACAGGCTAGTAGAGTAGTAAACACACTTATTCTGAGGTCATGCCACTTTGGCATAATTGGAAACTTAAAAGTTCCTAGAAGTATTTTTTGAAAACAGCTGAGCAAAACTCCTGAAACTTGGGAAAGTGCACCTTTTACCCTGGAAGCAAAGTCTTACTTTAGCAAAGAGTTAAAAGTCAAGAAATAAACTGGAAAAATGAACAAAGAACAGAAAAATATCCTGACTCTAGAAAGTTACTGTGGTGACAAGGAAGCTCAAAACACACACCCAGAAGAAGATAACAAAGTCAAAAATTCAATATCCAAAGTATTCAAGAAAAATGATAATTGGTATCAGGCCATGGAAGAGCTCAAAAAAGATTTGGAAAATCAAGTTAGAGAGGTAGAAGAAAAATTGGGAAGAGAAGTGAGAGTGATGCAAGAAAAACACGAAAAACAAGTCAAATCCTGGTAAATGAGACAGAAAAATACTAAAGAAAACAATACCTTAAAATGCAGCATGGGCCAAATGATTAAAAGAAGCACAAAAATCCAGTGAAAAGGCAAATGTCTTGAAAATCAGAATTGGCTAAATGTAAAGAGATATACAAAAAATCACTGTTGAAAAAACTCCTTAAAAAGTAGAATTGACCAAATAGATAAAGGAGATACAAAAGCACACTGAAGAAAACAATTCCTCAAAAATTTGAATTGAGCGAATGGAAACTGATGACATTATGGAAATTCAAGAAACAATAAGTCAAAATCAAAAGAATGAAAAAAACACATCGAAACATGAAACATCTCACTGGAAAAACAACTGACCTGGAAAAGAGAAACAAGAGAAATAATTTTACCATTGTTGGACTATCTGAAAGTCATGGTCAAAAAAAGATTCTAGACATGATCTTTCAACTAAGTATCAAGGAAAATTGCCCTGATATTCTAGAACCAGAGGGTAAAATAGAAAATTAAAGAATCCACTCATCATCTTCTGAGATCTCAAAATAAAAATTCCCAGAAATACTACTGACAAATTACAGAGCTTCCAGGTCAAGGAGAGAATATTGCAAGCAGACAGAAACAAACAGTTCAAGTACTGTAGAGCCAGATTCAGAATAACACTAGATTTAGTAGCTTTTACATTAAAGCATCAGTAGGCTTGGAATATGATATTCCAGAGGGCAAAGGAGTCAGCATTATAACCAAGAATCACCTACCCAGCACAATTAAGTATAATACTTCTGGGGAAGTGAAATAGTGAAATAGAGGATTTTCAAGCATTCTCGATGAAAAAACCAGAGATGAATAGAAAATTTGACTTTCAAATACTAGACTCAAGAGAAGCATAAAAAGGAAAATAAGAAAGGGAAATCATAAGGCATTTAATGGGGTTAAATTGTTTATATTCCTAAATGGGAAGATAATACTTGTGACTCATAAAAACTTTCTTATTATTAAGATGTGTGTGTGTGTGTGTGTATGTGCGTGTGCACGTTAGCATATATAAACATAGGGCAGAAGTGTGAGTTGAATAGGAAGGAATGATATCTAAAAAAAATAAGGATTGTGAAAGAACAATGCCCTGGAAGAAAGGGGAAGGGAGAGATAGAAAGGAGCAGATTATCTCACACAGAAGAGGCAAGATAAAGTTTTTACAGTAGAGGGGAGATGGAGAAGTGAGTGAACATTACTCTCATCACAATTGGCTCAAAGAGTGAATAACATGCACACTCATTTGGGTATAGATATCTATATTATCCCATAGGAAAGTAGGAGGGAAGGCAATAAAAGAAAGGAGGGCCCACTGGGGAAGGTTGGGATCAGAAGCAAAGCACGTTTGAGGAGGGATAGGAAGAAAGGAGAGAGAGAATAGAATAAATGGAAGGGGACATAATATGGAGGGAAATACATTTAGAGATCATAACTATGAAAAATTTTGAAGTTTTTTTATGATAAAGGCCTCACTTCTAAAATATTAGAAAACTGAGCCAGATTTATAAAAATAGAAGCCATTCCCCAATCAATAAATGATCAAGAGATATGAACCATTTTCAGATGCAGTAATGAAAGCTATCTATAGTCACATAAAAATATGCTCTAAATAGATATTGATCTGAGGAACACAAATTGAAACAATTCTGAGGTACTACCTCATACCTATTAGATTAGGTAATAGGACTGGATGAGAAAATGACAAATGTTGGAAGGGATGTGGGAAAATGAGACATTAACGCACTTTTGGGAAGAATAATGAAGCGATTCCACCATTTTGTAGAACAATTTAGAACTATGTCCAAAGGGTTATACAACCATATATACCCATTAATTCAACAGTTCCAGGTGTGTATTTGACAAAAAAAGATTGAAAGAAAAAAAAGAAAAGGACTTATATGTACAAAAATATTTATAGCAGCTCTTTTCTGGTAACAGAAAGTTGGAAATTGGGATGATGCCCATCAATCATGGCCAAACAAATCGTTCTATTGATTGTGATAGAATGCTATTGTGTTATAAGAAATGATAAGCAGGATGCTCTCAAAAAACGTGCATCAAAAGTCTTTTTCACAATTTCTATTGCTAACTATTTTTCCCTCCATCCTATTCCTCCCCCATTTATTCTATTCTCTTTCTCCTTTTATCCCTTCTCTCCTCAAAAGTATTTTGTTTCTGACTACTCCTTTTCCCAATATGCCCTCCCATCTATCATTGAATGTGTATATTATTCCCAATTATGATGACAGGAAGATTCATTCACTTCCCCATCTTCTCCTCTACTGTAAAAACTTAATCTTACCTCATTGTCTTACCTCATTCTACCCTCCCTTTCTCTTTCTCTGAGTGCATTTCTCTTTCTCAAATGTTAATTGATTTTTTAGATACCATTCCTTCATATTCAACTCACAACTCTGCCCTATGTCTATATGTATGTACGTATACATGCATGTATGTATGTATGTATGTATGACTGAATGCTTTAGTCACTCCAAAGGCCTGCTCCTGATTTGCTGGGGCCAGAACTATTCTACTGTAGCCTGTGCTAGACTGCTAGACTGCGCTCCACTCTCACCCAGGTGTGACAGATTTTTTCCTGCTGTCCTTTGAAGTTGTCTATGGGCAGAGAGATCTGGAGGCCAACACTGCTGCTTGTGATTCAGTTGGCCTGAGGTCTGCTCTGGGTTTGCTGGGGCCTGGTCTATGCTAATGTGACCTGCACTTGACTATGCTGCTCTTCCACCCTGGTACACCCTTCTTGCTGACCTTCCAACTTGTCTTGGGTTGGAAATTTGTTTCACTTCATCTTTTTGTGGGTTTTGCTTCTCTAGAATTTAGAGTAATTTTTTAAAAGTATTTGAAAGAAGTTGAGGGACACTTCAGATGAGTCCCTGCCTTTACTCCACCACCTTGGCTCCATCCCCAAGAACTTCTAAGAATATATAGGAAATATGGAACCTGGAAAACAACTCCACTAAAGAGAAGCTCCCTTCAGAGCTAATCTGAGAGTGAGAGTAATTCCAGACCATGCAAGAGAATTGCTAGGAGAGAACCAGACTACTAAGAGGTACATCTAGAATCCAAGATGAAATGTGCATATCAAATATACATTGGCAGAGGGTAACTGGAATACCGGAGTACTTAATCTTAGTCATTGATCATTATTGTATTATTTTGGCCTTTTATTTCACAATTATATATGTCTTCTGAATTTTCTCAGCTGCCTTAAAAATGAAAATCTCCCTTCAAAATTCATTCTATGATTTTGGGTATTTTTTTATTATAGGTCATGTCACTGTTAATTGACTTTCTTATTTTTTTAAACTTAGCACTAGGGGATAAATGTGAGCATAAGGGAGTTAGGTCTAATATTTTTACACTGCCAAGCTATCCTTCAAGGATGTCTGGTTGGTCTTTATGAACCTGGACTCTCAGAAAGGAAGGAGGGGGTTGTTGCTAGCTTCTATTACCAAGCTTCCAATCAATCATGTTGCTCTGTGAGCCTCAGCTCTACAACCAGTCATGTTGCTGTCAAGCATAAGAAGTCTCCTACCATGTTCTGTTTTTTCTTATGTACTCCTCAAAAAACCTATAAAAGGAGAAATGTCTTTTTTTTTCAAGGTCTTTGGCATAATTTCAGGCAAGCCATTTATCATTTTACTGACAGGCAGCATGCTCCTTTGAATAAATGCTATCTCTCTCTGAGAACTGCCTCAATTCATCCTGTTGTCAAATTTCACTTGCAACATAACACATCACTTAGATCAGTTCTTATGAGGGTCAAGCTTCACAAAAACTCCTCCTCTGTGTTCTACAGATATTGCCTATCAATCCATATAGATCACAGATAAAACATAAAATTTCTCCCTTATTTTATATGTATAAGCAATTGATAGACATTTCTCAACTGTCCTTCCACTGTCAGTACACAATGCTATTCTCAACATCCCATCCAATTCTATGACAAAAAATTTATAAAGTAAAATGAAAAAACAATAAATATTTCAGGAATAAGAGTTCAAGATGGTCATAAGGAAGGCAGATAGAGAGGTTCACAATAGGCTAAATGTAAAGTATATATATATATTATATATATAAAGTATATATAAAGCATTTTTCAAACTTTAAAGCTCTATTCAAATGCTCAATATGATATTTATTATTGTCATTAATATCCCTTCTAGTTTCTAAGTCCTACTATTCTTTGATTCTATCATTTGCTATCCTGCTCTCATCACCTACTGAAAGATACCTTTTTTGTAAAAGTGGGAATAGAGTGCTGGACAGTGGAACAACTAAGGAAAAGAAAATCTTGGAATCTTTTCTTTTGCCAGAGTGAGTAAAACAAATGCAGAATTTGGTAATCTGAGCAGATAAGCACAAATGGGCTGATGGCTGGATAACACGCATCTAAGAAAACTGTAGTGGGCATCAACCACTGATAATGTTTATCAAAATGCAAGAGACAAAATGAGAAAATGGAACTGACTGAGTAGAAGGAGACATAGGTGCTCACCAACATCAAGATGGTATAAGTGGCTCTAATTTCAGGTGACTTTCTTGACAATTGGCTGGAGCTGTGAATATGCTGGACTCGTTGATGGTGTCTTTGCAGGAGATGCACCAGGTAGCCACTGGCCATGACCATGAATCCCACACACAGAAAATCAGGAATCGAGTACATGATTATAAATAGCGAGTCTTTGAATGAGGCTGAAGCATAATCTAAACAGAATCCTAAATTCCATATCCTCGTGTTGTTACTGTTTTTTGTAAAGTTCTGCATATTCACAAACATATGGATATGTATCAGTATCTGTAGGATCCAGCAGAAAAAACAGAATTGGAAAATATACCTTGAGGCAAGGGTTTTGAGTTCTGACCTTATGGAATAGGCAATGGGACTGATGGTGATAATCTGAAAACCACTCAGAAGGCAGGTGTTGTTGACAGAAAGACTACGGGTCACTTGGTGGAGAAAAGCAATAAATCTACAGCCAACACGATCTTGGAGATTTTTCAGTCCCAAACCAACCACTGTGTGAGGAACACCCTTGGAAATTAGCCCCATGGAGTTGGCCAAGGCCAAATGGAAAAAAATGAAGTCTACAGGCCTTATCCTGCTGCCATTTAGGAAAGTGGAGGAACAGTGATAAAGGAGGCAGAAGTTTCCCAGTAGACCAGCTCCTGTCTGCACAATGAAGACAATACCTAGAACTAAGTCCAGAAAAATCATTCTCTCATTGGCTGAAGTAGAACTGTTCTCAGAGCCAGACGGTGAAAGACAGACAGAAAAAAACAAAAGAATAACTTTCAAGGACTCCCAGAGAACATCTACTAATGAGATGAGTAAGACGTTATGCTCAACCTGAATTGAATTTCCTGATTTTTCCTTTGGTAATGTGGGTAGAGGGCAGATACCCACATAATAGAAAGTAATAGAGGCAAACATCACAATTTCACCAGGCCATCAGGAGAGTTCTTTTCAGTCATTGAAAGAGATCAATGAGACTGAGAAAATAAATGCTCAATTTTAATCCAAAAATCCAGAATGGAAGGCAAGTTAAGACAATTAATTATTGAAAATAGTTAAAATTCAATTAAAAGAAAAATAACTAATCAGAATAGATCATTAAATAAACCATATTAACTATTTATATGAAGAAAGCTCCAAGCAAATTACATGTATTATTTAAATAAACATGGAAGGAAATTATGCATTATTCATATGCTAGGTCAAAAGTGTGCATTATATTTAGAAATAGATTAATTCTATTTAAGACCATATTGCAACAAATAAATAATGGATCTAAATATAGTGAAAATGAATTCATTCTGAAGTTTTACTACACGAATGCCACCATAAAAGATGTATAATAAAAAAAGTCAGATTACGCCAGATTTCAGCAACACAATTGCCATATGTAAAAACTCTAGAATGTTGTTGAAATTTAAAGTTGAGTAAAATTTATCACTTTAAAGACACATGTTAGCAAAAAATTTAAAGATGATTTTGTTGTTAAATATTAAACAAAATGAGTGATGTACCCACTGAAAATTGAAGAAAAATAACCAACATAACTATAGAAATTAAGCAAATAAGATAATTTAAAATAAAACCATGAATGGATTAAGAAAAGACTAGCATGAAATGAAAGATAATTATCAAAAATATTTTCCTGTTGAAAAAGGATACTCAAATATCCACATTTTGAATGGAGAAATGAGAGATTAGAACATGGTTAAAATGAAAATTATCAATAATTTTCTTTGAAATTAGGTAATCTAAATAAATCTGATAGTTTTAGAGAGTCAAAATACCAAAATTACCATGACAAGAAGTAGATGACATAAACTAGCTGGTTAAAAAGCTCATCTGAATTAATGAGTTTCCTGGATTAATTTATAGATTAAAAGCAATAGCATTTTAAAATTTTTAATGCACTTGATAGAATAAGTAAAGCCTTATCAAAATTTGCATGAAAGCAATAGACAAGAATATCAAGAATATATAGGGAAAATGGAACTTGAAAGGTATTATTTGTTTTTCTATGCTTACAAAAGTCTTATATGTGAATATGTACAAAAATGACCCCAGGAACAGTGTAGTGCTACGTTCAAGTGTAATCTCTGATACAGTGGCTTTGTGATACTGAACAATTTGCTCCCACTCTCAGCATCTCAGATGCCTCTCTTAGTCTCAAAAGTTCAGCAAAAGTATTTATTTATCTGTCATGGTAAAGCAAGTTTCTCAATGGGAATTCCTTATACCAGAGAAATCTCAGACACAGACAAATGCTATGGCTACACCTATGCCTGTGTCTATAAGGATGACAACAATGACAGCTGCTGCTGCTACTACTACTAGTACTACTACTACCACCACCACCACCACCACTACTACTACTACTACTACCACTACTACTACCATTGCTGCTGCTACCACTATTTTTATTATGATTAACATTATTATTTTTGTTATCATTATTGGTGGTGTTATTTTTGTTGTTGCTGTTATTCGTATTAATAGAAAAACAAGAAAAATAAATAACTCAAAAATCAAACTGAAAAGATATTGAGTGGAAGCATTCATTGATGATTTTAAAGCAAGAAAGAACAAAAATAGAAGAAATCAAGTGCATTAAATTACAATGGTTTGTGGGGAATCAGTGGAGAAAGTTGGTTTTCTTACTGAGGAGCTCATGTAGACAGTACACTATATTCGGGTTCATAACAAATTGCGTTAACATCCTTGTTGTGCAACTGCTATGACATTGAACCAGTCATGCTAGGCTGAATTTCCTCATATAAATCCCACATAGTAGGTGCTATATGAATGTTTCCCCCCTTCTCATTCATCGTTTAAAAATAGTTCAGAATAAATTATGCCAAAATTACCTTTCTGCATCCAAATATAATGATTGTATAAAATCCATGATAAAAGCACACAAACACAAAGGAATCCTCCAATTATTTAATAAAAATTTTACTAGCTACTTGAAGGAGAATGTAAGATTCTTACAAGTAGACATTGTTCTGCTTTTATTATTTTTTATACCTATCAATAGAAAAATCATTCTTCCATCTCCCATTTGCCCTGACAGATTGGATCCCTAGAGGATGTCTGTCCTCAGTTATCCAAAGAAAACTCTGAGGGGTTGAATTTTCTAGGATACTCATAAGTCTCCATCTGCTATGGTGGCTATAATAAGTCAATCAGGATTACTCAATTATCATTTAGAAAAGAGATTTCCTAAAAAGCTGTAACAACAAATAATTTTTTAAAAAAGAATACACATCATGCTTCTAACTTTCAAGAGACACTATTATCGCCAATGACTCTGCTAATGAGCATAGTTATTGGTGGAAATTTGAAGGGTCTGATGGAACTTCCAGTTACCTGATCATTGCCTTCTTGGACTTAAGTATATCCAAGTTTGACAGATTTAACGTAAGAAAATACAAGTATTATTTTCTTATAGTACACATGTTGAATCAGGGGGAAAGAGTATCTGCTCCGTATTCCCCTTCAGTAACTCTGAGCAGATGTACTACACTCAATTCTAGGAAAGGATGTCTCTATTATATGTAAACCCTGTTGTAATTCAACAACCCTTGATTCATTAATCCTGCTAATTTCTTCAAGAATTAAGGTAAATTTCATTTATGTGCTAATTAGTAGCAGAGTACCCTCAGCTGCACAATGTCTAGAAATGAGCTCCCCAAAACTCCACTTATTGAAATGGGGACAGGTAAGGGATTTCAGTGCATTTTCTCTGTTACCCACCAGCAAGGACAGATGTGAGTGTTCTCTAAGAATGGGGATGGTTTCACTGGTTAGTCCTGTCACTATAACTTTAAAAATTGCTATTTAAACATATATCTTGGGGATAAATGGTAGCTCAGAGCTTAAAACATAAAAGTCCAAATGGACAATGAACTTCCTATTTTTTTATTAAAAAATTGAATATTATATCCCACAGTTTCAGATGGGAAACATTTTTACCTATTAAATATCATAGTTTTAGAGATAAGAACAATATATTTAATTTTATTAAGTTAAATATGTGTGTAAATATACTCATACTTTGATAAATATTGATGTATGTGAAAAATCAGATTAGAAGATGGAACAAGGAAGAGGAAGTGAGAAAAGGATAGAAAAACATCTGGATGTATATTTGTGTACAGATTGTACCATCTTGCTTTTTCAAACACGTAGGAAGGAAAAGAGCTGAATTAAAAAACATACTAAGATGTTTCAATTTATGAAAAACATACAAAACACACTCGATAATAATTTGAAAATTCATGTTGAACAGATATACTTGAGTTACAAATAGAGTCGTTATAGTTTACAATGACATAAATTTCTACAGAAAGAGTATGAAGCTCTGTGTGTGTTTATTTCTGTCTGTCTCTATCTGTTCCTTTCTCTGTTTCTGTCTTTATAACTCTGTGTCTCTTTCTTCTCCTCTCTCTTTCCATCTCTGTCTCTCTCTCTGTCTCTGTCTCTCTCTCTCTCTGTCTCTCTCTCTGTCTCTCTCTCTCTGTCTCTCTCTCTTTCTCTCTCTCTCTGTCTGTCTCTGTCTCTCTCTCTCTGTCTCCCCACTCCCCAGATGAAACTAAGAATGGAGATAAAATCATATCTTTTGAAATCTTCATATCTTTAATCTGACAAATTCTTATTCTTTCCCCCTTTTGCCTTTGGATGATCAAAGTATAGGTAAAAAAATTCCAATCCACAAAACTGACACATTATATTCTATGCCAAATTAGAAACAGCCTTAATCTCATTCATTCTCCCAGAGATTGATTGCAGAGTTAAATTCTGAAATTCTCAAATCCAACAATATTATGGGAATTTAGATAAAAACAAAAGAGAAAAAGAAAATAGATTTAAAAAATAGAACAGAGATAATAATGAACAGAAAAATACTTCCTTCAAGTAACAGATGTCTCCAAATGTACAATTGATCTCTTTGGCTGGCTATCTTCCTTTTAAAAACTTGTAACTAGGTAAACTTATCCAATTCAAATGACCCTAGACCTTTCTAGTGCTAAATGAAACCTTCCATGCTATCCCTAAACCATGTATAATGGATAAAAGATCAGGATTTTTATAGATAATCCTGTTAACCCATTCAGTCTGGTCATAAAATATTTCACTATAAATTTTAATGTACTTCCATGGATAGGCTTACTCTGTTGCTTGCTTATATTCTAATTTATACTCAGAGAAAAACCAGAATCTCTGTCTTAAAAGGGCACCTTAACCATCACAACAGGACCATTTTAAAGGATCAAAAGGATAAATGTCAGAAGAAAATCTATCTCCAAGTTTCCTCCCAGGCATCTGGAATACATTCTTCAAATAAATAATCCTTGTTCATACGTATCTACTCAGGCAAATTTTGATAATTTTGTCTTATTTCCTTTGGTTATTGTTGTGGCTTAAACTTTTTTTGAAGTAGCATCATGGAACCCAAGAAATTTTAAAGGAAAATAATACTTACTTCTCCAGAGAACAAAAAGGCTTGAACTGGGAAGTCTGGCAGGGATAGGAAACCTTACCTAGGGGGTTCACTTCCAATGTGCTGGTTTCATTTCCATCACTCTGTGGCCTCAGAAGAGTAGCAGCCATCTCTATTCTAAACTGTTGGGAAAATTGTAAGCATGATTCCAGGAGAAACAAGGAGGTATCTCACCCACTAGCTCAATCTCCAAACAGGAAATGAATAATTGCAGAGATTAACTGGAAGGAAAATAACAAATTTATTTGAAATTACTTAGGTGCCACTCACTGGAAAGTGTCTATCCAATCCAAGAATTTCTCTTTCTTCAAGTAGAAACTGGGCCCCAATATTCAGCCTTTTCAGGAAAGGATATACAGTCATAGAGAAGTATTATTGAGATACTATAGTCCAATACTAATAATTTTAAAAGGAAGGGAAACCAAGGTAGCCATTTGGCATTCAGAAAGCAAAAGAAATATCATGAAGCAGTAATACAATCTTCATTCAGTGAAAGAAAAAGAAAGGTGAACTTTTAGGAAGTTTTACATTTGTTATAGATGCAGTCTAAGGATGGCAAAGAAAGAGGGATTTTGCATTTCATTTTGCTGAAGTGATCAAGGCCACTTGTACTTTTTTCTCTTTCTGAGGGTTCAGCCAGATGACTTCTCAGGTTACTTCCCACTCTGTATCAATCAATCAACAAGAACTACAAATAGAATGAAAGAAACATTACCTCCTGATCCAATGCTCCATGGATCTATGAAATAGAAAGGCATAGATATGATTAAACTTACATTGGGATTAAAAATATACTTGGCAGAATGCATACAAGGGACTACAAAGGGGCATTAGATCAGGAAGACTAACCAGGGCAACACTGCAGTAGGCCACATGTGCCTCAATGTGGACTTGGAGAAGGAGGGAAGATTGCAAACACAGTGTCTCACCAAGATTCTGAGGAAAAATTCCAGGGTCTACTTCAGAATGCCTTCCTTATTGGCAGCAGATAGAGGCTTTGGATCCCACTCTGCATGTCTGTTTACCTCCAGGTAAAAAGAGAAGTGATGCTCTGCCTCAGTGTCACTAACCTGAAGAATCAGATAGAAGTAGACTATCACCAGGTTGCACTCCGCTGGAGAGGTGTGAAGCTGGGCTCTACTACTCAGAGTATGGATACCGGTGGGGATAAATAGCAGTCAATTATAGAGTGAAGATTCCATCTGCCCCTAGAGATGTGATTATCTTGTCAGTTGCAACACAAGGAACACTGACTTCATGGGATCTCAGAAGTATCACTGAAGGTTTGAACTTTGTCCCAGATGTAAATCATCATTGGATATTTTTAAGGATTAACCATAACACACCTATCAACAATTATTCATTATTAATAAGGATGACCAAAAAACAACTTTAGAAATATAGCTGGGAGCAGCTTGAGAGAGAAGTTTTGCAGGTTCTTAGGGAGAGAGGGATGTGAGAGTTCAACAAGACACTGAGGGATGGAGATGAGGGGAACACCAAAGCCTCAGTGAAGGGTCTTCAGATTTCTTCTTGGGATGACTTGGATTTTTAGGCTTTCCTGAGCTTTCACTAAAGAGAATTTTCCCTCCCACTGATTTCACTCCCTTTCCTGTCACTTCAGTCACTGACTAAGACTTCCTGCGTAGGACCAGTGTCATTAAAGATGCTGTGTCTGCTGATGTGCCTAATTTTAGCTCTGAATTCCATCTCTAAAACTTAATAACTTCACAAAACAACTAACTTATGTTCTGATTTTCTCCTTATAGAATTGGCTAATAATGTTGAGGTAATTCATAATAAAAGCATTGTGGTAGAGTAGAAAGATCAGTGCCTAGAGTGAAAATAGTTGACTTCAAATTCTCACTTCAAAATTTATGACCTATGTGATCATGAGTGATTCTCTTAACCTCTGTGGGGTTCCAATTCTCCATTATCTAACGTTACCATCCAGACTTTTTACCCCCAAGAAGCAGTCTGGCCCAGTGTGGTGTGCATACCCAGATCCAGAGCCCAGAGCTCAACCTCTGCTTTGATATCTCACAGTAGCTCCTGCATAGATTCCTGGGGACAGAGGAAGAGGAGAATCTGAGGAGTCAATCACTCAGTGATCTAGACTACAACTCCCCATTTATGGATAACAAGGAGATTGAGATTAAGAATGTTTGTCATCCTTGCATATCTGGATTTGGAAGCTTGCCAAACTTTGCCTGATTAGGAAGGAATTTCATTCATTGACTAAATGAGGTTTTGTACACAGGAATTATCTAGTACCTAGGCAGGTATAATGCCCAGCAACACAGCACATCTGAGGGCTGCTGCTGTGAATATATTAATATTTTAAAGGATTGACTTGCAAGGCATAATAAGTCCTCTATTTACTCAAAACCAAAGTAAAGCATTCACAATATAACTTCGAAACCCATAACAACTTATTGCCAGGGTGGCTGCATGACTTTAAACAGAGACAAAAGTATATACCATAACATAGACTGCTTCAAAATACTTGCTTATATAATCAAGAAATCCCAGGCCAAGATCTCTTTCCTTATACAGCACATCCACAAGGGTAGCAGGAAACATAACACTCTCCACCCATAGGTCACAGTAGGTTATAATCCCTTCAAGTGAAAACGCAGTATCCAAGTAGAGTCCTCTTGGGGATGAGTCCTTCTTCTTCTCCCCATGCTGTTACAGGTTCCCCCTGGCACTCTTAGGTGCACACATGCTCTACTGAGTCAGAGTCCAAGGACTAACATGCCTCGAGCCCCTGCTTCCAAGTTCTGAGGGGCATCTAGGCAGCAAAGCAAAAAAGGTGGGTCCCTGGGAGTTATGGCATTTCCCCCTCCCACCATAGACAAGTCCAACTCCTAGGTCCCAAGAAATCCCAGGGGGACATAGGAGGAAAGGAAGCTCATTGCTTCTACACTGCTGCAAAGTTTTCATCTCAGCTAGGGGTGGAGTCCCAAACAACACCTTCCTCCTCCTGCAGATTTAAGAGCTGATTGCATCCCAGTTCCTGCCTGAGTTCACACACAGGTAGTTCTCTGCTCCTGCTCCATGTCCTACCTCACAAAGGAAGGGGGAAGCTCCATTCCAAGCTCTCCCTGCTCCTGCCTGAGTCCTGGCACAGTAGACTTCAGGCTCTCCTGCCCCCAGCCTCCATTTCTGATCCACACCATGGCAACTGCAGGGCAACTCATCCTCCCTCAACTGTACATGGGGAGGGTCCACTCCAGCCTGGGCTCTAGGTATAGCAAAATAACACAATAACCTGAAAATAACAGATAAATATCCCAGTCTCACTAAATCTATGCTCTCCATTAGTACTTTATTCCAGTTGAGTGTTTCAGTGTTCTCACAAGGTTTGGTGTCATAAGTCTCCTCTATCAGAGGTTTCTTCTCCAAGCCCTGATTAGTGATTCACCTTCACAAGGGGTGGAGTGGAGGGTTAACAATGACTAAACATCCTTCCATGAGTGAACCCCAAGGCAATATCTCAACTCAGAATATATATATATATATATATATATATATATATATATATATATATATATATATATATACACACTTTTGACTAATAGGTTCAGAGTCAAAAGGCACAACTTACATGACATAGCACAACTCTGAATTACCAAGGTTCAAAGGTCATTAATCCTTCAGATGTTTACAATTTAGCATGAGCCTGATTAACTGAACTCCAAGAAAAAAAATAAGAAAAATTTCAAATTGCTTATGCTTACAGCAGATCAGTCAGTAGTCAAATGTGGAGTAATTTCTATCTGCTTGAGTCTAGCGATAAGCCCATCCTCACATCCTATGTTCTTGTTTGCAGTGTGAAGGTAGAGGAGAGTTCTCAGATAGAGAGAGAGCATGATGACCTTATTTTTAGTTTGGGACAGAAAGTTTATCCACCCAGCCTATTTTTAGAGATTTAAAATTTTATCTTCAAAGTTGAGACATCCACATGAGCCATTCCATAAGTACACTTTGAGGGGAAGAATTTTAATGAAACCAATGCATTTTAAAATATCTAAACTATAGATATAAGCCCAAGAAAAGGCACATATTAAATGAGTTTTTACCTAAGATCTTTCAAAAAATATTTTCTTTTTTTATATTAAAAGGATTACATGATAGCAATACTGTGAGAAATTTTCTGATCTTCAGTTTTTTGTTGTTGTAATTTACTAGTAGTGAAAACGTATGTTTCATTAAGTGTGTACTATGTGCCATATTATATGTTAAGTGCTGGGGAAACAAAGACAGGCTAAAGATAATCCCTGATATCAAGCAGTTCACAGTCTATTGAGGAAGACAATATAACAGCAAATATTTACAAAAAAAGATTAACTAGATAGAATAACAGGAAAAACAGAGTATAGTCAACAGAAAGAAAGCTCAGGTATTAAGGAAATTAGGAAAGAATTCTTGAAGAAGTGGGAATTTAACTGAGACTTGAAGAAATTCAGGGGAATCAGGAGGCAGAGATGAGGAGGGAAAGTGTTCTATGAATAGCAGACAGCCATAGAAAATACCTACAATAAGAAGCTGGAGTAGTTTCTGCAACTTAAGTCAGTAAGACATATCAAAGGATTAAAGAGTATGTGGGGAAAGGGACTTAACATGTAAGATGACTAGAAGGGGGCAGATCTTTGAACATCAAAAATGATTTCATGTTTGATCCTGGAGCTGATAGGAAACCACCGGAATTTATTAAGAAGGAAGTCAGATTTGGACTTTTGGAAGCCAATTTTGGAAGCCAAAATTAGTCATTTTACATAAGTAACTTATTTACTAAATATGTTCCCAATGAAATTATTAAAAATATATTGAGTTAGAAAAAGTAACAAAATTCGTTTGGAAGAACAGAAGGTCAAGAATTTCAAAGAAACTAAGGGAAAAATGTAAAGGAAGGAGATTCGAGAGTACCAGACTTTAAACCATATTATAAGGTAAGAACATTGTTGAAGTGTAAAATAGATAATTTCAATTATTTTAAATGAACAATTTCTGGTATAAATAAAACAAGTGTAGCCATGATTAGGAGGAATGTAGAAAACTGGGAAAGGATTTTCATAGACAATCTATCAGATAGGATATGACTGTGATAGAATACTACTGTGCTATAAGAAATGATGAGTTGTTTAATTTAGAAAAACTTGAATGTAAGAAGGAAGATGTTATCGATCTTCAGAGAAGGAACTGACTAATGGAAATATACATAGTATAGTCTTAAATATATGTGTATGTGTATGTATGTGTATCTATGTTCGTATATATAGGCATATGTGTGTATATTCACATTCAGTTGTAGCCTTCTCTAGGGTGGGAAAACAGAGGGAGGGAAAAATAAAATAAAAAGTAAACAACAGAGAACAGAAGAAAACCTTGAAGGAAGCACAGAAAAATTGTTACTTTGAAAACAATGTGCAGAATTTATTAAATGGCTTCTTGAGAAATGGAAATTTATTCTTTTATATTGAATCCTTTCATACTCTGCTGTGTGCATGGAAATGTTCTTTTTTTCTTTTTCTGTTTTGTATTAAGTTTAAAATGAAAAAATAATTTAAAAAGAAACTGGTAAAGTGGCATATTCTTTTTAAAATCTTTTCAAAAATCTAGGTTTATTTAGGTTATAGATTAAATGATTCTAGACTGAGTCATTAAAGTGAATTTTCTGAAAAATAAAGAAAACTGTGAAAATTAATTTGGAAATGTCATAGAAAATAATAATGCTTTTACTGTGAATTTGGTAGAGCAGAAATCTCTTAAAGCCACCTTCATCTGTAAAATGAAGAACTTTGAGATATTACCAGAAAGTAGAGGGAAGTATTTTTAACAACAAGGGTTTATAATATTTAGCCCAGCATATTTGGAGTTAACTTACCGCTGCATTTAAACCAACAAAGCCTTATTTGTCTTAGGTGATTTCATTTAGTTTATGTATACGTTACATTTTACTAATGGATCTTTAGTGAAATGTGTTTTCTCTTCATGCTTTAACAAACTATGGGAATTGTGACTTTAACAGGCACTTGTGGGAGGATGGATGATTTTCTTTTTCTTTTTTTTTCTTTTTCTTGCCAGCTTTGCCATTTTATTTCTAGGCATTACAAAGCAGGGAGCAAAATTTATGGAACAAGGAAAAACTCAAAAAAATGAAGTCCTTGTTGGGAAACTTGTGAAAATGACTGCAGTTGGGTTCTTGTCACTTTATCCCAAGATCATTTTAGAGTGATTTTTATATTTCTGTTGAACACCTCTGTGTACCATGTTATGTGTCCTCCATTGACATTTTAGGAAGGGGAACCTGCTGTTTGGCCAATTTATCCTATGGGTCTCGGGTGATGGGATCTTAAGAGAAGATCTTGCAAAGTAGGATTTTCAAAGAGGTATATTTTCCCTCTTATATTTGTTTCCTTTGTAGAATCTATAGTTAAGAAGACAAAAATGAATAATTTTGAAAGAAGTCATAATGATTTGTCTCAAACCACGGAGCTTTGTCCAAGGCAGCATTTACATGTAACATACCTTGGGTTTTTAGCCGATTTTGCCAGTGTATCAAATGCCAACTTAGTCTTTGTGCATTTATTGCACATTTGTCAGTATATTAGAGTAATAATGGGATTTACAGTATTTACATTTATCTACCTTGTTACTTTTTATTTGCAATTTGTTAATACATTAAACAAATCTATTAACACCTCCACCCTCTACCCCCAAGCTCCTTCTGAAGTACATTCTGTGAAAAACTCTTAGTTTCTCAGTTGTAATTGAGCCAGTGCTGGCTTTTTATAATCCTTTCTCTCCCAAGGTTTTCCTCCTCTTTTCCATTTACATAAAGAAAGTGTGAATTGCAACCCCTCAGGAGTGGTCTAGTATAAAAATCACTTTGTTCCATTTCACCAATCACTACCCCTCAATTCTTGGTTACCCTTTACCCTCTCAGCTTAGCACCTCATTTAATTAACATTTAACTCAGTAATCCATTTGAATATATCACTCCTCAGAAAAAATGAAGAGGGATTTTATTGTAATCAAAAGGGTTACAAAAGGTCTGAGCAAACCAACCTAAGCCCAAACTCCACTTTCTCTGAACTTTGAGGTATTATCGACAAGGGGGGAGTCAGTCTCCTCGGGAGCCTTAGACCTTGGGGCAGGGAAGTCACATGGGCAACCATGGAGTCAAAAACCAACTAACTGGGGGAGGGACCATCAGATGGTGAAAAACGTATTAATAACAGTTTACTTGAAAAAAGACTACTGCTCTCTTAAATAGCATTGTTTATTATTTATTATGAAGGAAAGTCTACCATTATTATATAATCCACACTTTTTAGCACTTTGTCAATTCATCAATCTGTTGAAATTAATTTTGATTTTTTCTAAATAAATACAATTTGTCATATAGGAAGGCCATCTGGGAGGGAGAGGAGAAGGGAAGCTTAGAATAACTGGTAATATTAAGAGTAGAAAATACCAATATAATTTTTTTATTTTAATTTTTTGTCATTCCATTCCACAAGCTTTTGAGTTTTAAATTTTCTCTCCCTTTCTAACCTCTTCCCTCTCTAAATAAGTGTGCATTCTGATATAGTCTCTACATATACATTCATGAAAATTAAAAATATTTTCACAGTAGTCACATTACAAAAGAAAAGTAGAACAAATGGGAGGAAGCATGAGAAAGAAGAAACAAAACAAAACAAAAAAAGAGAGAGAGATCAAATAGTATGCTTCGATCTGCATTAAGACTCTTATTCTTTATCTGGAGGTGGATAGCATTTTCTGTCATGAGTCTTTTGGAGGTGTCTCAGATCCTTGCATTGCTGAGAAGAGCTAAATTTATCAAAATTAGTCATTGCACAATGTGCCTGTAACTGTGTTCAATGTTCACCTGGTCCTGCTCCTCTTACTCAGCATCAGTTCATATAAGTCTTTCCAGGTTTTTCAGAAGTCCATCTGTCCATCATTTCTTTTTTTTTTGTTTTGGAGGGGAGAAGGCAATGCAGTTGGGGTTAAGTGACTTGCCCAAAGTCACACAGCTAGTAAGCGTCAAGTGACTAAAACCCAATTTGAACTCAGGTCTGCCAGACTCCAGGTCCGCCTGACTTCTTATAGCACAAGAGTATTCAATTACATTCAGATGGCACAACTTGTTCAGCTATTTTCCATTGATGGGTATGAGAAATAATTCATTCAGACTCCAGAGGGGTGAAGATAAAAGAACATTTTATTAATGCAACTACAGTAGAGGGTGCCTCATAAAGTAGACAATCCCTCCAGAAACAAAAGTAATCCCCAAAACCTATGCCTGACCACAGAGTCCCTCCTGTCTCACCATTGGCTGGTTAATACAGGGTGTACAATTTTCCGATGTGCCTACTATAGAGTTTCCCCTGACAAGTTCTGCCTCCTGCTAGATGTGTTGTATGACCATTAAAATGAAAGTTTACCTCTCCCAGAGGAGAAGTTAATATTCATGAGCTTATTATGCATGAGCATTCTAAACAAGACTTTTACTCTATTAGGTGACTACTAACTTCAAAACAAAATGAATCCTTGCTTTGCCTCTTATCTTCTGTGTGACACATAACTCCTTTGTTATGTCTCTCATTCTGCTGAATCTTATTCTGAATTTATGGAAACAAATTTCTCTGTTATATCTCTCAATTTTCCCTCTTTTTCTCAGGAGCTGTGAATTAGTCTGGATGAGGGGTCAGGCCACATGATCTGGTCTGGACATTCTGGAAAGGAATTTATTTTCCTGGAATGCCAAGAACATTACCAAATTGTGTATACCCTTTCATCAATCTATGCCATTACAAGTCTTCTATGCCAAAGAAAGGGAAGAAAGAGGAAAAGGAGTTATATATAAGTACAACACTATTTATGACAGATTTTTTCTGTTGTAGTCAAAGATTGGAAACTAAACAATGTTTTACTGGGTAATGATGAAACAAGTTGTGGCAAATGAATGTAATGCAATAATATGTCATAAGCTATGATGAAATGGATGCTTTCAGAGGAAACTGGGAAGACTTCTATGAACTTATGGAAAATGAAGTGAACAACAGGGAGATGAATCTCTACAACAACATTATAGAGAAAAAACCATCTGTGACAGACTGGAACACTGATCAATACAATGATAAATGAGATTAAAATAAAGTAAGCTACTAACTCTGACAAAGAGGTGATGGATGTGAATTGCAGCAAGAGGCATATTTTTTTGGACATCCTAATGAGGGCATTTGTTTTGCAAGAATATATACCTGTGCATTGAGGGATTTTTTTTTCTCAAAAGGGGAAAGGCTAGTGGGAGGGACTATAAAAATATCTGTTACTTAAAAGTTAAAAAGAAAAAAAAGATGTGATTGCTGAGTCTTTGTTGGTGATATGTGAAAGACCATGGATAATAGGGGAGGTCCTCCAAGGTTGGAGAGTGACACATGTCTGAATTTTCAAAAAAGGAAATAGAACAGGGTCTGTAAACTTTCTGACATGAGTTTGACTTCATTTTCTGGGAAAATTCTAAAATGCTTGTTAAAGAGATGTCTGTTAAACATATAGAAAGGAAATGGTGATTTTAAAAAAGCCAGGCAGCAAGAAGTTGATGAAGAAGGTGTTATGTAAGACAAATTTCATGTTCTTTTTTGACAGGATTATTCAACAAGTATTTGAAGTCAGACTGTGGATGTAGTTACCTAAATTTCAGCCAAGTTTTTGATAAGGCATCTTACTTTATTCTTGTGGAAAAGAAGCATAGACAAAGATTAGATAATAACACAATCTGATGTATTTGGAACTGATCAGCTGACCAGACTAAAAGAGATGTTCATGGCCCAATGTCCTTGTCATAGGCAGTCTCCAGTGGACTGTGAAAGTGATCTCTGTTTTTGCACTATTTAACACATTTCTCAGTGACATGGATAAAGGCATAGGTGATAGTATGATTATCAGATATTCAGGTGACACAAAATTGAGTTAACACTTTGGATTAAAGAATCAAGCTCTAAAAGGACTGGGACAGGATGGAGTATTGGGTTGAATCAGTAACATGAAATTCAACAGGAATAAATGTGAAATCTTGCTCTTAGGCACAAAAATCAATTTTTTAAGTATCAGATGGAGGAGGGATGGAGAGGGAGCAGTGGCTCTGAAAAAGGCCTGGGGGTTTTAATGGATTGCAAACTCAAGATGAGTCAGTAGTGTGGTATGGCAACCAAGAAAGTTGGTATAGTCTTAGGATTCCACTAAGAGGAGCACTGAGTCCACAGTTATGGAAGTCTTAGGCTCATTGCATTCTGCACCTATCAGGGATGTACTTGCCCCTCATCAGTACCCTTTACCCTTCTTTTTGGAGGGTGGAGTGATGAGCTATTTAAAGAGAGACACCAGGCTACCCATCTCTTCACTTCTCTTCTAGGTATATTCCTTAGGATTTCTCCTTCAAACAACACCTCCCAGCTCGCCACCTCCCAGTTTTCAACTGCCTTTTGTGTGAAAAAACAGTGGATACCACTGAGTAGTGAATATTTGAATAAATTGTAGCAGATCAATGTAATGGAATATTATGGTATTGTAAGAAACAAAGAATATGATGAATTCATAGAAATGTAGGAAGACCTCACTAAAGTGATGTCGAGTTAAGAAATCAAAATCAAGACACTATCTACACAATGTTACAATACTGTAACCAATAATAGCACTGAAATGACAGTCAAGCAGACTAATTATAAAGATCTGAATCACTGAGAATTAATGATGAAACACATTTTGCTCTCTCCTCCCTGATCCAGGGTATCTGAATATCAAGTCTTAGATGCGAGTAGGTGTAGGCATGCAGAAGGTATGGGCCAGTCTGCATGCTTATGGTATCCAATGACTCATTTAAGTTTGGGGCAGTTAAGTGGTACAACAGATAGAGTGCTGGACTTGAAGTCAGGAAGACTCATTTTCCTGAGTTCAAATCTCAGACACTTACTAGTTGTGTGACCCTGGCCAAGTCACTTAATGCTGTTTGCCTCAGGTCCTCATCTGTAAAATGAGGTGGAGGACAAAATGGCAAACTACTCTAGTATCTTTGCCAAGAAAACATCGGGAAGGATCACAAAGAGTCATGACTCAACAACAAAAAGTTTACTTAATAGAACCAAATCTTTCTCATCCTTGCTATTGTGCATGACAACAGATAGACTTCTTGCTATTCAGCACTCATTTTAAAAAAAGAAAAGACCTTCCACCCTTGCTCTTGACTCAGTGCTGACTCCAAGGACTTGTCTTCAATTCATCAGTGTAATCATTCTCTACCTGGGTCATTTTCCTTGTGCTGCGGTACAATAGTTGATCAAAGCCTCATCCATTTCTTTTCATCTCCTCCTTTTTCACTGGTCCCCACTTGACTATTTTCCTTTCCTCAGTTGAGACCACCACTGAAACCTCCTCCATTAGCTCCATTGTCTCAGATCTACCAAATCCCCTTCTCTTCAATTCCTTCCCCCACCTACTGCTCCTTCTGAATATTCTCTTGCCACCAGCAAACTCTCATCATGACCCAGATGTTATCTTTTCCACTATCAAGGCACAGTGACTGAACTACACTCCTACCATCTTGATTGTGGCAAAAAAGCATAGAGGTGACACTCCATCCCTATGTCAGCCCCATGTCTTATATCCTAATGAGATCCTCTTATTCTAAAGTCATAAGGCAAAAATTATTACGTAAGCATTTATTAGGTGCCTAAGTTGTGCCAAACACTGGTCTAGTGGTCTGGGAATACAAACATACATGAAACAATGTCTGCTCTGAACAAGCTTATATGTTTTTAGAGGCTGATAAACACAAAATCTATACAGAGTGAATACAAGATAATTTTGGTCTGAGAGAAGTCCTAGAAGAGGATTCTGAGGAAAGAAAGAAGGAAGGAATGAAAGAAGGAAGAGAGAAGGGTGGAAGGGAGAAACAAAAGAAGAACGAAATCTTGGGGTGGGGGGGGGTGGTGCTGGACAAGTGGAGGGGGAAGCTCCAGTTCTTAGGCAGACCCTTACCTTTCCAGGCTCTCCCTCACAATTCCCTCGGCCCATTTTGTGCCAGATGGTCTGTCATCTCCCAGGCCTCCTGCTCCCCAGGAGGACTGACCAGGAGACCTGGAACTTTTGTTCAATCAGCCCCTCCAGGAAGCCCCGGGGACTTCCACTATGTACAGCCTGAAAGTCTTCAACAACTCCGACATCAGGGGCTTCAAGTGCTGAGCCAGCAGGCAGAGGACAGTCTTGACCATCACAGACCCCCCTGCTTCCCTGCCTCAGATTAAATGCGACTAGATGGAAGAGAGAATGAAAATCACATAGTAGGGGTTAAGTAGTAGGACTAGGCCACTCCTTTTGAACTGGGATTCAAAGTGCTAGGACCAGCAGAGGCCCAGGGAACCTTCGAATTTTCTCCTAGAACACTGATCAAAGAGGAGGAAGAAGGAGCATATTTGGGCTCAGGGGCCCGGATTCCTTTTCATTTCTTTGACTGTTAACTCTTAATAGCCTGGACTGTTAACTCTTAATGGCTCTCAGGACCTGGTCAGAGGAGCCAGGGCACCTGGGGCTGTGACTGCTGAGTGAGCCTGCAAGACACTTCTCATCCCAGTCCCGATATTTGCATCTTCCCCTTTTTCAGGTGAACTTCCAGCCCACATCGAAGTAATGACTTGGAATTTGAGGGCCTGGATTCAAATCCCACCTATGACAGTTACTGCCTATTTTACCTTGGATAAGTCACTTAACCTCCAGAGGCTTCAGTTTCCTCATCTATAAAATGCAGGGCAGGAATTTGATTTAATGATCTCTGAGATGCCTGTCTTTTCACAAACATTTGTGAAGTATTATCACAATGTCCACTATATGGAAGGGGCTTAAAAGTTAATTGAATAGAATTTTAAGGTGCTTAATAAATGGTTGTTTCCTCCCCCACCCTTTCAGCTCTGGATCTGTGATACAATGATCACTTATTTCTTGATCCTGAACTAATCCTGATCAACCTGTCTCCTCGCTGATAATGGGCATTCTTCTAATTTTGTACAGTTCCCTTATTACTATGACTAACATTTCTAGAACTAGATCAGAGATAACTCTTGAGGTGAGCTTTGAAGGAAACTCTGCTTAGTATTTAAAATAACAAGAGTCACTAATGGGCCAAAAGCTATGTGTAAAACAGTTGTTCAATGGTTTTCTACTCTGTGTGACCCCATTTGGAATTTTTCTTGGCAAAGTTATTGGAATGGTTTCTCATTTTCTTCTATAATTCATTTTACAGATGAGGAATAGAGGCAAATAGTCACACCACTATTAAGTGTATGAGGCCAGATTTGAATTCAGGAAACTGATTCTTTCTTCCCTCCAAGCCCAGCACCCCATCCACAGTGCCACCTAGCTGCCCCATATAAGCAGTACTTAAGCTCTTTGGAGTGAACCCAGAAAATTAGAAAGGTAAACACTGTTCTCCTTTTTGTTATATCCAAAGACAACAAAGTTTCTTCTTTTGTTTTTGTTTTCTTTAGGCTATACCAGAAGAAAACAGGCTCAAAGAAGCATTAGGGTCTTCCCTTGAGAAGAATGGGAAGATTATAACTGGCAATAGAAAGAATGCAGAGTTGGTAAATTCCTACTATCTTTTTCTCTCAGGTCACATATACCATCAGTTGTCAAATTTTGATGTTTCTGCCACCACAATGGTTCTCACATCTATCTCCTGCTCTGTATTGCTACACCCTCTCCCCATCAATTTAGCCTCCAGCATTCTCCTCCTCACCTGGATAGGCAATAGCCTCCTCATTCATTTCTACCCTTCAGATCCCTTACTTCTCCCATCTATCCCCCCTATTGCTGCTGCCTGTGATATTCCTAAAACACATCTCTCTGTGTCACTACTCAAAAATTACACTGGTTCCCTATTGCCTCTAGGATGAAATATAAGCACCTGTGTTTGGCACTTAAAGTCTCTCACTGGTCCTAGTGAGGAAAAAGTAGTAATATTACATGTATGTTTAGACTCAAGTCTGTTAGAAACAATTTTATTTAAATTATTGTAAGTAAGGAGAATTTTGTTATTCCTTTTTAGGTAACAAGACCCTAGATATTAGTTGCCAGGCTCCTGGGTTGAAAATAATTTCTACTGAAACTGCATAGTGAAATATAAGGATGAAGTAACATAAAATTGTGAGGCTATTGTTGGCAAATTGCCTTCTTTGTTTCTTCTTACCCCTATAAATCAAGTGGGCACTGGTCAGTAAGTGTTGGGCAATGTGTAGAGGAATGCATGTATGTCTGCCTCAATGAGACCTGCTTGGTGGGATTTAGGAGAGTGAAGAAGCTGGAATGCTGTGCCTGTCTGCTCTGGCCTCATCAAGATTTATGAGTTGTTGTTCCCCGTTCTTTCTGGCCCCTGCAAGAAGGGTGATTAGGGGAGCCTGAAGGAGTTGGTGCTCCTATTATCAGGAATCCATTGAGAAGAAAAGACAAGATTAAAGTAAGCTTATTTAACCCTTCTGAAGCTCTCTTCCTGTCCTTCTGGATGCCCAGACCAAGAGTGAACCTGTTAGAGGTTGGAGTTCAAAATCTTCTGTGTCTTCTGTGTAACAATTATCATTATTCAATGTCAAAGCCCTTTCTACACTGGAGAGAGAAGTTTCAAACTGTAAATGATTCCCTTCATGTCCTTCATGATTCTGTATCACAAGATGATTTGAGGTAACATTTATAAAAAATCTTGAACAAAGAAAGGATCATTATATGTTTTCAGTCAGACAACATTAATCTAGTTGAATTCATCTCTACTTGATCTACACAGAACAAATAAACATAAACAATAATCCATTTTGAAAGAAATGATTATTATTAAGCAATAATTTGGGGAGATTCAGAATTTTCTCCTTCTAAAGATCTGATTTTAAAAAGTTTGGTCTTCTGAAGGACATTGCTAACAAGGTGACTGGACTAAATTTCTTTGTTTTTTTAAGATATGATCCCATCCTATTCAATTCACTCTGTGCTCTCTGTCTCTGTGTGCGTGTGCACATGTGTGTGTTTGTGTGTGTGTGTTTGTGTGTGTGTGTGTGTGTGTAATCCCACCAACTACCCAGATATTGAAAAGTTTCAAGAGTTAAAAATATTGTCTTTTCCTGTAGGAATGTAAACAGTTCAACTTTAGTAAGTCCCTTATGACTTCTCTTTCCTGTTTACCTTTTCATGCTTCTTTTCATTCTTGTGTTTGAAAGTCAAATTTTCTTTTCAGCTCTGGTCTTTTCACCAAGAATGCTTGAAAGTCCTCTATTTCATTGAAAGACCATTTTCCCCCCTGAAGTAGTATACTTAGCTTTGCTGGTTTCTCATAAAGTCATTAACCTCCATCTGTTCCATTCTAATTTTGAAAGAATTATTTTCTTTCTTTTTTTTAATATAAATTTATTTATTTAACTTTTTACACTCATTTTCACAAAATTTTGGGCTCCAAATTTTCTCCCCATTTATCCCCTCCCCCCACCCCAATACACTGAGCATTCTAATTTTCCCTATCACCAATCTGCCCTCTCTTCTATCATCCCTCCCTTCTCTTGTCCCCATCTTCTCTTTTGTCCTGTAGGGCCAGATGACTTCTTATTTCCCATTAACTGTATTTCTTATTTCCTAGTAGTAAGAACAATACTAAACAGTTGTTCCTAAAACTTTGAGTTCCAAATTGTCCCCATCCCTCCCTCCACATCCATTCCCTTTGGGAAGGCAGGCAATTCAATATAAGCCATATCTGTGTAGTTTTGCAAATGACTTCGATAACAGTTGTGTTGTGTAAGACTAACTGTATTTCCCTCCATCCTATTCTGCCCCCCATTGTTTCTATTCTGTCTTTTGATCCTGTCCCTCCCCAAGAGTGTTGACTTCAAATTGCTCCCTTCTCCCATTGCCCTCCCTTCCATCATCCCCCCCACCATGCTTATCTCCTTCTCACCCACTTTCCTGTATTGTAAGATAGGTTTTCATACCAAAATGAGTGTGCATTTTACTCCTTCCTTTAGTCGAATGTCATGAGGGTAAACTTCATGTTTTTTTTCTCAGCTCTCCTCTTTTTCTTTCCCCTAGAAAGTCTCCTGCTTGCCTCTTGAATGAGAGATAATTTACCCCATTCCATTTCACCCTGTCTCCTTCCACTACATTTCTCTCTCATGGTTTATCTTAATTTCTTTTAAGATATGGTCCCATCCTATTCAATTCACTCTGTGCTCTCTGTCTCTGTGTGTGCGTGCATGTATGAATGTGTGTGTGCATGTGTGTGTGTGTGTGTGTGTGTGTGTGTACGTCTGTGTGTGGTCCCACCAACTACCCAGATACTGAAACGTTTTAAGAGTTACAAATATTGTCTTTCCATGTAGGAATGTAAACAGTTCACCTTTGGTAAGTCCCTTATGACTTCTCTTTGCTGTTGACTTTTTCATGCTTCTTCTCATTCTTGTGTTTGAAAGTCAAATTTTCTTTTCAGCTCTGGTCTTTTCATCAAGAATGCTTGAAAGTCCTCTGTTTCATTGAAAGACCATATTTTCCCCTGAAGTATTATACTCAGTTTTGCTGGGTAGGTGATTCTTGGTTTGAGTCCTAGTTCCTTTGACTTCTGGAATAGCCTATTCCACACCCTTCGATCCCTTAATGTAGAAGTTGCTAGATCCTGAGTTATCCTGATTGTATTTCCACAATACTGGAATTGTTTCTTTCTAGCTGCTGGCAATATTTTCTCCTTGACCTGGGAATTTTGGAATTTGGCCACAGTGTTCCTAGGATTTCTCTTTTTGGATCTCTTTCAGGTGGTGATCGATGGATTCCTTCAATACTTATTTTGTCCTCTGGTTCTAGAATCTCAGGGCAGTTTTCCTTGATAATTTCATGGAAGATGATGTCTAGGCTCTTTTTTTGATCATGGCTTTCAGGTAGTCTTATAATTTTTAAATTGTCTCTCCTGGATCTATTTTCCAGGTCAGTTGTTTTTCCAATGAGATATTTCTCATTATGTTCCATTTTTTCATTCTTTTGGTTTTGTTTTGTGATTTCTTGGTTTCTCAGAAAGTCATTAGCCTCCATCTATTCCATTCTAATTTTGAAAGAACTATTTTCTTCAGTGAGCTTTTGAAACTCCTTTTCCATTTGGCTAATTCTGCTTTTGAAAGCATTCTTCTGCTCATTGACTTTTTGAACCTCTTTTGCTAATTGAGTTAGCCTATTTTTCAAGGTGTTATTTTTTTCAGCATTTTTTGGGGTCTCCTTTAGTAAGGTGTTGACCTGCTTTTCATGCTTTTCTTGCATCTCTCTCATTTCTCTTCCCAGTTTTTCCTCCACCTCTCTAACTTGACTTTCAAAATCCTTTTTGAGCTCTTCCATGGCCTGACCCATTGAATATTTATTTTGGATGTTTGGGATGGAAGCCTTGACTTCTATGTCTTTCCCTGATGGTAAGCATTGTTCTTCCTCATCTGAAAAGATGGGAGGAGATATCTGTTCACCAAGAAAATAACCTTCTATGGTCTTATCTTTTTTCCCTTTTCTGGGCATTTTCCTGGCCAGTTACTTGACTTCTGAGATTCCCCTCCACACCCACCTGGCCTCCAGATCTGCCCAGCTAGTGCTTAGGGTCTGAGATTCAAATGCTGCTTCCCAGCCTCAGGGTTTTCATCAGGGGCAGGGCTGCTATTCAGTGTGAAATTAAATTCAGGTGCTCAGGTAGGGGCAGGGCTGCCTCACAGGGCTCAGTTTCCTCAGGGGGTTTATGGGGAGGTCTTCAGTAATGGATTTGAGCTCCTGCCTGCTTTGGGAGCCCCTGTCCACTGCTGCCTCTGCTGCTGCCTCCCGAAGGGGCTTGAGTTATGGAAACAACCTGCTCCCCTCTCGGCCAGCCAAAACGGCTCTCTCACTGACCTTTGTGCCTGTGGGTGGAAGGACTTGCATGACCACTGGAGATTCTGTCCTTGAAGCCTGCTGGGATCTGCTCCTCTTGGTGCCACACAGCCAAAGCAGGGCTGGGTTCTACTCTGGGTCAGGTGCTTGACCGACCTTTGGTGTCAGTTTTTCAGGGCTCTCTGGAGCAGAAATCTCCTCCACTCCATTGTTCTGTGGCTTCTGCTGCTCCAGAATTTGTTGGGAGTTCTTTTTTACAGGTATTTTATGGGCTGTGTGTTAGGAGCTAGCATATGTGTGTCTTTCTACTCCACCATCTTGGCTCCAACCCTTATATGTAATTCTTAACGCATCATGATCTGAAAAGGATGCATTTAATATTTCTGCCTTTTTGCATTGGATTGTGAGGTTTTTAAGCCCCTGTACATGGTCAATATTTTGTGTAGGTGCCATGTGCCACTGAGAAAAAGCTATATTCTTTTCTATCCCCGTTTGATTTTCTCCAGAGGTGTACCATATTTAGCTTTTCTAAATTTCTATTCATTTCCTTCATTTATCTTGTTTATTTTGTGGTTATTATCTAATTAAAATTATCAGCAAGCATTATATGTCATGGGGATAAGCTAGAAACATTGGAGGTGAAACAAGGATGTCCATTATCACCACTGGTATTCAATGATACTAGAAACATTAGCTTCAGCAATAAGAGAAGAAAAAGAAATTGGAGAAATTAGAACAGGCAAAGAAACTAATATCTAGCTCAGAGAGGTTGAGGTCCCCCACTAGTATGGTTTTGCTGTCTGTTTCTTCCTGTAATTCCCCTAATATCTCCTCTAAGAATTTGGATGCTATACCATTTGATGCATATGTGTTTAGTAATGAGATTACTTCATTGTCTATGGTGCCTTTTGTTGAATGTAGTTTCCTTCCTTGTGGCAGCTATGTGGTACAGTGGATAGAGCACCAGTGCAGTGCCAGGATCAAATACATGGAGGCTGGCAATAGCTCTTGAATTTGGCCTTATAATAAAGTTAGATTGGATCAGTTCAGATGGGGAGAAATGTCCTGATCCTCATTCAGTGACATATTGGTCTCAAATGTCTTGGTTAAGAAGATTGGGTGTAGTTGAATTCTTGGGAAGGTCATGAGCCAGTATCCAAAGCACTGGAGAGATCCAGAACAAAGTGCTTTCCTTGGTAGGTTCTACCTGTACACTCAGTAGGCATTAGCCAGTCAGGAGGCATCTATCTATTAAGCACTTACTATATGCTAGGCAGTGAGTTAAATGCTGGGGATACAAAGATTCCTTCTAACTTCTGATGGCTTTCTCATTATTGGAGAGAGAAAAAAAAAAAGACTCCAAGCTTTTTATCTAAGGTTTAACTCTTTTTCCATTAACTACAACACACAGAGCTCTTAACCAAGAAAATCCATTTATCCAAATTAGTAACCAAATGGAAATCAGAGACAATGACCTAGGAAATGAATTTATTGAGGAAAAGATGATACTGCCCTGGAGGTCAGTAGATAATAGCTACCAGAATCTTGATTGGCTGATAGAGACAGAGTGAAATTCAAAGACATGTCTTCATGAGTGCATGAAAATTGAGTGAGAAGGAAGAGAGCTTAAGATCAAAGTTAGTCATCTATGGAGCAGATATTCCAGAGAGTACAGTGGAACAGTGGGCAGAATGGGACAGTGGGAGAACTTAGGTTGAGGGGGATGATGTTAATAAGGGTGCTAGCAATCTGTGGTCAGTGGGGGGATAAAGAATGTGGTTTGATTAAAGAAAACTGGGGGTCGAGAATCATGAAAATGGGAAAAGTATAAGAGGGTGAAAATATGGTAAACATTGAAGAAGGAGTTGAAGTAGGTTTTTATAGTCCCTAGGACTATAAAAGTGTCTCTAGACACTTACTCCCAGAGCATCAGTCTGTGTAGCTGGAAAAGGGGGGGGGATAATTTTCAGTCTGAGGCACTTCATTCCAAATTAAATTTGTGACTGCAATCCCTTGTCAGTTTAACTTGCACAGCACTGTCAGATACATAGAAAAAAAATTTCAATCATACTATTTATAAGGATGATTGTCTTTTTTAAAGCCTTTTATTTTTTTTCCATCATCAGAATTTATCCCAATAATCCTTCACCATACCCTCAAAGAGCCATTCCACAGAATAAATGATACTTACTATGAAGGGGGAAACTGGAAAAAAAAATCAGCAAAACTTATTAACAAAGCAAAAAGAAATTTGTAACTCCACTGGTTTCCCACCTCTGCAACAGAATTAGGTTGAGGTGTCTTCTCAAATCTTTTCTTTAGATTTATTCCAAAAAACCTTGTTTATATGAAACTGGCAGTGGTGGTCTGAAGAATTGCTCCTTTACAAAGAGAACTGAGTGATGAGAGGGGCCAGGCAAGGTGCTGCTTCAGGTTGCTCCTGACTTGATGGAAAGGCAGAACGGGAGACAGGTGTTATTTTATTTTATTTTTTAAACAATCTTCTGCTAAAGCATTTCAGGGGCATGGTTGGCTGCTGAGTTGGTCATCAAGGTAGTGGTTCAGTCTTAGGAAGGCAGCCCCCCATGTACCTTTTAAGCAGATAGGAAACAGGGCAGTGTGTTGGGCAGGTGGTGCTGCTCTAACTGCTGGTACGTCTATAATTTCTACAGGTATCAAGGATATGCTTTCATGAGTTTCATAGTGTTGGTGGTGAACCAGTAGAGGGTGTTGTTGTATTGTCCCAAGATCCAGGCCTGTGGCCAGCAACAGGAGAGTCAAGTGAAGAAATTGGCAGAGGTGGTGACTTTTTTTTTGAAAAAAAAGTTTATTTCAGGACATATTTTTCCATCTTTAGGAGCTGCAAACATTCATCCAGATAAGTATGCAGAATGCCAGAAGCAGTAACCTCACTTGACAGCAAGTAAATATTTTACAGAATGGGAGTTATCACGATTCATGATTCATTTCCATCCTGTTTATATGTACACATAAATGAACTCCCTATAAAAGACCTGTGCTATAAAATTTTCTTATTCCAAAATGAATTCGTTGCCTTGTCTTAATTAATATTTTAAAATAAAATATAAACATATCAAGGGAACTTTAAATGGTACTGTCGTTTTGTATCCAAGATTTTGAAATAAATTATCAGGCAGAGGAAACAGCTATTCTCTCAACTCAAATGCTTTAGGGAAAAATTTCCTATTACATTTAATAGATCAAGGCTAAAGACTCAAAGGTAAATGACAACCCCTAGGCAAGGATGTATAACATCCATCACACTTCTGTTTCTGGAACAGCATATGTTTTCAAAAGTTACAAATTTCTTTTTTTTAAATTTCTGTTTTTCTTATTTCTTTTTTATTTTTTTAAAATTTATTTATTTAACTTTTAACATTCATTTTCACAAAATTTTGGGTTCCAAATTTTCTCCCCTTTTATCCCCTCCCCCCACCTCAAAATGCCAAGCATTCTAATTGCCCCTATCACCAATCTACCCTCTCTTCTAACATCCCACCCTTCCCTTGTCCCCATCTTCTCTTTTGTCCTGTAGGGCCAGATAACTTTCTATACCCCAATACCTGTATTTCTTATTTCCTAGTAGTAAGAACAATACTCAACAGTTGTTCCTACAACTTTGGCTTCCAACCTCTCTTCATCCCTCCCTCCCCACCCATTCCCTTTGGGAAGCAAGCAATTCAATATAGGCCATATCTGTGTAGTTTTGCAAATGACTTCCATAACAGTCGTCTTGTATGAGACTAATTATATTTCCCTCCATCCTATCCTGCCCCCCACTGCTTCTGTTCTCTCTTTGTGTCCTGTCCCTCCCCAAGAGTGTTGACTTCAAATTGCTCCCTCTTCCCATTGCCCTCCCTTCCATTATACCCCCCATCCTGCTTATCTCCTTCTCACCCACTTTCCTGTATTGTAAGATAGGTTTTCATACCAAAATGAGTGTGCATTTTACTCCTTCCTTTAGCCGAATGTGATGAGAATAAGAAGGTTTATGTTTTTCTCTCACCTCCCCTCTTTTTCCCACCATTGAAAAGTCTTTTACTTGTCTGTTTTATGAGAGATAATTTGCCCCATTCCATTTCTCCCTTTCTCCTCCCAATATATTTCTCTCTCACCACTTAATTTCATTTTTTAAAGATATAATCCCATCCTACTCAATTCATTTTGTGCTCTCTGTCTCTGTGCATGCATGCGTGCATGCGTGTGTTTTTGTGTGTGTGTGTGTAATCCCACCAACAAATATTGTCTTTCCATGTAGGAATGTAAACAGTTCAATTTTGTTAAGTCCCTTGTGACTTCTCATTGCTATTTACCTTTTCATGCTTCTCTTCATTCTTGTGTTTGAAGGTCAAATTTTCTTTTCAGCTCTGGTCTTTTCATCAAGAATGCTTGAAAGATTCCTCTATTCATTGAAAGACCATTTTTCCCCCTGAAGTATTATACTCAGTTTTGCTGGGTAAGTGATTCTTGGTTTTAGTCCTAGTTCCTTTGACTTTTGCAATATCCTGTTCCATGCCCTTCAATCCCTTAATGTAGAAGCTGCTAGATCTTGTGTTAACCTGATTGTATTTCCACAGTACTGCAATTGTTTCTTTCTAGCTGCTGGCAATAGTTTCTCCTTGACCAGGGAACTCTGGAAGTAGGCCACAATGTTCCTAGGATTTTCTCTTTTTGGATCTCTTTCAGGCAGTGATCGATGGATTCCTTGAGTACTTATTTTGTCCTCTGGTTCTAGAATATCAGGGCAGTTTTCCTTGATAATTTCATGAAAGATGATGTCTAGGCTCTTTTTTTGATCATGGCTTTCAGGTAGTCTCATAATTTTTAAATTATCTCTCCTGGATCTATTTTCCAGGTCAGTTGTTTTTCCCATGAGATATTTCACATTCTCTTCCATTTTTTCATTCTTTTGGCTTTGTTTTGTGATTTCTTGGTTTCTCAGAAAGTCATTAGCCTCCATGTGTTCCATTCTAATTTTGAGAGAACTATTATCTTCAGTGAGCTTTTGAACCTCTTTTTCCATTTGGCTAATTCTGCTTTTGAAAGCATTCTTGTCCTCATTGGCTTTTTGAACCTCTTTTGCCAATTGAGTGAGCCTATTTTTCAAGGTGTTATTTTCTTCAGCATTTTTTTGGGTCTCCTTTAGCAAGGTATTGACCCGTTTTTCATGCTTTTCTTGCATCTCTCATTTCTCTTCTCATTTTTTCCTCCACCTCTCTCACTTGATTTTCCAAATCCTTTTTGAGCTCTCCCATGGCCTGACCCATTGAATATTTATTTTGGATGTTTGGGATACAGAAGCCTTGACTTCTATGTCTTTCCCTGATGGTAAGCATTGTTCTTCCTCATCTAAAAGGATGAGAGGAGATATTTGTTCACCAAGAAAGTAACCTTTTATGGTCTTATTTTTTTCCCTTTTCTGGGCATTTTCCCAACCAGTTACTCGACTTTTGGGTCCTTTGTCAATAGTAGGGTATACTCTGTGAATCTGTGAGATCTCAGTTCCTCCAAGGTGGCATGATCAAGAGTGTACTGGTCTGGACTCAGAGAGGGATTTTTGTGCCCAGAATCTTAGCAGATACCTCTCCACAGCCACTTGGCCTCCAGTTCCAATAAAGTCAGCACTGGGGGCTGATTTTCAGATAAACTGGATGGGCAGGGCCACCATTTAGTTTGAGACAAAGACCAGCTCAGTCAAAGCCTCCACCCAGGGCTAAGGTAAGACTCAGCTCTTCAATGCCCCCAGGGGTTTTTACAGTCCAACAATGGAGCTTCTGTATGGGCTGTTAGGCAGGCTCTGTGGCCACTGGCTGTTGCCAGAGCTATGGGAAGGCCCTTCTCCCTTCCTGGCCCCCTGACTTTTGGTGCCCATGGGCCAAGGGATCTGAGGCCCCGATGCTGCGACTGGAGATTCCGCCCCTCCTCCCAGGGTCTCATCACACCTGGCAGCTCGGCTAAGGCTGGGCTGAGCTCCAAGCTCAGCTCCGCTGTCCAGCAAAACCGATGTATCCCTGGGCCTTTGAGGTCACCGTGGGCTGGAAATCTCCTCCACTCTGTTGTTCTCCACTTCTGCTGCTCCAAAATTTGTTAAGAGTCCCTCTCTACAGGTATTTTATGGTCTGTGGGGAGGACCCTGCACAAGTGTGTCTTTCTGGTCCACCATCTTGGCTCCACCTCCCTACAAATTTCTTTATAAATAAATATAACATTATGCAATCAATTCTAATTAAAAATAGTTATTTTGCTTAGTCTACTCCTTAGGCTTTAAAAATGTCTTTTTAGCTTTAACTGGTTTTATGTTACCATTTTCACCTTCATCATATTGTGCTCGATCTCTCTTTTTAGCAATCTTCTTTCCGATTGTGCTTCTCAAAGTTTCATACTTTCTGTCCATTTCTTCATCAGGCACATCAGCCTCCATTGCTACGTCTTCAACTTTTTCCTGTTTGTGTTTAACATTCATTTGGACCATTAATTTCTCAATTTCTGGATTAAATCCTCCAAATGACATTCTTCCATACAAAAGATCTTCACAAAGCATAAAGTTCTGCTCCTCTATTATGAAACTCTCTTTCTCCTTAAGTTCAGATAAATCCAAGTGCCAGTGTTCTTCACTGATTCTTTTCTTTTCTCCTTCTTCTAGTTGTTTTGTAATTTCCTCATTCAACCCCCTTTGCATGAACTTCATTCGCATCAGATTCTTTGACAGCTTGCGTGCTGCCATGGCACCTTCACCAGCTTTCCGCTCAGACTGAGCCAGTCCAGGCCTTTTATATTCCTATTCCTTTCAAGATTCTCCTCCCCTTTTCTGTTTACATAAAGGAGGTGTGAATTTCCCACCCTGTCATGGTCCAGTAGAAAAATTCCTTTGTTTCCCCTAACCAATCACCACCCTTAGCTCTAGGTTGCCTATTTAGCACCCATTTAATTAACATTTAACTCTGGAAGGCTTTTAGGTACACCACTCTTCAGAAACAATTAAGTGAGAGTTTACACCCTCCAGGAACTGACCAGGCACTCTCCTAAGCACCTAACTAGGTGCTAAGTACCTAAGGTACTTGGGTTAAGGAAGGCTTCCATCTTGCAGGGAAGATAGTCTTTTGACAAAGGAAAAGGGCTGACAAAAGGAACCCAGTATCTCAGGAAGCCAAGCAAGAGTTAAACTTGCTTTTTCTGAACTTTGGACTAGACAACTATTATCTACTAGGAAGGAAGAGAGGGGAGTAGAAGGGATGATTAGGAAGGAAAAGAGGAAACAGAGGCAATGTCCAAGGGACAAGGGAGTTATCTACCTGCTACCTACAGAGGGAAGAGTTAGTGTCAAAGCTACTGGGTTGAAATGCCAACATGGGCCTGGGCAGTGGCTTTTGCCCTGCATTTTCTTTGCCTGCACTATCAGATAGCATTAACTAATGACTTGCCTGTTATCTGATAATCAGAGTATTCTCCCCTCTTCTATCTTTTGATAACTAATCCTTGAGAGGAGGATCACTTCATTAGGTAGCTTTTCTGTGGGTTACTTCAAAGACAGATTGTAGGTTGAGGAAGTAAAGACAACCACATTCCTTTTTCTGGAAGATGGAATACGAAGGAGAAAAATTGAGGATGGATCATCTGAGGAGAAGGTAGAGACAAGTGGTCTCAAAATTTGAACAAAATGATGTGGAAATTGTCTTGGCAAAATAGAACAAAATATAATTATAATTACTTCTGAATTGCTTTAAATCTGTTAAGGGCACCTAGGTGGAGCAGTCTGTGAGGTACTGGGCCTGAAGTTAGGAAGACTATCTTTCTGAGTTCAAATCTGACCTCAGAAGCTTACTAGCTGTGTGATCCTGGGGAAGTCAATTTGCCTGTTTGCCTCACATCTTAATTTATAAATTGAGTCAGAAAAGAAAGAGGCAAACCTCTCCAGTATCCTTGGCAAGAAAACTCCCAAATGGGGTCATTTTGAAGAGTCAGACATCACTGAACAACGACAAATCCTGACTTTCCTTCACTCTCTCAATGACTCAGGACCCCCAATTGTCATTTACCAAACCACATTTTTCAGCCACCACTGGCAAGTGACTAGTTCCTTAAGAATCAATAACACTAGGAAGTAGGAGATACTCTTATCCCCACATTTTACAGTAAAGGGAACTGAGGCAGGTAGAGGTTAAGGAACATGGCCAGCAATGTAACTTCTAGTAAATATCTGAGGCTCTAGAGAGTAGTATTTTTTCTCCTTCTGAGACTGTGTACTCCAAATTAAAAAATGTAACTGCAAGTACCAATCACTTGAACTTGCACATCCAAATTGGACTTATAAAACCTCACAACTTTAAAATATTCTTCCTTTCTAGAGGAATCTTTACTCCTTTGCCAATCATATACTAGAATTCAAGTAGGCAGAATTGGTACAGATTTGAATGAACATTCACATTTTAAAATATTATTTGTCATGTACAGAGAAAATGACAAGCACAAATTATTTACATGAATACTAGTCTTTTTAAAAGAAAATTTTATTGATATCTTTTGTTTGTTCCATGACTAGAATTCTCCCAGTATTCTTTCCCCATCCTATACAAGATAGCCATTCCATATTACTAACATTTATTACAGAGGGAAAAAATGGAAAGTGAAAGAAAATCAAACTGATCAATACATTGAAAACATGCAGAAATATTCAATATACCACACCAATTGTGCTCCCAAGTCTGTAAAGGGGTAGGGTGGGAATATCTTCTCAAATTTCTTTTTTGGGTCCATGATTGTTTATATGAAATTTAGCAGTAGTGTCCTGAAAAATTCCTCCTCTAGGAAGAGGACTGAGTGAAGATAGCAGCAGATAAAGGAAGCTGCTTCACATTTCTCCAGATGGAAAGGCAGATCTAGAGACAGTATTCTCCCCAGTCATTGGCAAAGCTCTTCAGGGTCTTGGATGGTCTCTGACTTGATCATGGAGGACGTTTGGTATTCAAGGATGGAAACTTATATCCTTGTATCAGGAAGGAAACATGGGAACATATTGAGTGGTTGGAGCTGCTTGAATTGCTGATACCATTTAGTTAAGAGCAAGAGTAGGGTCCAGAAGCCAATCCTTATCAATCTATAATTTTTACCAATCTGGGGATACATACATGAATTTCATTGTCTTGGTTTTGAGCTTCCAGAGGCTGGGGGAGGAAATGCCATAGAATCACAAAAATGAACTAGAATAAGAGAACCAGAATAGAATAAAGAAAAAGTCTGTTAATCAAGTAGGAATGTTCTGGTGTGGGTTTCTGGGAGTGATAGAATTGAATTTTCCATCACAGAAGAGTTCACTGGCTGGTTTTCCTCATATACCAATGCCAGAGCCCGTGAGTCTTTTGTTTCTAACTGAATGGTATCCATTGAAATGAGCTGAGTTTGGGTTCTTGTACAAGTCCACAAGGTGATGTGTCTAGTCCTGGAACAATGATTTCTATTTCACCGCTTGTACCTGTAGAGAGAACGATTATCATCAAAATAACTTTGATTGGCCAACATGGCAATCTGAGCCCAGTCAGTTGCTGCCCACCCTGAAGTCCTGTTTTGGTTGTTAGACTTTACTGTCTTGTCAGGGGTCTCAGCTAATGAATTCCCCTTTATCTGGTTGCCAGACTCTACTTCCCCTGCACACTTTAATGCTCAGTCACTGAGAGGGGGAATATCTTTTAAACAGTGCTATTTATAAAGATAATTTTAAAAAATAAAATTGTTTTGATATATTTTGTTTTTTCCATCAATTGAATATTTGCCAGCATTCTCCCCTCATGCTCTCCCAAAGTGTCATTTCATGTAAAAAATGGTATTTATTATGGAGGAGGGTCAGAGCAGAGATGAAAACAGAAAAACAAATTCAGCAAAACTCATCCATACATTGGAAAAGTCTGCAAAAATAAAGCATTTACCATACCCATGACCTATGTACTTTTGCTAAGGCAGAGAGTTGGGTGTGTTTTCTCATATCTCTTCTTTGGGTTAATGCTTGTTACTTGCAATTTCAAAATATTTGCTTTTGAGTGTTTTGTAGTCATTTGTACCATTGTCTTTGTCAAAAAGTACTCCTAAAACCTGACTCCAGAAGACTAGGCTGAAGAAACCTGACTGGCTTCCCTTGGAAAGCTGATGTCCCTCCCATAGAGCTCTCTCTTAAGGAAAGGGAAAAGCAAGAGAGAAATAGGTGTCAATTTCAGCACCTATACCCCGCCCCCAAAGCAAGAGGAGTTCATACCATCAACCCTTTTACAGAAAAGTTGACTTCAGACTGTAAGATGTCTTCCATGGTTCCCTGGGATTTACATCTGTCATTAGGAAATGGCAGCAGATGTACCCCACTTCAACCCACATTGGCAAATTCTGGGCTTGCCATCTGGGACACAATCTGTAGACCTCCTGGGATGAGAGTGGGGTATATACAGGCCCAGGGAAGGAGGTTCACAGTGGTCAAGTCAAGGGACCTGGTCATTAGTGTTGCTGGTCAAAAGGTCCTGACATCATTCTGTCCTGGTTGAGGTGGTTTCCAGCCAGACAGCACTTGACCAAGAATACCCTATTCATGACTGGAATTTCTGAGCTAGTGATTAACTGACTAGTCATGACTCCTGTTGTTCCAAAAGGTATTGAATGGTGAGCTAGCAATGACAGTTTGAGTCATGTGGTTGACAGTGTTTAAGTACCTTCATTGTGTGTTCTATATCATTCATTTTATTAAAAGTGCATTGCTTTCATGTAAAGCTCAGATCTTTATCAGTATTTACTCCTCCTAAAGAAAGAATTGAATTGGAATTCGAAAAGAAAAAAATTGGAATTGAATGAAAAAAATCTTGGGTGCTAAATTATTGTAGTAAAAATTTTAGAAAACAAAAACCCAAGAAAGTATATAGGATTTACAAGATTTTCAGAGTTCTGTTTTCTATGATATTTTCAATTACCTAGCTTTTGATTTTTCAGTTGGTATTTGAATTTCTTAAATATGACAGCATAACAATTTGCTAACTTACACCACGGAAAGTTATTTATAGTGAAGTCATGATAGTTTAGAAAGGCACTCAGCAAGATCTTTGGTAAATATTAAATTTTGACTTAAAAAGGACTTGTTTTACAAGTGAGATTTTCATAAACTTTTTAAAGATGTTTCCTTCAGCTTTCTGTTAGCAGTTTTTATATCAAGTACAGAGTTTGGATTAATGATAGAAAAATCAAGGGGTATTTGAGGACTTAAATTCTCTGAAGTTTCAAGTGAATTATGGGTTTTTAATGTTCTTATACCTTTATTCTTGATAATATCAGAACATAAGCTTTGAGCAGATTTCAACTGGTTATTGAAGCAAAATTCAAGGGAATATACAAAATTGTACTGAGACCTGTTTTATTAAAAATGTGGCAAGAACTTCTAAGAATCTATAAGAGATATGAAATCAGAGAAACAATTCTGTTGAAGAGTCTCCTTCAGAGCTAACCTATTCCAGAATGTCCAAGGCAATTGCTACCAGAAGAGGAGTTGACAGCATGAGACAACTTGATCCAAGATGAAATGTGCTGGTGAAATGAACATTGAAAATGCATTACTAGAATAGAAGTCTTGATATAAGCTAATGTTGTTGATTATTATACCTCATGGGCCTTTTACTTCACAAATATCAATGCTTGTGAGTTTTCTCAGGTGGCTTGAGATCTCCCTTGTAAATTTAGTCTATGGCTTTAGATATTTTCATTATAACTTGTGCTAACAATCTACAATTACTGTGTTAAAGCTGGATTAGCACTTTTGCCAGAAAAAAATCCCAACTTTTTTTAGTGTGCACTGCTGTTGATAATAATGATGTCAAAGATATTATAGGATTATCTTAACAGATAAGTCATCTATGAGAGATAGGCATCCCCCATTGATGAGAGGGGGAAATGAAATGATCCCCGTAAATTCTGTATCTTTTCCCCTTTGACTCTACTTACAAGTTAATTGATTTTATCTTCCAATTACTTTTGTCCTGTAATACCTTAGCACAAGGTTCTTTGTCTCTGACCTTAGTTCAGAATTCAGCTGTCTTGAAAGGATTTACCTGCAGAAACCCAGCATTTCAACTAAGCACTGATCTATCTTTGCCTCAGGAAATTCAACTGACCTTGGGAGATGTGTGTGAACACAAGGAAATTGGCCTTGTACCTGTACACCACAAACCTATTCTTCAAGGATATTTGGTTGGTTGTCTTGCACATGGACTCTTAGGAGGGAAGGAGAGGTTTGTTACTAGTTCCAATTACAAGACTTTCAACCAATCATGTTGACTCCTGTATCTCAGCTCTGTAACCAGTCTTGTTGCCATCAACTATGTGATATGACCTACTCTCGCTTGTTCTTTGTTCTAAACTCCTCCAAACCTAAAAGTGAAACTATCCTTTTGCTCTGGTTCTTTAGCATAAATGAAGGCAATCAATTGGCCCATTTATTGGAAGGACTGTGCCTCTTTGAATAAAAGTTCTCTTGTGCAGGGATGACATCAGTTTACCTTTTTGTCAAATTTCACTTATGGCATAATGCATTCCTTATGTCAGCCCTGATGAGGAGTAAGTTTTATAAAACCTTCCCCTCTGTTTCTCCAGATGTTGTTTATGTATCTTTGTAGATCACAGGTAAAACATAAATCTCTCTTATTTTGTGTGTAGAAGCAAGTGATAGATATTTCTCAACTGTTACTCTACGGTCAGCACAAATTGCTGTTCTCAACATCCCATTAAAATCTATGAAAAACACAATTTCTGAAGTAATTGAGAATACGTAATCAGCATTTCAGGAATGAAAACTCAACATGGTGTGAAGGAAGAGGGACAAGAAGCTTACCGTTAAAGGGCTATCTGAATAGACTAAATGTAAAGGATTTTTAACCTTTAAAGCTGTACACAAATACTAGGAATGTTGAGGATTATAGCTGTCATTACTGTTCTTTGTAGTTTCAAAGTCCTACAATTCTTTGATCATATTGTGTGCTGACCTGCTCCTATCTCCTCTTATAGATATATGCTTATAAAAGTGCCAAGCAGTGGTATATCCAGGGGGAAAAAGAGTCTTAGGATCTTTTTTTTTTTGCCAGAGTGAGCAGAAGAAATTGGAAATTTGAGAATCACAGCTGATAAGCACAAATGGACTGATCATTGGGAAACCTACACCGGACAGAGCCGATACGGGAAGCAACCACTGATGATATTTATCAAACTGAATACTATAAAATGAAAAAATAGAATTGACTGAGTAGAAGGAGACATAAGTGGTCATCAACACCAAGATGGCATAGGTGGCTTCAGTCTCGGGGGACCTTCTTGACAATTGGCTGGAGCTATGAATATACTGGACTTGTTGATGGTGTCTTTGCAGGAGAAGCATCAGGTAGCTACTGGTCATGACCATAAATCCTACACATAGGAAATCAGGAATAAAGTGCAAAATTATAAATAACAAGGCATTGAATGAAACTAGACTAGAGTCTGAACAGAATCCCATATTCCACATCCTTGTGTTGTTAATGCTTTCCTTAAAGTTCTGTATATTTCTAAACACAAATACATTTGCCAGTATATGTAAGATCCAGCAGAAAAGACAGAAAGGGAAAATGCATTTTGACATACTGGTTTTGAGTTTTGACCATATAGAAGAAGTAGTAGGGCTGATGGTAATAATCTGAAAACCACTCAGAAGACAGGTGATGCTGACAGAAAAATTTTAAGCCACTCTGTGGAGGAAAATAACAAATCTACATCCGATGCGATCCAAGAAAATGTTAAGCCTCAAACCAATCATTGTCTGGGGGAATCCCTTTGAAATAAGAACTAGAAAGTAGGCCAAAGCCAAGTGAAAAAAAATGAAGTGCATGGGCCTTGGTCTTCTTCCAGTTTGGAAAGTAAAGGTACAATGGCAAAGGAGGAAGAAATTTCCCAGTACACCAGCTCCTGTCTGGCTAAAGAAGACAATACCTAGAACTCAGTCAAGAAAAATAAGGATGTCACTAATTGAAGTACAACTATTTTCAGAACTAGAGAGAGAAGAAGAAAGGAAGAAAGGAAGGACAGAAGAAAAAAAGAAGCAAACAAAGAAAGAAAGAAAGAAGAGAAGAAGGAAGGAAATCTTTGCAACATTCCTAGAGACTATTTACTTTTAAGAATGAGACTTGTAACACTCAACCTGCTTTGTATTCATTGAATTTTCCTTTAGTTGTGAGCAAACGGCAGATGCTGAAATATTGAATGTAATATAGGTGAAGCAGTACCATGTCACCAGGTCATCAGGAAGCCTTTTTTTTTCAGTCACTGAGTTATTAAAGAGACTGGGAAAAGGAATGCTCAATTTTAATCCAAAAGTCCAGAACTGAAGGAAAGTTGAGACAATCCGCTTTTGAAATAAGGTATAATTGAGTAAAAATGAAGAAAAAACAACCAAATAGATTATTTAAAAATACTAGATCTAATGCATATATGAAGAAAGCTTAATTGAAAGGAAATGTATTATTTAAGTAAACAAAAATAATATGCATTATTCATTTACTGGGACAAAAATATGTAGTTATACTTAGAAATGGAAGGATCCTATGCTATACTTAATATCATATTGCAACTAATAAGTAATGATTCTAAAGATAAAAACCTTAATTTATATTGACATTTTAAAAATGTACTATACTAATGCCACATAAAGGATGAATTATTAAAGAATATAAGATTACATCAGACATCAGTAACACAAATGTTGTATATAAAAATCTATAGAATGTTGTTAACATGGAAAATTGGGCAAAATTGATCACACTGAAAATTCATGAAAATAAATTCAATGATAAGTATGTTATTAAGTATTAAATAAAAGAAGTACACTTAAAATAAGACAAAAATAGCCAAGACAGAAATATAAGGTAAATAAATATAGGATAATAAAACCATTTGAATAAAAGCAAGAACTGCTTAAGATAAGAACATGAAATGAAAAGAAATTATCAAAAATAATTTTCTTTTTTTAATAAAAAGGAAACAACCATATGTTGAAAGAAGAGAAGGGAGATTAAAATTGTAAAATAACAATTATCCAAAAAACTTCTATGAAAACTGACAATTTAAATTAACTAGTTTGAGAGATTTAAAATATCAAAATTAACATGACAAAAAGTAGATGACATAAGGAAGCTGACCATAGAGGTTTGGATTAGTGAGATTCCTAGATTAATTTATAAATTAAAGTCCAGAGGATTAAAAATTATTAGTCTATTTTATAGAAAGTCATATCAAAATTTCTATAAAATCAATGGGCAAGAAAATCTGGAAAATATAGGGAAAATGAAACTTGAGGGGCAATATTTGTTTTACCAAGCTGCAAAAGTACAATATGCCAATATGTATTAAATCAATCTATGGGGCAGTGTGGTAGCATAAAGTGACTGCCTAGGCATCAGAAACAGATACATTGAAGTGCAACCTCTGACATAGTGGTTTTGTGACCCTGAGCAAATACATATACTCTCACAGTTTTAGACACCTTAGACTCAAAGATTCAGAAAAAGTTACGATCTGTAGTGGTAAGGGAATCTCCACACTGGGAATTCCTTATTTCAAAGTAACCTCAGATAGAGACAAATGCTACTACTACTACTGTTACTACTACTATTACTACCACCACTACCACCACCACAACTACTACTACTACTACTACTACTGCTGCTGCTGCTACTACTACTTCTACTACTTTATTATGGTCATTATCATCATTATTGTTCATGTTACTATTTTGGGATTTTTCCTTTTGTTGGTGCTGTTGTTGATGTTATTAATTAACAGAAAAACAAAACAAAAATGTAACTGAAAAAATTTGTATGGAAACATTGTTTGATGATTTCAGTGCATTAAATTACAATGGTATGTGGGAAATTGGTGGAGAAAGTTGGTTTTCTTGCAGAGAAGCACATGTAGAGAGAGTGCTATATTTGGAGACAAAACAAATTGAGTTCATGTCTCTGTTGCACAACCCACTACTACTGACAAGACATTGAACCAATCTAGGCTTAATTTCTTCATATAAAACCCACATAGTACTTGCTATATAAATATCTTTTCCTTTACCCATCATCATAAGAAAGAAGAGGTTGGAGTAAATTATACCAAAACTATCTTCTGGATCCAAATATAAAATCTATGATAAAAGAAAAATGAAAACACAGAAAGGTTTTCCTCCATTATTTTCTAATGAAAAAAATTATTTACCTAGTCAATGTAGAGTTTAAGAAAGAAAAGCAGACATTGTTGTGATTCTGTTCATGATTTTTAACTATGCAAATCACTCTTCTATCTTCCATTGATACTGATGGATTGGGTCCCCAGAGGATGCTTCTCCTCAGTAATCTAAAGATAGCTCTGAAAGGTGAGAGTTTTCTAGTTCTTTTGTGAGTCTCTATCTGCTATGGTCTTTATAGCAAATCAATTGAGATAACTTAATGATCACTTGGAAAAAAGATTCCCTAAAAAGATGGAAAAAGAATAGTAAAAAGATTCTATATCATACTTTTACCTTTCTAGAGTTATGATTGACCCCAATGAATCTGCTAATCACCCCAAATGAAGGTAGAAACTTGTAATGCTAAGGAGATTAAAGATCTTCCCTCCCTCCCTCATTAATGGACCTGCCCATTAAAGGAAGCTTGATTAGGGGAGGCCCACACCTTTTGTTAATTTTCTAATGAGGCACTGGTTCTCCAGGGTTGTAATGCCCTCTGGCTCTGAAAAATTTATAAGTAGTCTGGGGTGAGGTTTTACTTTGGGGCTTACTTTTTGGAGAAAGATTTGTATGCCAGATGAGATTCTGGGAAGCTACTAAGTAGCAGCCACCCCCCAGCTTTGAAAACCCACATGTTGGTGCTTCTCTCTCTGGTAACTATGTATGTATGGTCATCAGTTATCTGTCTGTTGATCTGTGATGTATGCATTGCTTATGTTAGACAGTTTAGAAGCTCTGTCTGTTGATCTTTATTTCTCTATATTTTCTCTGAAGTTCAGGGTACTGACTTTTTCCCCTGAACTAAATGAATGATATATATGCTTGATTAAAATGTTGACCCCCTCCCCCACAAAAGTTGGTTTCCTTTTAGAAAAGCATATCTAAGAACCTGTGATAATAGGCCCTTCTTTGTATGTTGGGGTCCTTGCTGATACAAAACTCTGAAGGCTGTGATGGAGCTTCCAGTTACCTGACCATTGCCTTCTTGGACCTAAGGTTACCTAAATTAAGGAAAGTGTAAACAGAAGATAAACAACAGAAGTAATATATGCTCATAGAACACATGTTGACTTGGTGGGACAAGGGTAGTTGCTGAATCTTCCCATGTAGTACCTCACAGCAAAACTGCCTCACTCACTTCTAGGAAAGGATGTAAACTGCATGTAAACCCTGTTAGGATTCAACACCTCTTAGTCGTTAGTCCTGTGATTCCTTAACCAATTAGCATACTTTTTGCCACTTAAATAGTACTCTGAGCTATGTAATGTCTAGAAATCAGCTCTCTAAAGCTCCATTTACTGGAATGAGCATAGACAGAGGGTTTCAGTTCATTATCTATAACTTACCAAGAATGGCAGAGGTGGTGTGTTCACTGAAGATTGGCATGGTTTCATTGATTAGTCTTATAACTATAACTTTTAAAATTATTATTAAATTGTATGTGATGAAGAAAATAGGATGCCTTAGAGCTTAAAACACAAAAGGTTTTGGTATGCTCTTCCTACCTATAATATGCTCTATTTGGTCAATGATACTCATATTTTTAATAAATAGAGTAATATATCCCTTATTTTCAGAGCAGGAAACATTCTTACTAGTCAAATATTATAGCTTTGGAGACATAAAGCAACAGATTTAATTTTGCAAAGTTATATGTATATAAATATACCCATAGTTATATAAATGTTAATATGAGTGAGCTATAGAGGTAGAGGTAGCAAGAAAGAGAAAGTAAAGTCAACATAGGGAGAAAGAGATTTGTATATGTATTTATAGACAGATACCATTGACTTTTTTTTACACTCCCAAGAAAGAGAACTGCTGAATTTAAAAATATACTCTCAGACTTCCTGTGATCCTGAAAGCTGAACTCAGCTGTTAGCCCTCATGACTTGAGTATCTCTACTTGGAAGGAAGAGATGAATCTCTGTAGCTAGCTACCAGACTTGTTGGAAAACTGTCCTCTGCTGTTTAGCAGGCTAGCTCCCCATCATGCTTATGTTTCCAGGATCCAGGGTCACAGCATTCCCTGCCCACACAGTGGGGTACCTGGAAATAGAAGAAAGCCTATGACTAGGGTATTTGATAGAGAGAACATTTTTCAAAAAATAAGAAAATAAACCACTTGGGTTTAGAATGGAAGTTATCCTACAACTATAAAAGTAGAATTATTTTGTACAACATTTACCAGAATTTTACCTAACTGAGTTTTCCAGAACAATTATACTAAATGAAATATTGGTCTGATTTAATATTAATAACCAAAGAGAGAAACTAGACACACAAACCATTTAGTAAGATCTTAGTATGTGTTACTCACTGTGGAAAGAGCTGAGCACACAACCATAAGGAAGGAAGATCATCCCTGAATCTAAGGCGAGGCGTATATGAAGGACATATATAAAGGGTGTTGAAAATCAAAAGTTCAAAAGGAGATTCTCAAAGTAGCATAGTGAGTAGATGGCATGGAAGTGGCTAGATTTCCCTCCAGACAAAGAGAAAGCTCACCAGTCAGTGTAGGGGGGTCGAGGAGAAGAGTCCAAGAAAGTGGCAGGAGGAATAGCAGGAGTGTTGGTGAGGAGATAAAAAAGAATCTGAGAGAAATTTAAATCTCAAAGAAATCTAAACTTTTGAGAGAGAGAGAGAGAGAGAGAGAGAAAGAGAGAGAGAGAGAGAGAGAGAGAGAGAGAGAGAGAGAGAGAGAGAGAGAGAGAGAGAGAGAAAGAGAGAGAGAGAGAAGTTAAGCATTTCTTCAAAGTCAGTGACCTCAAATTCAAACTATCCTTAGACTTTGGGTAAGTGTGCAATCAGCCTACAGGAGATGTTGGTACAGAAAAAGCCTTGGCCACACTTAGACATGGGGGAGAGGAGGCATGTATAGCATCTCTTTGTGCTATGTGCGCTGATCAATAGACTTTTGTCCTTATTTGGAAGCTTTTAAAATTTCTCTCTATAAATGGAAAGCAATTTGAAATCTGCCCCTACCCCCACCCAACTGCTTGCTGCCTTGAGGTGCTATTGAAATAATTTTACCTTTCTTTTCCTTATTGACAAAGGGTGAGGCCCACCCCAAGATTTCTTTTGACATGAAGTGATCCCTAACTCACATGTCTTTCTCTGGGGGACCCCAAAGTCTAAACCCCTAGCAGAAACTAGGTCAGAGTGGACTCTCAATGCTCATTTCATCCTGAAATGGTCAGAAAATTCAAATGACAAGACTGGAAGCATAAGGAGAAAGGGTCATAAGCTCCAAATGGATTTGCTTTCATTAGTGCACAAAGATGAAGGGGTGGTACATGCAAAGGAATGTGCAGTGTTGAGTATCTGGTCTTGTGCTAAACCAGGTCATCAAAAGATAGTGAAGTCAAGGGGTACCTGTATTATGAGAAGTAGAGTAAGCCTTCTCCTCACTGTTTCTTAAACAAACTGATAAAACTTATGACAAGGGAAAACCTCCAGTTCAACCAAGAATGTCCAAAACTGGAATGATAAAACTCAGCAGAGACTAGGACTCAGTGCTTAGATGACTGTGGAAAGCAAAGATGGCCAAATGAATGTTGAAATAAAGAGGAGCTAGGATTAAAACAAAGAATCACCTACCCAGAAAAAACTGAATATAATACTCCCAGGGGAAAATATGAACATTCAATGAAATAGAGGACTTTCAAGCATTGTTGATGAAAAGACCAGAGCTGAAGAGAAAATTTGACTTTCAAATACAAGAATCAAGAGAAACATGGAAAGGTAAAAAGGAAAGAGAATTCATAGGAGACTTTTAAAAGTTGAAACTGTTTACTTTCTTACATGGAAACATGATTTTTTAACTCATGAGACCTTTCTCAGTATGAGGGTAGTTGAAGGAAAGATAGATAGAGGATAGATAGATAGATGGCACAGGGTGAGCTGAGTATAAAAGGATGACATCTAAAATAAAACTAAGGGGTGAAAGAGGAATATATTGGGAGAAGAAGAAAGGGAGAGATAGAATGGAGTAAATTATCTCACATAAAAGAGGCAAGAAAAAGGTTTTGCAATGGAGAGGAAGAGATAGAAGGTGAGAAGCAATGAGTAACCCTTACTCTCACTGGATTTGGCTTAAGTGGGGAATAACATACACATTCAATTGAGTGTCCTATCCTACAGGAAAGTAAGGGGGAAGAGGATGGGGTGTGATGATCAAGGGGAAGGGAGGTTGGGGGAGGGGTTATTCAGAAGCAAACACTTTTGAAAAGAGATGGGGCAAAGGAGAAAATAAAATAAGTGGGATGTGGGATAGGATAGAGGGAAATATATTTATTCTTTCACAACATGACTATTATGGAAGTGTTTTGCATAACTGCACGTGTATAACCTGTTTTAAATTGCTTGCCTTTTCAGTGAGGGTGGGTGGGGAGGGAGGAAGGGGAGACAATTTGGAACTTAGTTTTTAAAAAAATGCTTAAAATTGTTTTTACATGTAAGTGGGAAATAAGATATACAGGAAATGAGATATACAGGGGTATAGGAATTTATCTAGTACTATATGAAAGTAAGGGGCCATGGGATAGAGGGGTGATAGAAGGGAGAGCAGACTGGAGGAAGGGGTAATCAGAATACATGCCATCATGGGATGTGAGGGCAGGAAGAAATGCGGAAAAATTTGGAACTCAAAATTTTTTGGAAATGAATGTTGAAAACTAAAAATAAATTAATTTATTCAGAAAAGATAGATTATTGATCATTTATGTGAATAATGGATATAATATGGAAAGTAACCAAAAAATTGCTATTTGTCACAGCATACACACACTGTTATACTACTTAAAATAGGGCTCCAGTCACTTCTACACAATAATAATTATTTACAGGAGATAAAAATAATTTTTATTCTCTTAACATAGATGACCTGGAAGACCTACAAAACTGCTGAGTGTAAGTTGAACCAGAATAAAATGTAACTGAAACATGTTAAGCAAAAGAAAATAAAAGTACAGCATTAATTATATATATTGACAATTTTCTAAATAAATACTCAGCACAAAAGGGTCTGTTTCTATTCCAGTGCAAACCACTTCACTATGAACCGCAAACCTTAACAAAATAACAATCTGATGAATGAACCATAAAGAAGAACTATTCCTTGTTTCTAAAATGCTGTACCTCTTCCTGGACTTGCCCCCACACCCTAGTGGGGTAGAAAACAGGACTCCCAGATGGGGTTTGGGATCTACTCAGCAATTATTTATATCTATATATGCATGTACATATATGTACATATATATATACATATAAATATTTGTATATATGTGTGTGGGTCTGTGTGTGTGTATACACACACAGACCCACACACATTGATCTTTTCTTCTCTAGTTCATGCCACAAATGGGAAAAATGAGGCAATCAGGGTTGAGTGGTTTGCCCAAGGTCACAAAGATGGAAGTGTCTGGGGTGTAATTTGAGCTCAGGAAGATGAGTATTCCTAATTCCAGTCCTACTACTTTATTCACTGCATCTCCTATCTGAGCTATTATCCAGGGTACTTTTGGCAACATGCACTTTCCCTGATTATGTCTTTTTATTAAGTCTATTTTGGCTTGTTCATGGCCAGTACTATTTGTGTACATACACTACCTGTGTGGCTCTGGGCAAGTCACTTAACCTTTTTTGCCTCTTTTACCCCCATTTGGAACATGAGCTGGAACATGAAATGGCAAGCCACCTCAATATCTTTGCTAAGAAAACCCCAAATCAGGTCACAAAGAGTCAGATATAACTGAAACAAATTATAACAAAATCTTTACTTTTGCTTGGTCTGAGATCATGTCTTTTCTTAAATTCAGTTGAATCATATTTGATAGTGTTCCTGCCCTTTATATTAACTCTCTGTGTGTCTCTCTGCTTTAAGTGTATTTCTTCTAAACAACATATGGTTGGTTTCTTATCTCTCATGTATTTGACTATGTACTTCCATTTTATGCATGACCTTATCCAATTCACAATCACAGTTATGATTATTATCTGTGTATGTACCTTCATTCCAGTTTTTCCTTTTAGTTCTGTCTCTCTTATCCTTTTCCTCCTCAAAAGTCTGTTTTATGTCAAACCATTGTGGCCCTTTGTTTCTACTCCCTCTTATAATCCCTCTCTTTCTATTATTTCCTTCCCTTTTATTTCTGTATCTGGTAAGATAGATTTCTATACACAAATGAATCTGTATCTAGATATTCTTCCCTCTTTGAAGCATTTCTTATGAGAATGTGTTTTCATCACTGCCCGTCTCACGTATTTCCCTATTAAGTGTAAAAGTTCTTCCTTGTTTACATCCTTCTATGTGAGATAATTTACGCCATTCTAACTCTTCCTTCTTTTCCTAGTGTATTCCCCTTTTGCATTCCTTCATTAATTTTGAAGATTATCCAAACAAAATCAATACACATGCATGCCATCTTTCCATATAAATGCCTTTTTACAGTCCTAATAATGATAAAGTTCTAAAGAGTTGCATGTATCACCTTGCCATATAGGAATCTAAACAGTTTATCTTTATTGAGTTCCTTATGGTTACTCTTTCTTGATTATCTTTTTATACTTTTTCTTGAGTCTTGTCTTTTTGCATGTCAAATTTTCTGTTCAGTTCTGGTCTTTTCAGCAGAACCACCTGAAAATCCTGTTTTATGAAATGTCCTTTTTTTAATTAAAGGATTATCCCAGTTTTGTTTAGTAGGTTATTCTTGGTTGTAATACTAATTTTTCCTCTGAAATATATTACAAAACCATCTGCTCTTTTAATAAGTAAGCTGCTGAACTCTGTGTTATCCTTACTTTGGCTTCATCAAAGTTTTCTTTTTCTTTTTTTGTTTCTTTTCTGACTGATACTAAAATTTTTTGATTGACCTCTTTTATTTCCCCCCATTTATTTCTGAAATTTGGCTGTAATATTCCTGGATGTTTTCATGCTAAGATCTCTTATAGCTTTCTGCCCCTGACATTGTTGGAGAAGGATCACTGAACCTGTATGCTACCATTCTTTCCATGTCAAAGTCAGAGTCTCCCAAAGTGCCCAAGCAGCTCCTTATTAGAAGTTTTTTATCAGAGGCCTGAGCTTTGAGACTATGGATGTGAGCCTAAGAAGCCATTCTGAGAAAGGGGGAACACTTACAGACTGCATGTTGATGAGGGATCCAAACACCAATTGTTCCAGAGGCTTTGGTTTTGTTACCTATGCCACAGTGGAAGAGGTTGATGCAGCCATGAGTGTAAGACCTCACAAAGTTGATGGCAGAGTTGTTGAAACAAAGAGAGGTATTTCCAGAGAGGACTCTCAAAGGCCACGCACCACTGAACTGCAAAAACATCATTGTGAGGGGCATTAAGGAAGACAATGAAGAACATCCTTTAAGAGACTATTTTGAATATGGAAAAATTGAAATGATCAAAATTGTGACTGACTTAGGCAGTAGCAAAAATATGGGTTTTGTTTTTACTACTTTTCATGACCTTGATTCTGTGGAAAACAGTCATTTAGAAATGCCATGTTGTGAATGGCTGAAACTGAGAAGCAAGTAAAGCTTTGTCTCAGAAAGAAGTGTTCAGTGATTCATGTGGTCAAAGAGGTTGAAGTGGTTCTGGAAACTTTGGTGGTGGCTGTGGATGTGTCTTTGATGGAAGTGGAAACTTTGGTCATGGTGGAAACTTCAGTGCTCATTGTAGTTTTGGTAACCATTATGGTGGTGGAAGATATCATGGAAGCAGAGAATATGGTGGAAGTGGAGATGGCTACAATGGATTTAGAAATGATGGTGGTTATGGAGGAGGTGTAACTGACTTCTTTGGAGGAAACAGAGGCTACGGAAGAGGTGGACAGGGTAATGGAAACTAGGACAGTGGCTATGGTGGAAGTGGCAGCTAAGATAGCTATAACAATGGAGGAAATGGAGACAGCTTCGGCAGTGGTAGTGGAAACAATTTTGGAAGTGGTGGAAGCTGCAATGATTTTGGAAACTACAATAATCAGTCTTCAATCTTTGGTCCCATGAAGGGAGGAAACTTTGGAGGCAAGAGCTCAGTCCCTTTTGGTGGGGGTTTTTGCCAAACCACGTAACCAAGGTGGCTATGATGGTTTCCGTAGTAGCAGTAGTTATGGAAACAGCAGAAGATTTTAATTACTGTTAGGAAAGAAAGCTTAACAGGAGAGGAGAGCCAGAGAAGTGACAGGGAAGTTATAGGTTACAATAGATTTGTGAACTCAGCCAAGCACAGTGGTGGCAGAGCCTAGCTGCTACAAAAAGACATTTTAGAAAATACTGTTTATGTATGGGCAAACCCAAACCAAATCTAAACAAAAAGCACCCAGGACTGTATTTGAGACTAATTGCATCACAGGTTACTTTAGTTTCTGTTCTGTGGAAAGTGTAAAATATTCCAATGAAAGGTTTTAGTGTTGATATTTATGGACCCATGCTTTTGATTGCTAAATGTAGTAGGCTGTCTGTGATGTTGAATAAATGTGTTTTATTTGAAAAATAAAAGATCTCCTTTAGTAGGGGATTGGTACATTTATTCAATTTCTCTTTTATGCTGGGAATCTAGATTTCAAGAAGCTTCTTTGATAATTTCTTGAAAGATGATGTTCAGCTTTTAAAAAATTTACAGGTTTTTGCATTTTGGTTTTATTTAACAAATAGATATTTGTTGTATTTTCTTTTTTTTTAATTTTAATTTATTTATTTAACTTTTTACATTCATTTTCACAAATTTTTGGGTTCCAAATTTTCCCCCCTTTTATCCCCTCCCCCCACCCCAATACCCCAAGCAATCTAATTTTCCCTATCTCCAATCTGTCCTCTCTTCTGTCATCCCTCCCTTCTCTTGTCTCCATCTTCTCTTTTCTCCTGTAGGGCCAGATGACTTTCTATTCCTCATTAACTGTATGTCTTCTTTCCTAGTTGCAACAACAATACTAAACAATTGTTCCTAAAACTTTGAGTTCCAAATTCTCCCCATCCCTCCCTCCCCACCCATTCCCTTTGGTACGACAGGCAATTCATTATAGGCCATATCTGTGTAGCTTTGCAAATGACCTTCCTGATATTCATGTTGTGTAAGACTAACTGAGTTACCATCCCTCCTAACCTGCCCCTCATTGTTTCTCTTCTGTCTTTTGATCCTGTCCCTCCCCAAGTGTTGACTTTCAATTACTCCCTCCTCCCTTTGCCCTCCCTTCCACCATCCTTCCCCCCTCAATATCTCCTTCTCCCCCGCTTTCTTATACTGTAAGATAGATTTACATACCAAAATGAGTGTGCATTTCACTCCTTCGTTTAGTCAAATGTGATGAGGGTAAACTTCTTGTTTTTTTTTTTTTTTTCCCCTCAGCTCTCCTCTTTTTCCCTCCACTAAAAAAATCTCCTGCTTGCCTCTTAAATGACATATAGTTACCCCCTTCCATTTCCCCCTCTTTCCTCTCACTACATTTCTCTCTCACCATTTACCTTAATTTCTTTTAAGGTATGGTCCCATCCTATTCAGTTCAATCGGTGCTCTCTGTCTCTGTATGTGTATGCATGTGTGTATGTGTGTGCATGCGTGTACATGTGTATGTGTGGTCCCACCAACTACCCAGATACTGAAAAGTTTTAAGAGTTACAAATATTGTCTTTCCTTGTAGGAATGTGAACAGTTCATTTCTGGTAAGTCCCTTAATACTTCTCTTTGCTGTTTACTTTTTCATGCTTCTTCTCATTCTTGTGTTTGAAAGTCAAATTTTCTTTTCAGCTCTGGTCTTTTCATCAAGAATGATTGAAAGTCCTCTGTTTCATTGAAAGACCATATCTTCCCTTGAAGTATTATACTCAGTTTAGCTGGGTAGGTGATTCTTGGTTTGAGTCCTAGTTCCTTTGCCTTCTGGAATATCCTATTCCACGCCCTTCGATCCCTTAATGTAGAAGCTGCTAGATCTTGAGTTATCCTGATTGTATTTCCACAGTACTGAAATTGTTTCTTTCTAGCTGCTTGCAAGATTTTTTCCTTGAGCTGGGAGTTCTGGAATTTGGCCACAATGTTCCTAGGAGTTTCTCTTTTTGGATCTCTTTCAGGTGGTGATCGATGGATTCTTTCAATACTTATTTTTCCCTCTGGTTGCAGAATGTCAGGGCAGTTTTCCTTGATAATTTCATGGAAGATGATGTCTAGGCTCTTTTTTTGATCATGGCTTTCAGGTAGTCCCATAATTTTTAAATTGTCTCTCCTGGATCTATTTTCCAGGTCAGTTGTTTTTCCCATGAGATATTCCACATTTTCTTCCATTTTTTCATTCTTTTGGTTTTGTTTGGTGATTTCTTGGTTTCTCATAAAGTCATTAGACTCCATCTGTTCCATTCTAATTTTGAGAGAACTATTAAATTCAGTGAGCTTTTGAGCCTCTTTTTCCATTTGGCTCATTCTGCTTTTGAATGCATTCTTCTCCTCATTGGCTTTTTGAACCTCTTTTGCCAATTGAGTGAGCCTATTTTTCAAGGTGTTAATTTCCTCAGCATTTTTTTGGGTCTCCTTTACCAAGGTATTGACCTGTTTTTCACACTTTTCTTGCATCTTTGTCATTTCTCTTCCCAGTCTTTCCTCCACCTGTCTTGAAAATCCTTTTTAAGCTCTTCCAAGGCCTGAGCCCACCTGACACTCCCCTGGGGTGTCTGGGGTACTGCGGCCCCGCCCTCCACATCTTTCTTTGATGGCAAGAATACGTTCTCATCCTCGCCATCAGATCTGAAGGTCGGGATCATTTGCACTTGTTGGAAAAAACTCTCTATAGTCTTATTTTTCTTCCCTTTTCTAGGCATTTTCCCAGCCAGTTACTTGACTTCTGAGATTCCTTTCCACCTCCGCCTGGATCCACCCAGCTAGTGCTTGGCTTCTGAGATTCAAATGCGTTTTCCATGGCAAGCTTTAGTTCTGGCGCAGGGGTGGGGGCAGGGCCGCCTCCCAAGCTCGGTCCCTCAGGGGCTTTCTGCAGAGACTTTCAGGAACGGAGCGGGTGGGGATGGGGTGGGGGGCCCGCCTCCTATGCTCAGCTCCCTCAGGGGTTTTATTCAGAGGCCTTCAGTAATAGAGCGGGGTGGGGGCAGGGCCGTCTCCCAGGCTCAGCTCCCCCAGGTTGGAAAGACCTTCAGTATTGAAGATCCTACCTGCTGCTGGGGGATTCCTGAGTCCTGGGCCACTGCGCCTCAGCCGCCGCCCATGCCTCTGCCGCTTCCTGCCCCTGTCTCTGCCGCCGCAGCTTCCTCCCGAGGGGGCCCGAGTCATGGAGATGCTCAGCTCCCCTCCCCAGCCCAGCCTTCTTTCTCACTGACCTGTAGCTTCTGTGGGTGGAGCTTCCCTCTCTGAAGGCTGCTCGGGTCAGCTTCTCTGGGGCCGCAGCCAGGGCAGCGCTGGGGGTGGGGTCCACTTTCCGGAGCGCGATGGACCCCGGGGATGGCTCTCCAGGGCTCAGTGGAATGGAAATCTCTTCCCCTATGTTTATGTACCCCCTGCCGTGATTCAGAATTTATGGGGATCTCTTTTTACCTCAATTCCATGGGTTGTGGGCTCGGAGCTCATAAATGTGCATCCTTCTACTCCGCCATCTTGGCTCCGCCCCTCTGTTGTATTTTCAAAGTTGATTTTTTTTAGATGAGATATTTCACAATTTTTTTCATTCCTTTGACTATTGATTGTTTTGTGATATCTCATAGAATCATCAACTTCTACTCACCCAATGCTAATTTGTAAGAAATTATTTTCTTCAGAGATCTTTTGTATCTCTTTTTCACAATTGGTCAATTATGCTTTTAAGAAGTTATTTTCTTCAATGAATTTTTGTTTATCTTTTACCATGAGGCCAATTCTGTTTTTTAGGTATTACTTTCTACTGTACCTCTTTTACTAAGGCATTAATTCGTTTTCATGATTTTTTTCGTTATTTTCCTTCCTTTTTCCAATTTCCCCTCTACCATTCTTACCTCTTTCTTTAACTCTTCTGTGAATTTTTGTCCTAGGTGAATGCAAATAGCATTTTCTTTGAGTCTTTGCTTATAGTTGCTTGACATTAAAAATATAAAATATATCTGGAAGTGGGAGGCAGGAGAGTGTGACCAGTCTGTGCCAGACTGCTAAGGAGAAGGCTAAAAAGTTTGGAAAGTTAAGTTTCATGAGGAAAAAACTGAGTCCCACAGAGATTAAGTGTTGTCACAGAAGTCATAAATTTCAAAGTGAGGATTTGAACCCAGTATTTACTGCTTTTTTTAACTGTCCTACTATGAGGTACCTCAGTCAACCCTCATTAGTCAATTTTATAAAGGAGAAAAATGAGACTTAGGTTAGTTGGCTCAGACAGGATCATGAAGCAATTAAGTTTCACACCTGGAATTCAATTCTAAGATTTTAGAGCATATTGTGCTTCCAACTTTAAGAACATTTCCATTGTAGATTTCTCCATGGTGGAAAATGAAGGCTACGTTGGAGTGGATCTCCTCTCCCTTTCTGTATCTACATTCCAAGCTTTTACTCTGTTGATGATGTTTTGTGTGTCAATGGGTGGAGGAGGAAGTTTGGAAAACTTGAAATTTGATATAAAATTTTATGAGGAGGACACACATCATCTTTAATGGTATTGGTCTATGCAGGAAGTCATAGCCAGTAACTGAAGTAGCAGGAAAGGGACTGAAATGAATGGGAAGGAAACTTCTCAGCAGACAAAGTTCAAGAAAGGCTTGAATTTCCAGGTCAGCCTAAGAAAAACACTGAAGGCAAGCTCACTTGGGTTTCAGTATTCCCTTTATCTCCATCCCTCAGTGATTTTGTTGAATTTTCATATCCCTCTCTCCTTGGGAACCTGCAAAAGTTTCTCGTTAAAGCTGCTCTCAACTGTATTAAAAATGACCATAATTATAATTAACACATAATTCTTGATGGATGTATTATCTTTAATTATCAAAAATATGTGATAATGATTTTCACCTGGGACAAAATTCAAGCCATCAATGACACAATGACATGAATTCAATGTTCTTTGTCTTGCATCTGACAAGACAATCCCATCTCTGGAAGCAGACGGATTTTTGAGTCTATAACTGACTGCTGTCTCCTTCTCCCATATCCATCCTCTGAGGGGCCAAGCCCACTTCTACATTTCAGCACCACAGAACAGTCTTGTGAGTGTCATCCTACATTGGATTCTTTGAATTAAGGACTCAAGAGTCAGAGCATCACCTCTGTCCCCACAGATAAAAAGGGAGGCAGAGTGGAATCCAAATCCTCCATTTGCTGCCAAGAGGGAAGAAACTTTGAAGAAGATTCTGCCATTTTCCCTCATAATTCTAGTACAATATTGTCTTTTGAAAGTCTTTTCTTTTAGCCCAAGTCCCCACTGTGCCTCATCTCGGCTACTGAAGAGTCCCCCAGTTAGTCTTCTTTCTACTCCCCCTATTGACCATGGTGCACATTCTTCCAGGTAGAGTTTGAATCCCAAACCTCACTTTCATTCTATATATGTCCTTTTATCTCATAGATCCCAAAATCATAGGTTTGGGAAGGGATGTTTCATGCATTGTATTTGTGATTATTGTTGATTGGTGACTATAGAGTGGGAAGTGACCTGGAAAGTAATCTACCCCAGCTCTCAGAAGGAGAAATTAAAAACAATATATAAGTAACCTCTGTCTACATTGTAGCCTTGAATTGAATACATCTGGGGCAGGCATAAAATTTTCTAAAAATTCATATTCCCTTTTCTGTCCTTGAACAATTATCACGTTACTTGCCAAATGGCAGGCTAAGATCATTTGTTTCCTCCAGTGGTTTCCTGACCTTTAAAAAGTATTATTATTTGATCACAATCTCTGTATAATACTTTACATTGGCTGTGTATCTTTTCCAGAAAAGACTGGATATAGGGACCTAAGTTCTACTTAAGGAAAGACAAGGATGGGAGTGTCAATCTTCAGTGTGTGGCACCTTAACGTAGCTTCAAATAGATTGTTCCCTTTTCAATTAGTCTCTGAAATTATTTACTTCCAGTATTGAAATTAAGGTGGTTACTGAGATTCTCCCTGGAACCAAAAGTCAAATTTCCATAACCCTTTAGAAATGGGGTGACTGAAATTCCTGAGTCCACCTAGGGATAAAAAATGAAACCAGCATATCAGAGGTGAACCACCTAGGTAAGGTTTCTTATCTCTCCCACATTTCCCTACTTCAGTTCAAAACTTATTGTCCTCTGGATAAGTCAGTACCATTTTTCCTTTAAAATCTCTTTGTCTGCAAGTTGATATTTTAAAAATTTTAAGCCAAAATTCTATCAAAAGTGATTAAGACAAAGTTAAGGAAATCTGCCTGAAGGGAATAGGTGAGTATGAACAGTGATTATTTACTAGAAAAATGGCTTCCAGTTTCCTGAGAAAAAGGCTGAGGATAGATTTTCTTTTGGGACTTCTTATTTTCTTTTCAAAGTCTTCCTGTGCTGGTGGCTCCAGTCTACATCAGGGATGGACTATACTAACGTTAAGGTGACCTTTTCAGACAGAGACTCTGAGTATAAACTATACCCTCAGCAATAAACAGAGTAGCCCTGGACCTAGGAATGCATAGGAATTTATGCTGAAATATTTTATGGCCCATCTGGATGCATCAATCAGTATTATCTATAAATATCTTAATCTTTTGTTTGTTATTTGTCTGAGGAATACCATGAATGGTTTTACTTGACAATAAGAAGATGTACGGTTTTTTGAATTTGATGAATTGATCAATTTTCAGGATTTTTAAAGCAAAGATGACCAGCCAAAGAGATAGATTGTTCATTTGGAACAATATTTTCTTTAAAGCAATTATGTCTCTGTTCACAATTATCTCTTTGTTTTATTGTGTTTTCAAAATTCCTATAGTCCTACTGGACATGGAAATTTAGGACCTTAATAAAATATTTTCTTCCATGAACTTTCAGGGAGAGTGTAAGAGATAAAAGCTGTGTTTCTTTTTTGTTTCTTTGTATTTAGCATAGAGTGTATTCTGTCAGTAATATCTGTTCATATTGTGGATGGGTAATTTTGACAGACTTCTTTTTACCAGTACTCTGATTGTCCAAAAGCAAAAGCAAAAAGAATGAGAACTCTCCTGATGAAAAGTTTAAAGATTTCAAAAGCTCTCTATCTCTAATCTTCATTTGGTCTGGGAGGGAGAAAGATACAGAGAAACATAGAGACAAAGGAAGGCAGAGAAGGAAACAGAGAGAAAGATTAAGCTCATTTCCCTTCCTCTAGAAATTTATGACAATGTAAACTATAGTGACTCCCTTTGTAAGTACTGACTATTCCACGTGAATTTTCAAATTATAATTCTGAGTTTGTTTTGACTATTTTTCATAAACTGATTTTTCAATTCAAGAGTTCTCCTTTCCAGAAGAGTTTAAATCCAAGATAGAGGAACACACACACACATACACACACACACACGTGTGTGTGTGTGTGTTTGTACAAATATAGCCCCAGATCTTTATCCCTGTCTTTTCCTCTTCTGTCTTGCTTCCACTATTTTCTAATTTGATAGTTCAACTATATCAATATTTGTATAAGTGTGGGCATGTTTACACATATAACTTTGTAAAATTAAATCTGTTGTTTTCTATTTCAAAAATTATGATATTTGATAGGTAAAATTATTACCCCCTTCTGAAATTGAGAGATATATAATTCTACTTTTTAATATGTTTGAAGATCATTGAACAAATCAAGTATAGTGTAGGTATAGTGGATAGATCAAAACCTTCTGTGTTTTATGCTCTAAGCCATCCTATTTCCCCCATCACATATAATTTATTAATAATTTTGAGAGTTAAATTGACAAGATTAACCAACCAATCTTTAGAGAATAGTCACATTTGCCTTTCCTGGTACCTTATAAAAAGAATGCACTGAAATTCCTTGCCTGGCCTCATTCCAGGTATGCGGAACTTTGGGGAGCTTATTTTTACAGACATTGCATAGCTAAGAGTACTGTATTGTGAGAAAATTCCTCTAATTTGGTAAAGAATCAGTGGGACTAATATCTCAAGAGCTGTTGAATCAAAACAAAACTTCCATACCATATGGACATCCTTTTTTAGAAGTCAATGAAGTAGCTTTGCTGTGAATTTCTGAATGTAAACATTGGGCAACTGCCCTTGTCCCACTGAGTTGACAAGTGTTCTGGGAGCACATATTACTTTTTTTTCTCTTGTCTTTGTACTTTAAGGAACTTAGGCCCAAGAAAACAATGGTAAGGTGATAGAAAAATCCCAAAGAGACTTCTGAGTTTCCATGTACAACAGGGGTCAATAACAGAATCTCTGGGAGCAGTAGTATCTCTGGAAAAGTACTAGCATGATAGAGATTCCATTTGTCATTACTTCTTGTTATGGGGCAGCTAGGTGGTGCAGTGGATAGAGCACCAGTGCAGGAGTCAGGAGGATCTGAGTTCAAATCTTACCTCAGACATTTGACACTCACTAGCTGTGTGACCTTGGTCAAATTACTTAACCCCAATTGCCTCATCCTGGGTCATTTCCAGTCGTCCTGATAAATATCTGGTCATTGGATTCGGATGACTCTGGAGGAGAAGTGAGGCTTGTGACCCGCACAATCTTCCTTCACTCAAAACAAAGTCAAGTGCAAGTCATGTCATCATTTCTCTGATGGCACGGTCTTCTTTGGCAACGAAGGATGAACACACTTCTTGTTACACCTCAGGAAATCCTTTTTCTAATTGATCAGTGAATTATACTGATTGGTTTATTCTAGATACCATAGCAGCTGGAGACTCATGAGAATCCCAGAAAACTCCAGCCCCTGAGAGTATTCTTAGATAACTAGGAAGAGTTATTCTCTAGGGACCCATTCTGTCAGTGTAAATGGGAAATTTAAGAATAATTTGTCTAAAATCTAGTTGATGGTGATAAAAATAGAACCACAAGAATGCCTGCTTTTAAGAAACTTTCATTCTACCTTGAGTAGTTAATATAAAAATTTAGAAATCAATGGGGAAAATCCTTTCTACATCTTATCATTTTTCATTAGTCAAAAATTTTAAGGATCATTAGATTTGGATCCAGTCTTAGTAGCATCTTTTTCAACCTCCTTATTTTAATGATGAATAATAAGAGGAAAAAAATTACATATCACCTACTCTTGGGGCTATAGTGACGAAATGAAGCCTAGAATGATTGGTTCAATGATATATCAGCAGTAGCAGGTTACACAACAGGAATGTGAAACCAATTTACTTTGACCCCAATAGAGAACTTCTATCTTTAGGTGCTCCTCAACTAGGAAATATACTTCCTCCACTGATTGTTCATATAACCATTGTGATTTATTTCACTTGATTTTTTCCTTTTTTTTGTTGCTCTTTGCCTAGAAATAAGAAATCTTTTCAGTTTCATTTTGAATTACTTATTTTTCTTGCTTCTTTTCTATTAATATCCTCAACAACAGCCACGACAAGCATAATACCACCATAAATAATAATGTTACACTTTTGCAGATTTGATAATGCAAATACCGACTCTCAGTTTCTATGTTCCCTATATTTTCTTGATATTCATACATTTTATAGGAATGTTGATATGGCTTTATTTCTTCTATAAAGTAGGCTAATAATTTTGTGAAAGTTATTAGTTTCAATCATAAATTAGTCTAGGAATATCACTTGTCCAGAAGAGCTCTGTAATCAGCTAGCTTATGTCAGCTGCTTCTTGTCATGTAAATTTTGACATTCTGAATCTCTAAAACAGTCAAATTCATTTAAATTGTGAAATTTCATGGAATATTTATTGGATAATTTTCATTTTAATTTTTTTCTAATCCCTCCTTTCTCCTTTGAAAATTTTGTCATTTGAGTCTCCTTTAGTTAAAGAAAAATATTTTAAAAGTAGTTACCTTTCATTTCATGTTGTTTTCTTAATCAGCTCTAGTTTTCATTAGCTCTCTCTCTCTCTCTGGAGAGTTGTACTCCAGTCAGCGAGAGAATTTTTTTTCTTGACTCAGTTCTAGGTATTGTCTTCTTCATGCAGACAGGAACTGTCTACTGGGAAACTTCTTCCTCCTATGCCATTGTATCTTCGGTTTCCTAAATGACACCAGACTTAAGCCTGTACATTCCATTTTTTTCCACTTGGCCTTGGTGAACACCATAGTGCTTGTTTCCAAAGGAGTTCCTCAGGCAATGGTTGATTTGGGGATGAACCTTTTCTTTGATCATGTTGAGTGTAGGCTTATGATTTTCCTCACTGAGTGTAGGCTTATGATTTTCCTCACTGAGTGGCCCATGATCTTTTTGTCAGCATTACCTGCCTTCTGAGTGATTTCCAGATTGTCACCATTAGTTCCTTTACATGTGCCATATGGTCAGAACTCAGGACTCGTGCCTCAAAGTGCATGTTCCCCCTCTGTCTTTTCTCCTGGGTTTTACATGTACCAATACATATCTTTATGTTTGTGAATATGCAGAATTTTATGCAAAGTTGTTTGTTGTCCTTTGTCTTCAAAGAGGACCAAAATGACATCACCATGATAAAGTGAAATTTCAGTATGTATGATTGTAGCTGATCAGACCAATATGAGCTCAGAATGCTGTACCACAGGTTGGGCACAGATAGTCTGTGTGAATATTTTTGATGAATATCCTAAATTTGCACATCCTGCATTTACTTTGTGCTGTCTCAATTCTGCTTTGCTCAAAGAGCACAGCACACTTTCTGATGTGGGCATGTCATGCTGAGTGGTCTTGTGTCAGTGTCTCCCATGTTGCACAGTCAAATCCAAGATTCTTGAGAGAATTCTTAAGAGTATCCTTGTATCGTTTTTTCTGGCCACTATGTGATCACCTGCCCCATGAAAGTTCTCCATAAAATAGTCTTTTTTGGCAAGTGTACATTTTGCATTCGAATGATGTGGCCAACCCATTGGAGTTGCACTCTCTGAAGCATAGTTTGAATACTTGGCAGTTCAGCTTGAGAAAGGGCTTCAGTGTCTGGTACCTTATCTTGCCAGGTGATCCTCAGAATCTTCCTAAGACAGTTGAAATGGAAGTGACTCAGTTTCTTGGTATGGCACTGGTAGAGTGTCCATGTTTCACAAGCATATAACCATGAGGTCAGCACAACAGCTCTGCAGACCTTCAGTTTGGTAGTCAGTCTGATACTTCTTCTCTCCCATGTTTTCCTTTGGAGCTTCCCAAACACTGAGCTAGCTCTGGCAATGAATGCATCAACCTCATTGTCAATGTGTACATCCCTGGAAAATGCACAAACAAGGTAAGTGAACTTATCCACGGCATTCAAAACTTCTCCATTTGTTGTAACCAATGATTCCATGTATGGATAGTGTGGTGGTGGCTGATGAAGTACCTGTGTTTTCTTGGTGTTAATTTTTGGACCAAAATTAGCACAGGCAGCAGAGAATTAATCTATACTTTGTTGCTTCTCAGATTCAGAGACTGCATTGAGTGCACAATCATCTGCAAACAGAAATTCATGCACCAACATATCCTCCACTTTGGTCTTGGCTTGTAGCCTTTTCAAATTGAAGAGCTTGCCTTCAGTACAGTAGTTGACCTTGATGCCGTGTTCATCCTCATTGAAAGCATTTGTCAACCTGGCTGAAAATATCATGCTAAAAAGCATGAGAGCAAGCACACAGCCCTGCTTCACTCCATTGGTGACTAGGAAGGCATGAGAGCATTTTCCATTATCCAGAACCCAGGCAAACATGCCATCATGAAATTGCCATACAATATTGATGAACTTCTCCAGGCAACCAAATTTTGGCATAATTTTCCATAAGCCCTCACGACTAACTGTGTCAAAAGCCTTGGTCAGATCTACACATGCTTTGTACCGACCTCTGTTCTGCTCCTGGACTTTCTTTTGGAGTTGTTGGGCAGCAAACACCATATTGATTGTTCCTTGGCCCTTTTTGAAGCCACCCTGCCTCTCAGGTATATGACCATCTCCCTGGTGAAGGATCAGTTTATTAAGGAGGACTCTAGCAAGAACTTTGCCAACAATGACTAAGAGAGGCACCATCAACAAGTCCAGCTTATTCACAATTCCAGCCTTTTGTCAAGAAGATTCCCTAAACTTAGAGCCACTTACATTATCTTGTTCTTGGTGAGCATTTATATTTTCTTCTACTCAGTCAATTTTATCTCTTTCATTTTGATAAAAATTATCAGTGGTTGATGAGCATATTAACTCTGTTGGCCACATGTTATCCAGCCATCAGGTCATTTGTGCTTATCAGCTCTGAGTTCCAAATTCTTCATTTCTTCTATTCCTTCTGGCAAAAGAAAAGATCCCAAGACTCTTTCTTCCTTGAGTGTTCCACTGCTCAACATTCTATTTTCACCCTTACAAGTAGAAACATTTATGAAGCTGATCAAAGTAGGTCAGCAAACAAAAACATCAACAAATCATAGAGCTCAGAAAGTGTAAGGAAGATTAATGATAAATATAATCATCATATCTAGCTTTTATGTAGAGATTTAAAATATGAAAAATAGTTTGCATACACTTTATATTTAGCTTATCCTGATATTCTGTTATTGTGAACCTCCTTGTCTCACTTGAAGACCATTCTGAGCCCTCATTCCTGAAATATTTATGAAGTTTACCAATTCCAAATTATATTTTTGTTTCTCATAGAATGGGATTTTGAGAACTGCTCTCTAATGACAGCAAGGGAGAGCTGAGAAATCTTTACCAATTGTTTCTACATATGAAGTAGTCGAAAAAATGTTAAGTTTTACCTGTGACTTACAAAGTAGATAAGCAATATCTGAGGTAAAAGAAGAAGAGAAAGTTGTGTGAAACTCCTCTCTCATCAGGACTGATACAAAGGATGCATTATGTTTCAAGGGAAATTTACTAAGAGGGTGAACTGAAGCAACTCTCTGAGCTTTATAATATTTATGAAGAGGGACATCCTGCTTGTCAATAAATGGATCGATGGATGGCCTCTATTTATGTGAAAGATCCAAAGTAATAGGACAGTTTTTAAATAGGATTTGTGGATTATAGAACAAAGAAGAGAACAGGGTAGGGGATATCATGTGGTTGAGGGCAACACGATTAGTTACAGAGATGAAGTGCAGGGAACAATATGATTCACTGGAAGTTGGCAACAGGGGCTAGCAACAACCTTCTCCTTCCCTACTGAGAGCCCAGTTGCAAGATAAACAATCAGATATCCTTGAAGGACAACTTGGTGTTATAAGGAGTTTAGGTCCTGTTTGTTTGTGTTCACACAAGCCCCCCAAGGTCAGATAAATTCCTTGAAGCAAGAGTAGATCAGGGATTAGTACAACTAGATTTCTATAATTAGCCCATTATCAGCCAGCTGAATTCCGAATCAATTGCAGTGACCAGGAACAATGACTCAAACAGTTACAGAGGAAAAACAACAAAACTTGTAAATAGTCTTAATAAAAAAATGACATAGAATTTGTATTGATCATTTCAATTCCTCCCTTTGACCAATGAGAGAGATAAATCTCTCATAGATCATTTATCTACAGGCAAGTCCTATGAATTCTTTAATACTATCATTATAATTGATAGAGAATACCAGCACAAGATCTTCTGGTGGAAATTCAAAACAGGTTATAGTATACAGTAACTAATGCAAAATTGAAAAAGAATAATAAGGTTGATCAATTAGCACATGAGCCATAATAAAACTGTCAAAGACCATAGACTAAGTTTAGAAAAGAAATTTGCGTGACTCAAAGCAATTAAAAAACTCCAAAAGTCAAAGTAATGCAATGATGATTAACAACATTAACTCATGTCAAGTCTTCTTGTATCCCAATAACACACTCCTAATGTCCATTTAAACAGTAGATTTAATCTAGGATCCAGGATGTCACTTATAGTGCTCTTCTGGTAGAAATTCTTCTGGACATTCTGGAATACATTTCATCTTCAAGGTAGCTCTGAAATGGGGGTGGGGGAAGGTCCTCTTCAGTAGAGTTGTTTCTCTGGTTCCTTATCTCTTCTAGATTCTTAGAAGTTCTTTCTATAATCTATTATAAAACAGTTATCAATACAATCTAATACATCTTGAATTTTATTCTCTAATAGCCAGAAAAATCAGCTCAAATCTTACAGTTCTCATATTATCAATAATTGAGCTATAAGAAAAACTTTAAATTAGAAACCCATAGTTCACTTGAAATTTCAGAGGATTTAAATTTTTAAATACCCCTGTCTGCTTCTGTCTTGAAACCTTGTACTTGTAAACACTGCTAACAACAATCTAAAGAATCTTTACAAAATATGAGTAACTTCTAAAGTGAGTCCTTCTGGTTCAAAATTTAATAATTAGCAAATGAAAGCTGAATCCTTTTATTTTTTCTATAATTAATTAATTTATTTATTTAACTTTTTACATTCATTTTCACAAAATTTTTGGTTCCAAATTTTTTCCCCCTTTTATTCCCTCCCCCCACCCCAATACCCCAAGCAATCTAATTTTCCCTATCTCCAATCTGCCTTCTCTTCTGTCATCCCTCCCTTCTCTTGTCTCCATCTTCTCTTTTCTCCTGTAGGGCCAGATGACTTTCTATTCCTCATTAACTGTATGTCTTCTTTCCTAGTAGCAACAACAATACTAGACAGTTGTTCCTAAAACTTTGAGTTCCAAATTCTCCCCATCCCTCCCTTCCCACCCATTCCCTTTGGGAAGGCAGGCAATTCAATATAGGCCATATCTGTGTAATTTTGCAAAGGACTTCCCTGATAGTCGTGTTGTGTAAGACTAACTGAATTACCCTCCATCCTACCCTGCCCCTCATTGTTTCTCTTCTGTCTTTTGATCCTGTCCCTCCCCAAGTGTTGACTTCAAATTGCTCCCTCCTCCCTTTGCCCTCCCTTCCATCATCCCCCCCCCTTGCTTATCTCCTTCTCCCCCACTTTCCTATACTGTAAGATAGGTTTTCATACCAAAATGAGTGTACATTTTATTCCTTCCTTTAGTCAAATGGGATGAGGGTAAACTTCTTGTTTTTTTTTTCTCAGCTCTCCTCTTTTTCCCTCCACTAAAAGGTCTCCTACTTGCCTCTTAAATGACATATAATTATCCCATTCCATTTCACCCTCTTTCCTCTCACTACATTTCTCTCTCACCATTTACCTAAATTTCTTTTAAGATATGGTCCCATCCTCTTCAATTCAATCTGTGCTCTCTGTCTCTGTATGTGTGTGCATGTGTCTATGTGTGTGTTCGTGCATGCGTGTACATGTGTGTGTATGGACCCACCAACTCTACCCAGATACTGAAAAGTTTTAAGAGTTACAAATATTGTCTTTTCATGTGGGAATGTAAACAGTTCACTTCTGGTAAGTCCCTTAAGACTTCTCTTTGCTGTTTACTTTTTCATGCTTCTTCTCATTCCTGTGTTTGAAAGTCAAATTTTCTTTTCAGCTCTGGTCTTTTCATCAAGAATGATTGAAAGTCCTCTGTTTCATTGAAAGACCATATTTTCCCCTGAAGTATTATACTCAGTTTAGGTGGGTAGGTGATTCTTGGTTTTAGTCCTAGTTCCTTTGACTTCTGGAATATCCTATTCCATGCCCTTCGATCCCTTAATGTAGAAGCTGCTAGATCTTGAGTTATCCTGATTGTATTTCCACAGTACCGGAATTGTTTCTTTCTAGATGCTTGCAAGATTTTCTCCTTGACCTGGGAATTCTGGAATTTGGCCACAATGTTCCTAGGATTTTCTCTTTTTGGATCTCTTTCAGGCGGTGATCGATGGATTCCTTCAATACTTATTTTGCCCTCTGGTTGTAGAATATCAGGGCAGTTTTCCTTGATAATTTCATGAAAGATGATGTCTAGGCTCTTTTTTGGATTATGGTTTTCAGGTAGTCCCATAATTTTTAAATTGTCTCTCCTGGATCTATTTTCCAGGTCAGTTGTTTTTCCAATGAGATATTTCACATTCTCTTCCATTTTTTCATTCTTTTGGTTTTGTTTGGTGATTTCTCGGTTTCTCAGAAAGTCATTAGTCTCCATCTGTTCCATTCTAATCTTGAGAGAACTATTATCTTCAGTGAGCTGAAGTGATAAGTTAGTTTCTTCTTTGACTATTCTAATTCCTTCAATTTCTTTTTCTTCTCTTTTTGCTACAGCTAACATTTCTAGTATCATATTGAATAATAGTGATGATAACAGGCATCCTTATTTCACCCCTGATCTTACTGGGTATGTATCTAGCTTACCTCCATTACATATAATGTTTCCCAAAGGTTTTATGTACATGCTGCTTACTATTTTATGGAAAGTGTCATTTATTCCTATGCTCTTCAGTGTTTTCAAAAGGAATGGGTGTCCTATGCTCTTCAGTGTTTTCAAAAGGAATGTGTGTTGCATTTTGTCAAAAGGTTTTTCTGCATCTATTGAGATAATCATCTGGTTTCTGTTAGATTTGTTGTTAATATGATCAATAACGCTAATGATTTTCCTAATATTAAACCAGTCCTGCATTCCTGGTATTAATCCTACCTGATCATAATGTATTATTCTTGTGATAAATGACTGTGTTCTTTTTGCTAAAATCTTACTTAAAATTTTTCCATCTGTGTTTATCAGAGAAATGTGTTTATAATTTTCTTTTGCTGTTTTGGCTCTTCCTGGTTTACATATCAAAACCATATTTGCAGCATAACAAGAATTTGGGAGGACTCCTTTGACTCCAATTTTCCCAGATAATCTATATAGTATTGGAATTAACTTCTTTAAAAGTTTGATGGAATTTACTTGTATATCCATCTGGTCTTGGAGATTATTTTTTCTAGCGAGTACATTGATGGCTGGTTCAATTTCTTTTTCTAACATGGGGATATTTAATATTCAACTTCCTCTTCTGTTAATCTGGGCAATTTATATATTTTTTTAAGATACATCCATCTCATTTACATTGTCGAATTTATGGGCATGCAGTTGAGCAATGTAATTTCTAAATATTGTATTAGTTTCCTCATCAATGGAGGTGAGTTCACCCTTTTCATTTTTGATATTGGTAAGTGGCTTTTCTTCTTGCTTTTTTAAAAAATAAAATTGAACAAAAGTCTATCAGTTTTTATTTTTTTTTATGAAACCTGCCTTTAATTTTATTTATTGGTTGAACAGTTTTCTTAATTTCAAGTTTATTAATTTCTCCTTTGGTTGTTTGTATTTCTAATTTGGTATTTACTTGTGAATTTTCAATTGGTTCTTTTTTTAGCTTTTTCAGCTGCATGCCCAGTTCATTGATCTCCTCTTTCTCTATTTTATTCATGTAGTCATTCAAGTACATGAAGCTTCCCCTAAGAACTGCTTTTGCGGTATTCTATAAGGTTTGTTAAGTTGTCTCATTACTGTCATTCTCTTGAATCAAGTTGTTGATTGTTTCTATTATTTCTTGTTTAACTCACTCATTCTTTAGGATTAGACTATTCAATTTCCAATTAATTTTTCATCCATTATTCCGTGATCTTTTATTACATATAATTTTTATTGCATTATGATCTGAGAAGGATGCATTGACTATCTCTGCCTTTCTGCACTTGATTGTTAGATTTTTATGCCCTACTCCATGGTCAATTTTTTTTATATGTGCCATGTGTCATCGAGACAAATGTATATTCCTTTCTATCCCCATTCAGTTTTCTCCAAGGATCTATCACATTTACCTTGTCTAATATTTTATTCACCTCCCTAATTTCTTTCTGGTTTATTTTGTGATTAAATTTATCAAGTTCAGAGAGAGGGAGGTTGAGGTCCCCCACTAGTATAGTTTTGCTCTCTTTTTCTTCCTGCAACTCCCTTAACTTCTCCTATAAAAACTTGGATGCTATACCACTTGGGGCATATATGTTTAGTAATGACATTGCTTTGCTGTCTATGATGCCTTTTAGTAGGATATAATTTCCTTCCTTATCTCTTTTGATTAGATCTATTTCTGCTTTTGCTTTGACTCAGATTAGGATTGCTACCCCTGCTTTTTTTACATCAGCTGAAGCATAGTATATCCTGCTCCAACCTATCACCTTTACCCTGTGTATATCCCCCTGTTTCAAATGTGCCTCTTATAAACAACATATTGTTGGATTATGGTTTTTAATCCACTCTGCTCTCCGCCTCTGTTTTATGGGAGAGTTCATCTCATTCACATTCCCAGTTATGATTACTATCTGTATCTTTCCCTCCATCCACTTTCCCACCATTTGTGCTTTTAGATTTCCCTTCTCCCTTTCCCTCCACAAGAGTTTAGTTTTTAACCACTACCTCATACAATCTTCCCTTCCTTCTTTCAGCCCCACCCTTTTACTCCCCTTTGCCTTTACTACTTCTTTCCTCTCTTTTAGCCTCTCTTCCTCTTTCTTTCCCCTTCCTCCTCCTACATTGCATTATATCACACTAAATTATAGAGTTAAAAAGATTTATATACTTAATTTACTTTGTTCTTCCCTCCTTGAACCAAATCAGATGAGAGTATAGTCAAGCAATGTTCATTTCCCTCCCCTCTTTCCGTGTACTGTAATAAAATTTTGTGCCTCTTCCTCTGATGTAATTTAACATTTTCTTCCTCCTCCTTTTCACATATCCTGTTACAATCTCTTTACACACTGAAATCAAATTTTTACCATCACAACATTTACTTTATACCCGATCCTTTTATCTGTGTATATCCCTTATATATTTCATAATAAATATACAAATTCTCAAGATGAACAAGTATCATCTTGCCTTACTGAGATGTAAGCAGTTTGCCCGTATTTTGTAACAAGTTTTTTTTTTCCTGTTTACCTCTTTTGAAACCTGCATTGATGATTGAATTTTCTATTGCGTATGGACCTTTTTATCATAAAGGTCTGGAACTCCCTTATTTCATTGAATGTCCATCTCCTGGTCTGAAATATTATGCTCATTTTTGCCGGGTAATTGATCCTTGCTTGTAGTCCCAGCTCCTTTCCTTTATGGAATATCGTATTTCAATTCCTTTGATCTTTTAATGTAGAAGCTGCACGGTCTTGTGTGATCCTGACTGTACTTCGTTGATAGTCTTTCTGACTGCCTGCAGCATTTTCTCCTTTGCTTGCTCTTCTGGAATTTGGCAATGGTATTCCTTCCTGTTTTCACTTTGGGATCCTTTTTGGGAGTTGATCGGTGGATTCTGTTGATTACTGTTTTGCCCTCTGGATATTGGATTTCTGGGCAGTTTTCCTTGATGATTTCTTGGAATATAATGTCCAGGTTCTTTCTTTCATCATGGCTTTCTGGTAGACCAATTAGATTTTCCCTTATGGATCTATTGTCCAGTTCAGTTGCTTTTCCAGTTATTACATTATAAGATTTAAATATTACATTTTCTTCTACCTTTTCATTTTTCAGATTTTGTTTGACTGATTCTTGATGTCTCCAAAAGTCATTACTTCTACTTACCCAATTCTAATTTTTTCATATAGTTTTCTTCATTTAATTTTTGCATCTACTTTTTCATCTGTCCAATTATGCTTTTAAGGAATTACTTTCTCCAGATAGCTTTTGTTCTTCCTTCTCCCTTAGTCCAGTTTTCCCAATTAGTTTTTTTTGCCTCCTTTTCCTTTAGTCCAATTTTCCCATTTAGGTTTTGTGCTTCCTTTTCCATTTGTCCAATTTTCCTTTTTAAGGAGCTGTACTCTACAGTGAATTCTTTTTTCATACTTTTGAAATCACTAGCTAGTCTGTTTTCTATTTCTCAAATTTGACTTTTAAAATCCTTCTGCAGCTCTTTCAAGAGTGCTTTTTTTGTTTGTTACCAGTTCATATGCCCTTCTGGTATTTCAGATGGTGGTACAGCTTCAATGCTGACCTCTTTGATATTCATGTTTTGATCCTTGTCCCCATAGAAAGATTCTATGATATTTTCTTTCCTGCTTTGCTTCTTACTCATGATGATGAGGCTTTGTGTGTTGTATTCTCTGGTTCATTCAGCTATAAGCTAAAGAACCTGTTGCTTAGCTGACTGGTGTGAGAAAGAAGAGGCTAATAAAATTCTTTTTTGATTCCCTGAATTTGCCCTGGAGCTAGCTTGTTAAGTGTGGAGAAGGGGTAGTGTGGTCACAGAGGTCTCTTCTTCTGAGCTAGAGTAAAGGCAAGTTCAGTGGTTGGTGATCCTGGCTAGTGTCTTCCCGATTCCCCTGGTGTGTTGAGTCACGCCTTGCGTCCTGGTGTTGGTGGTTGTGTCTCCACCCCTCCTGGAACTCTGGATCTCCTCTAGGTTTGCTGAGGTGGGGCTGTCTGGGACCCCTATGGCTTTCTTCCCCAGAAAGAGGGATCCTCCTTAGCGATTTTCCTAGCCTCACGTGCTATGACACTGTTGGTGTCTTCTACTGATCCCACTGATCCAGGACTTTTCTGGGGAAATATTTTATGGTTCTTTGAAGGTCAAGAAGGGGAAGCTGAGAGAGCATCTACCAATCACTCCATCATTTTGACTCCTGGAAGTTCAAGTAGGTGACTTGCAGACATTTAATCTGCAGTCTGCTAGATACCTGCAGATACCTGGGGCCCCATGGTTCTCACTTGCTCGGTTCTCCTGCACTCCTGTCTTGAGCTGTTATACCTGAGATTCACAGTGTTGCTGCTACCTGAGACCATCCTGTGACTTCCCTCTTGGCCCTGCTGTGGTGGGGAAACTCTGGACTCTGTGTGTTGTTCTTCCCCTTCAGAATAGAACCTTTCTATAGACCTTCTAATCTGTCCTGGGCTGTGAATCTCCCACACTCTGTCTCCTATTCGATTCCGCCCTTCCAAAATTTGGTCTGATTTTCCTTTTACAGAGATCTGAAGGAGTTTGTGTAAGAATTTAGGTGAGCAGTTGCTCTAACTCTGCCATCTTGATGCTGCCCCTGAAGTGATTTTCTTAAAGCACAGTTCTGACCATATCATCTCTTCTACTCAATAAACTCCTATGATTTTTCCACAATTAAATTCAAAACCCTCTAGCATGCTCCAGCCTTAGCAGTCTACTTACACCTTACTCCCTGCTATACACTCTTCTTCAAGAGAAACTGGCCTCCTTGCTATTTTGCCAAGCAAACATTTCATCTTTTGGCTCTGGGAATTTTTTGGGAGCCTCCTCCCGTTCATGCCGTGGATTCTCTCCGTTCTTTTCTCTGCCTACTGCTTTTCTTTAAGTGTCAGCTGAAATCCCATATTGGGCAGAAAGACTTTCCCAGCTCCTCTCCTTCCATCTTCTATTAATTTCCTGTTTATCCTGTGCAGACTTTATTTGAAAATAATTTTTTGCAAATATTTGTGTGATTTCTCATTTTATCACTTTTGATCTATTTGGTCATCAGCAAGTCCTAAAGTCGGTACCTCAGATCATAAACTGTCCAAAATCCTCTCTGATAATCATTTCTTGACGTGTGTTTTTAGTAATGAAACAAAACCATTTACAACTTTTTGTAGGTATCAAATATTCATAATAATAGCAATATTTTATATCGGTTGACAAAAACAAATGTTTCTTGCGCTACAGTAAAGCTTTTTTTCTACTATTATCAGCATGTCTTCAATACAAAAAATACCTGAAATTTGGTTTTGCTTCAAGTGAGTGTAGCATACATGTAGTTCTAGGAGTACAGACTCATAGCATATCTTGACCTTGGGATACACATGTTCTCAGGAATACAGAAACTGAGAGTCCAAGTTTTAGCAGTAAGTACTACATCTATATGATACAAAAAATACTTTTAATGTCACAGATATGGTTTTCAAGAAGGTTGTAACTGTTTCTCTGTTGGCCAGGATCCATGAAGACCTCCTGCAAGTGTGATTTTTTTTTTTAATAAGAAGGATCATCCCCTGAATAAGTAGTTGAAGAGCCTTGTTCACTGAATGAATGCTACCTCACTCAAATTGAGAACCTGAAAACACCTTAGCCTAAAATGGCCAGAGTTTCTCATCGCATCCTGTACCATCTCCACTCATCCAGACTGATATCTGACCACTAGACCCAGATGGCTCTGGTGGAGAACGTGAGGCTGGTGACCCTGCCAGTCTCCCCTCCCTCACATCAAAGTCAAGGGCAAGTCCTGTCATCATGTCCCTGATGTCATGGTCCTCTTCAAGAATGAAGGATAAATATAATTCTGCTTACAAAAGGAATTTAAATTCTTGTCCCGACCTGCGGGACAAGAACGCGGACCCTGGAAGAAAGGAGAGGGTGGGGGCCAGGAGACGCGAAGAACGGAGACCAGACAGGCTTTCTGAGCGAGTCTCGTTTATTGAGGGGTAGGGTAGCAGTAATTATAGTGGTGACAGAGGGAGTAGGGGGTTTACAGCAAGCAGCAGTGGGAGGGGTAGTAAGATGTTTCAGATATCTTACAAGGGCAGGATGTTTGCTCCCAGCGGCAGTCCAGACCTTTATCTTGATAATAGATGCCGTGGCTCCCCACAGATTCTCTTGAAGTAGGTGGGTCTATTCTCACTTAAGTACTGAGGTGTTTTGCATGTTGCACCATATGAAAAGATATGACTTTGGATTGCTGGATAGAATGCTGATATGATGCTGCAGACCCACATGAGGGGCAAGGTTGTTACTGGAACTTTTTCAGGACAAGACACTCGTGTTTCAATATATTATTCAGGGAAAAGACTTTGGAAACTGTAGTCATTTAGGGAGATGTAGCTTCTCAATATGTCCTTTACTTCCAGCGTCCCTCCCTAGGAGCTTTATAGAGAGAATTTCCCCTTAATTGAGTTTGGGGTCTCTCTCCTGGTTGAACTTAGATCGTATCTTAGTCCAATATAAAGAAGTAATTCTTTCTAGCATATTTTCTTGTATATTCTCATCTCCATCACCTCTTCAATTCTATTTACTATTGACTTAGATAAATGAGTTTGTATTCTAATATATATGTATACCTATATTTATGTGTGTGTATACACACACACGCACACACATTGTTGTTTGTCTTTCTCATTGTATTGTGAGATTCTGGAAAGCAGATTTTTTTGGTTCTTTGCTTCACTTTGTTTCCCTAACATTTAGGATAGTGTGTGGCACATAGCACATATTTAATACATGTTTATTAAGTGATTAATTGATTGGGACCACAAAATGACCAGCACGATTTGAAAAAAATGATATATGATCTCTTTCTTTGTGCTACAAATCTGGGAAAGTCTTTTCTTCTTTATTGATTTTGAGTTTACAACATTCAGTTCCATAAGCTTTTGATTTTTAATTTTTCTCCCCCTTTCTCCCTGCCACCTTCTCAAGACACCATGCTATCTGTTACAAGCTCCACATGTACATTCATGTTAAACATATTTTCATATTAGTCATGTTGTAAAAAGAATTATAACCATTGAAATGAACTACAAGAAAGAAAAAAAACATAGCAAAACAAAAGCAAAAAGAGAGAGAGGAAAGATTGTGTTTCGATCTGCATTCAGATACAAAGTTCTTTCTCTGGATGTGGATAGCATTTTCCACCATGAACCTTTAGGAGCCTTCTTAGAACTTTGCATGGCTGAGAAGACTCAAGGTTATCAAAATTAACCATCACACAGTGTGGTTGTAAATGTGTACAGTGTTGTCCTGGTTCTTCCTCTTCACTTATCATGAGTTTGTATAAGTGGTTCCAGGATTCTCTGAAGTCCAATATATGGTACAACTATAGTACAACTGAATTCCATTACGGTCTTATGCCACAACTTGTTCAGCCATTCCTATCTGCAATGTTTTTATGACATTACACATTAACAAATCATCACTGTTCATAATAATGATGCATCTCAGAAGTCAGAAGTTAGCCAGACTCTAACAGGCTGAAGATGTAGCAGTTGGCACCATTTGTAAGTCCCTCTCTTTTGTCCACACAGGTAGACAAGCTCATTGTTTTGGAATCTCCTGTCTCTTTAATGGGAGAATGAGGTTCTTGGTGTTTTGTATTTCTCATATTAAATTCAAAATTTAAAAAAAGTTTTAATATAAAGTATCATATCCAGAATGGAAAGGAGAGAAGGAAATAACTATGTACTAGTTACACAAATATTAATCAGGTATGGAACAAGCAGTTTCATTCCCACACATTAAAAAAGGATCCTTAGCAATACAGATTTTTAAATTCATGATAGTTGGTACAGAGGCTAGTATTATTGTTTTTTTGTTTTTGCTTTATGTAGCAGTTGGAATTAAGAGACTTGCCCAGAGTTACACAGCTAGTGTTAAGTGTTGAAGGCCCAATTTAAACTCAGGTCCTACTGACTCCAGGACTATTGTTCTATGCACTATGGCATCATCTAGTTGCTCCTAAACTTTGTAAGAAATTTTGAGGGTGAAGACAAGATGGCAGAGTAAAGGCTGTGATTCACACGAGCTATCCCCCATGCCCCTTTAGCACCCACAAAAAGATTAAAACAGTTCTTCAGTTCATGTCATCCTAGAAGGTCAGCACGAAAGGTCTCTGGCAAAAAGGTGGACCAATGCAAACCAAACCCTAGCATAACAGGAATAGGCCTTGGGGCAATTGAATCAGTGGTATCAGTGGCAATGCCCAGACCTTTCAGTTCACAGATGCCTGTGATGGCAACCAAATTAAGCTCTTTTGTTGTTTTTGTTTTATTAAAAGTGCCTCTGTTTGAATAATATGATTAAAGAAGATGCTTCCCCTCCTTGATGGACCTGCCCATTGTGGGAAGCTTCATTAGGGGAGTTGTTTTGTAGGAGGGTCTTAAGTACCTTTTGTTTTTTCTTTTGAGGCACTGGCTCAGAGCGTTATGATACTCACTCTAAAAAGTCTGTAAATACTCTGAGAGTCATGTTTTACTTTGTGGTTTAATTTTTGTAAGAAGGTTTGAGTGCCAGAAGAGGACTCTGGAAAGCCACTAAGGAGTCTTCCAGGCTTTGAGATACTGAGATTTTCCCTCTCTGGTAGAGATGTGTACATGGAGACATGTCTGCTGACTTTGGATTTCTCTTTATTTTTTTCTAAAATTTTGATTTTGTTTTTCTCTCATACCTGTGCTTGATTAAAGTGATTGTTAAACTCTCAAAAAGTTGCCTTTCCTTTTAAAGAAACAGATCAAAGAATCCATGGTAGGAAGTCTCCCTGTATGTGTTGGGGTGCTTACTGATACAATGCCAAAGACAAATTGGAAGGAGAGCAGGAAAAGTCTGTCATACCTGGGTGAGAGTGGAGCACTGTCCAATGAAGTCTGTGTCAGCACAACCATTGCTCCAGAAAAGCAGGAGCAGACCTTGGGAGCCACTATATCAGCAGTGCCAACAGCTGCTTCCAGATCTCTCAGTCCACAGATAGTAAGGGATCAAAACACTGGTTAACAGGAGATTACAGAGGTCTTTTTCTTGGCACTCAGGCAGCATTTCTTGCTTTGCCCGTGCTCTTATCTAGTCTCAGTCCAGGCTGAGCATCCTGACGAGGATGGAACTGATACTTTTATACAGAAAACCTCTACGAGAAGATGTGCACGGAATTAAGCCTGAGGTACTCTGGAGGCAGCAGCAGAAGTGCTTATATGGAATTCAGGAGTATCAAGTAAATGAATTAAGTAATCCAGGTGGGCTGTGGTGGTCCAGTTGCCTAGGGCAGAGACTCCAGCATTTTGGGCTACTGTATGGGAAAAATAAGGAACTGTGTTGCTCTTGAAGACATAGTCTTTTACTTTTAGGGATTAAGATCCCATCCCCATCAGTCCCAGATCAATAAGAAGCACTGGTACATTACAGAGGCCACAGTGGAGCAGGGACTATGCAGTTCAGGGTAGAAAAGAGTACCTTTGTTCTCTCATAGGCTATCAGACCAGAGCACAGGCCAAGAGAGTAGTAAACTCCTCTCCTTAGATCATAATACCTTGGAAGAACTGAGAACTTTTAAGTCCCTAGAATATCTCTGAAAATAGCTATACAAAATTCCTGAAGCTTGGGCCACTGTATCCTCCACCCTAGAAGCAAGGCCTACTTTAACAAAGAGTAAAAACAAAATAATAGATTGGGAAAATGAACAAACAACAGAAAAATATTGACCATACAAAGTTACTATAATGACAAGGAAGATGAAAACACACACTCAGAAGAAGATAAAGTGAAAGTTCCTATATTCAAAGCTTCCTACAGAAATATGAATTGGTCTCAGACTATAGAAGAGCTCAGAAAGGACTTCAAAAATCAAGTAAGAAAGGTAGAGGAAAATTTGGAAAGATAAATGAGAGTGATGAAAGAAAATCATGAAAAAGAAGTCAACAGCGTGGTTAAGGAGACACCAAAAAATACTGAGGAAAATATCTTCAAAAGCACACTAGACCCAGTGGTAGGTTGGTTGTTGTCCTTGGTCTTTGAAGAGGATCAAAATGACATCACCATGATAAAGTGAAATTTCAGTGTGTCTGCCTGTGGCTAACCAGATCAATAGGAGCTCGAAATGCTGTACCAAAATATTGGACACAGATAGTGCATGTGAATATTTGGGATGGATATCCCAAATTTGTGCATCCTGAATTTACTTTGTGTTGTCTCAATTCTTTTTTTTTCCCAATTTGATTAATTTTTACTGAAGAAAATGAGGACTTTTGAATTCCAATGCAAACATGCTAGTATTCTAAAACAATAATAAAAATGGAGATATTATTTTTTGATCAGGAAAGGGAACAAGCATTTCTAGAGTTGCTACATGCCACGTGCTATGTTAAGTACCTTTTGACAAATATATTCAATCAGACTGAGCACTCTATCCATTGAGCCACCTAGCTTCCTCTGATCAATTCAAAGACTTTTCTCTCCCCAATTAAAAAGGAAAAATTTCTTTAATAGCCCACAACATTGATTGAAAAGATGTGGCAACTTTAGACTTTTTCATTTTAGCTTGATTGCTACCAAATACAGAGAGGAACACAGGCAAACTGAGGCTAGATTCTAAGAAGCAAGTATACAAAAGGAGTCATTTTAAACTTGTGAGAATGGGTTAAGAGAGTCAAAGATGTAAGCTCTTCCTGAACGAGGCCTCCTAGACATAGGACAAGGTTATTGCGCCAGAGTCCTGGGTGGTTTGGTAATTCAAAGGACCAATCGTGCTTGCTGGGTCATGAGAACCTTGAATCTCTTCTTGATGGTGATACGGTGTCTGGAGTACTTGTCATCTGGGGAGAATCTGGCTGGGTGAGCTGAACAGGTCTGTTGTCCTGCAGGGTCTGTTTTCTTTAGGGTGTAGACCCGGTCCCCTTGCTCGTTGAAACATCGCGGCCAATTCCCTTCGTGACGCGGGCAGGCCACGGGAAGACTCAGCCACAAGCAGGCTTCCTCCTCCGCCTCGGCCATGTTGTCTCATTTCTGCTTTGGTCAAAGAGCACAGCACCCTTTCTGATGTGAGAATACCATGTTGAGTCCTTTGCTAGTGTCTCCTGTATTGCACAGTCAAACCCAAAGTTCATGAGAGACTTTAAGATTGTCCTTGTATCACTTTTTCTGGCCACCATGTGATCACTTGCCCCATGCAAGTTCTTCATAAAATAGTCTTTTTGGCAAGTGTACATTTTGCATTCAAATAATGTGGCAAGCTCATTGGAGTTGCACTTTCTGAAGCATTGTTTGATACTTGGCAGGACTTTAGTATCTGGTACCTTATCCTGCCAGGTAATGCTCAGAATCTTCCTAAGACAGTTCTAATGGAAATGATTCAATTTCCTGGAATGGAGCTGGTAAACTCTCCTTGTTTCACAGATACTTAACAACGATGTCAGCACAATGGCTATATAGACCTTCAGTTTGGTAGTCAGTCTAATACCTTTCTCTCTGAACTTTTCTTTGCAGCCTCCTAAACACTGAGCTAGCTCTGGTAATACATGTATCAGCCTCATTGTCATCGTGTGCATTCCTGGGAAGTACACTACCAAGATAAAGAAATTATTCACAGCATCAAAACTTCTCCATTTGTTGTAACTGATGATTCCACATATGTATGTTGTGATGTTGGCTTATGGAGAACCTGTATTGTCTTGGTGTTAATTATTAGGCCAAAATTACCACAAGCAGTAGAGAATTGATACATACTTTGTTGCATCTCAGCTTCAGAGGCCTCATTGAGCATGAAATCATCTGCAAAGAGAAAATCATGCACCAACACTCCCTCCACTTTGGTCTTGGCTTGTAGTCATTTCAAATTCAAGAACTTACCATCAATATGGTAGTTCACTTTGATGCTGTGGTCATCCTCATTGAAAGTTTTTGTTAGGAGGCGGAGCCAAGATGGTGGAGTAGAAGGACGCACGTTTACGAGCTCCGAAACCAAAGCCCATAGAATTAATGTAAAAAGAGTCCCCCATAACTTCTGGGTCAATACAAGGTGTGCAGAAGCAGAGTGGAAGAGATGTCCGTTCCAGGGAGCCCTGAAGACCCGTCCCCAGGGTCCGGCGCGCCCCGGAAAGTGGACCCGACCCCCAGCGCTGCCCTGGCCGAGGCCCCAGAGAAGCTGATCCGAGCAGGCTTCAGAGACGGAAGCTCCGGCAGCCGGGAAAGTCCCTCCGCCCACAGAAGCTACAGGTCAGTGAGAAAGAAGGCCGGGCTGAAGGAGAGGGGAAGCAGGGCGTCTCCGTGACTCGGGCCCCCTCGGGAGGAAGCGGCGGCGGGGATGGGGGCAGGAAGCAGCGGAGGCAGAGGTGTGGGCGGCGGCTGAGGCGGCAGCGGCCCAAGACTCAGGAATCCCCCAACAGCAGGCAGGATCTTCATTACGGAATATTCCCGCATAAAACCTGACGTAGCTGAGCCTGGGAGATGGCCCTGCCCCCACCCCGCTCTGTTACTGAAGGCTTCTGCTTAAAGTCCCCAAGGGAGCGGGATTTCGGAGGCGGGCCCCCCACCCCGCCCCCACCCGTTCCATTCCTGAAAGTCTCTGCATAAAGCCCCCGAGGGATCAGAGTCTCAGAGGCGGCCCTGGCCCCTCCCCAGCACCTGAACCAAACTCACTGATTGACAGCCGGCAGGAGGAAAGCCCATTTAAATCTCAGAGGCCAAGCACTAGCTGGGCGGATCCAGGCGGGGGTGGAAAGGAATCTCAGAAGTCAAGTAACTGGCTGGGAAAATGCCTAGAAAAGGGAAGAAAAATAAGACTTTAGAGAGTTTTTTCCAACAAATGCAAATGATCCCGACCTTCGGATCTGATGATGAGGGTGTATCCTTGCCATCAGGGAAAGACGTGGAGGGCGGGGCCTCAGTACCCCAGACACCCCAGGGGGGTGGCGGGTGGGCTCAGGCCCTGGAAGAGCTCAAAAAGGATTTTGAAAAGCAAGTTAGACAGGTGGAGGAAAAACTGGGAAGAGAAATGTCAGAGATGCAACAAAAGCATGAAAAACAGGTCAATACCTTGGTAAAGGAGACCCAAAAAAATGCTGAGGAAATTAACACCTTGAAAAATAGGCTCACCCAATTGGCAAAGGAGGTTCAAAAAGCCAATGAGGAGAAGAATGCTTTCAAAAGCAGAATGAGCCAAATGAGAAAAGAGGCTCAAAAGCTCACTGAATTTAATAGTTCTCTCAAAATTAGAATGGAACAGATGGAGTCTAATGACTTTATGAGAAACCAAGAAATCACCAAACAAAACCAAAAGAACGAAAAAATGGAAGAGAATGTGAAATATCTCATGGGAAAAACAACTGACCTGGAAAATAGATCCAGGAGAGACAATTTAAAAATTATGGGACTACCTGAAAGTCATGATTAAAAAAAGAGCCTAGACATCATCTTCCATGAAATTATCAAGGAAAACTGCCCTGACATTCTAGAACCAGAGGGCAAAATAAGTATTGAAAGAATCCATCGATCACCACCTGAAAGAGATCCAAAAAGAGAAACTCCTAGGAACATTGTGGCCAAATTCCAGAACTCCCAGCTCAAGGAAAAAATCTTACAAGCAGCTAGAAAGAAACAATTCCAGTACTGTGGAAATACAATCAGGATAACCCAAGATCTAGCAGCTTCTACATTAAGGGATCGAAGGGCATGGAATAGGATATTCCAGAAGGCAAAGGAACTAGGACTCAAACCAAGAATCACCTACCCAGCTAAACTGAGTATAATACTTCAAGGGAAAATATGGTCTTTCAATGAAACAGAGGACTTTCAATCATTCTTGATGAAAAAACCAGAGCTGAAAAGAAAATTTGACTTTCAAATACAAGAATGAGAAGAAGCATGAAAAAGTAAACAGCAAAGAGAAGTCTTAAGGGACTTACCAGAAGTGAACTGTTTACACTCATACAGGGAAAGACAATATTTGTAACTCTTAAAACTTTTCAGTATCTGGGTAGTTGGTGGGACCACACACACACATGTACACGCATGCACACACATACACACATGCACACACATACAGAGATAGAAAGCACCGATTGAACTGAATAGGATGGGACCATACCTTAAAAGAAACTAGGGTAAATGGTGAGAGAGAAATGTAGGGGGAGGAAGGAGAGGGAAAGGGAAGGGGGTAACTATATGTCATTTAAGAGGCAGGTAGGAGTTTTTCTTAGTGGAGGGAAAAAGAGGAGAGCTGAGGGAAAAAAAAAAAAAACCAAGAAGTGTACCCTCATCACATTTGACTAAATGAAGGCGTGAAATGCACACTCATTTTGGTATGAAAACCTATCTTACAGTATAAGAAAGCAGGGGAGAAGGAGATATTGCGGGGGGGGGTTGATGGAAGGGAGGGCAAAGGGAGGCGGGAGTAATTGAAAGTCAACACTTGGGGAGGGACAGGATCAAAAGACAGAAGAGAAACAATGAGGGCCAGGTTAGGAGGGATGGTAATTCAGTTAGTCTTACACAACACGACTATCAGGAAGGTCATTTGCAAAGCTACACAGATATGGCCTATAATGAACTGCCTGCCGTACCAAAGGGAATGGGTGGGGAGGGAGGGATGGGGAGAATTTGGAACTCAAAGTTTTAGGAACAATTGTTTAGTATTGTTGTTGCAACTAGGAAAGAAGACATACAGTTAATGAGGAATAGAAAGTCATCTGGCCCTACAGGAGAAAAGAGAAGATGGAGATAAGAGAAGGGAGGGATGAAAGAAGAGAGGACAGATTGGAGATAGGGAAAATTAGATTGCTTGGGGTATTGGGGTGGGGGGAGGGGATAAAAGGGGAGAAAATTTGGAACCCAAAAATTTGTGAAAATGAATGTAAAAAGTTAAATAAATAAAAAAAAAGAAAAAAAAAAGAAAGTTTTTGTTAATATGGCTGCATACATCAAGCTCAAAAGCATATAAGCAAGCATAAAATCTTGTTTCATTCCATTGGTGAGTGGGCCAGTATCACTAGAAACATGAGATCATGAAAATGACATACAATATTGTTGAACTTCTTTGGGCAACCATATTTTGACTGAATTTTCCATAAGGCCTCATGAGTAATGGGGTCAAAGACCTTGGTCTGACCCAGAAATGTTGTATACAGACCTCTGTTCTGCTACTGGCATTTCTTCTGGATTTGTCAGGCTACAAACACCATATCAACTGTTCCTTGGCCCTTTCAGAAGCCACACAAGCTCTTAGATATATGACCATCTTCCATGTGAAGGATCAGACTATTGAGAAGGACCATAGCACAGATTTTGCCATTAGAAACTAAGAGAGAGATCCCCTTGTGATTGTCCCAGGACAATCTATTCCCTTTACCTTTAGAGAAATGGACAATGGAGACATCCATGAACTCCTGGGGGATAACCTCCTCTTGACATATAACCTGGAAACTTCAGCCAGCTTTTGCATGAGCAAGGTTCCATTGCCTTGTAAATCTCAGCAGTAACAGAAACAGCACGAGGTGCTTTGGTGCATGAAAGGAGCCTTATGGCCCTCAAAATCTCTTCTTCAGTTGGAAGTTCAGCTAAGAAGGGACTGACTTCAACATGAGGCAAACAGTCAATGGACTCAGCATTGACTGATGATGGTCTGTTGACAACACTATGAAAGTGTTCAACCCATCTCTCCAGGATCATGTCCTTATCACTAATCAATGTGGCTCCTTCAGTGAGTAATTGTGATGCATCATAGGTTTTTTGGACCATGAATAGCTTTCAGGGAGTCATAAAAGGGCTTGGATTGCTACTATCAGCATAAAATTGAATTTCATCTGCCTTCTTACTGAGTCAGGAATCCTGCATCTCTCTAAGATTTGCCTAGATTCTGCTTTTGATGGAATTAAATGTTGCCTTCTTAGAGGTGGATGAAGAGTCCTGCTGGTAAATCTTGTGAAGTTCTCCATTTTCATTTAGCAGTTTGTGAATTTCCCCATCATTTTCATCAAACCAGTCTTGGTGTTTTCGAGTGTTCTGATCCAGATGAGCAAAAGTGGTAAAAGAGGTACAAAAAGCCAATGAGGAAAAGAGTGCCTTAAAAATCAGAATTGGACAAATGGACAAAAAGAGGCACAAAAATTCACTGAATAAAATTTCTTTCAAAAATGGAATTGACCAAATGGAAAATGAACTATAAAAAATTAACTGAGGAGAATAACTCCTTAAAAATTAGAAGGGAGCAAAAGGAAGTTAGTGACTTCATGAAAAATCAAGAAACAGTAGAAAAGTAAAAGAATGAGAAAAAAGACAATCTGTAATATCTTCTTCGGAAAAATAACTGATCTGATAAGTAGATCCTGGAAACCCCACTTATAAATTATTAGGCTACCTGAAAACCATGATCAAAAAGAATCTGAACATCATCTTTCAAGAAAGTATTGAGGAAAACTTCCCTGATGTTGTAGAATCAGTGGGTAAAATAAAGATTGAAAGAATGCACTGATAACTTCTTTAAAAATCTCCCAAAATGTAAACTCCCAGGAATATCATAGCCACATCCAGACAACATAGGTCAAGAAGAAAATTTTGTAAGCAGATAGAAAGAAAAATTTAAGTATGTTGGATTCACAGTCAGGATAAGACAAGGTTTAGCAGCTTCTACATTAAGGACTGGAGGGCTTGGAAAAAGATATTCTAGAGGGCAAAAATCTAGAATTGCAACCAAGAATCACTGACCCAACAAAACTGCATGGGATTCTTCAGGGTAAAATGAACATTTAATGAAATAGGGAATTTGCAATTACCCTCGCTGAAAAATTCCAAAACTGAACAGGAAATTTGACTTTCAAATACATGAAATGAGCAATGCAGAAAGGTAAACAGGAAATGGAAATCATAAGGGACACATTAATCTTAAATGGTTTACGTGGGAAGACATTACATGAAAAAATGATAAAAGTCAAGAAATTTTTTATTTACTTCTGTGTGTGATATGGAAACACTAGATTTTGTGGAATTTAATTTATGAGAGAACATTATATGTGAATGAGAGGGTGACATGAGCATACCAGTAATTTGTTATGATCATTTCAAATATTGAGTGGAAGATGCATACAAAGTACAGAGAGTCTTGAGACAGGGAGATTATACCACAGGCTATTGCAATAGTCCCAGTGTGAGGTCTGGGTGGTGGAAATATCAGATGAGAGAAAGGGGTGAATAGGAGAAATAACTTAAAGCTTATATGAGAAGAACTGGTAGGAGATTTGATGAAGGGGGGGAGAGTGAGTGAGGATTTAAGTACAGAGCTTAAATTTGAGCCTAGGTGATGGAATAGTCATACATAACAATTACTCATAATGAATGAAATGATGATTTCATGTAGAAGAGTAACAGAGGGCTTGTTCAGGTGAGGAGATAATAGAGACTCAGGTGTGAATAACTACTTAACATCAAGTGTGATTTAGGTAATTTTTAGGAAGCACTCCATAATATTGCTAAGAAGCATGAGGAAATATTTCAGAATGATGCCTTCCCCTGGCATAGGATTTATGATTGATCCATTCCAGGGTGTTCCAGTGTGGCCTCAGAATTATTACAAAGCATTTGGGAAAGAAGATACAGCCCAGTAAGCCAGCACTAGAGCTCAAGATGGAGAAGACTTCCACAGCCACCATAGTTTTCCCTTTGGAGCTCTGGTATGTGGGGAGGAAGGAGACCCAGACACTGCAGAAAACTAGCATGCTGAAGGTGATAAACTTGGCTTCGTTGAAGGCATCAGGCAAATTTTTAGCCAAAAAAGCCACAATGAAGCTCCCCAAAGCCAGCAATCCCATGTAGCCAAGGACAAAGTAGAAAGCAAGGAGGGAGCCTTCATTACAATGAAGTGTGATGTGCTCACGTTCAGAGCGTAGGTCTGTATCTGGGAATGGAGGAGACAGCAGCAACCAGACACCACAGAGAAACATTTGGATCAGGCAGCAGATAATAATAATGGAAATGGGTGTTCTGGAACCCACCCATTTTCTGCTTGTGCTCCCTGGCTTTGTAGCTTTGAAAGCTAGAACTACCATGACTGTTTTAGCCAAAATGGAGGAGATGGCCATGGTGAATGTGATGCCAAATATTGTCTGTCGAAGGAGACATGTGACTGAGGTAGGCTTACCAATGAAGAGCAATGAAGACAGAAAGCATTGGCTTAGAGAGAGGAGCAAGATAAAACTGAGAGGTCGATTATTGGCTTTCACTATGGGAGTGTTCTGATGCTTCACAAAGATTCTAATGATCATAACAGTCAGGAGACAGAAGAGCAGAGCTGTGCAGGCCAGAGTCATGCCCAGGGTTTCATCATAGGCCAGATAGGTCACAGTCTTGCGAAGGCAATGATTTCTTTCTGTGTTTGAATATTCGTCTTCAGGACATGTGATGCATTTATCCATATCTAAGGAGAATAAAAACATTCTCAATATTTCAAGTTCAGCCAATCTTCATTATCCCTAGCACAGGTTAATTGAATTCCTCAAGCTCAACTTCTTGAACACAAAGAGTATTTCATGATCCTCTCCAATTCTAAGAAATTACACCACACTTTCACACACTGAATATCTCCAATATATTGTCACTAATATTTCAGATACTTTTGTCCTTCCAGTTCTTAAAGAGCTCAGTTATTTAAGTATTTTCACAGATAAATTATTTCATGGCTGTGATAAGAATAATGTTTCTTGAAATAATCATGTTCTGATGTCACACAGTCAGTAACCATTAGCACTTAACCGATAATAATTGTGTTAAGCCTAGGCACACAAATACTATCAAATGAATGGCAAGCCTTCCTTTTATAGTATTACATTGTAATGGAGAAACAGAATAGAGAAAAGGGACCTGAAAGTTGAGGTTGATGTAGGGACAAAGTAAAGGGAACAAGGTACCCTCTTGGTGGAGTTCTGTCAGATTCTATGGAGTCAGAAATCAAAATGAGAGAGTAATGAAGCATGGATTCTGTGGATTCAGCTGAATGACATGGAAGCAATTCACAGATGGGACAAGGTGGCTAGTAAGCCAGAAAAATTGTGCAGGTCAAAAACAAAAACACAGATGGTTTCAAAATTTTAGTGCTAGAAGACTCCTTAGAAAAAATGTAGGAAATTTAGATAAATTGTTATAGTGAGAATTTGCTACACGTAGGCTGTATAGCAAGGTTGTTTCCAATGCCTTTTCTGGGGATAATCACCCTATTAGTGACACATGTGTCAAACATTATATTGAGATGATGTAAGCTATCTGGATCATATGACCACCAAGAGGGAGAACTCCATATGTTGTCTAGCTCTTTAAAACTTCTCAAAAATAATTATTATGTACAAGAGGTTGTCATTTACTGTCTCTTCTTGCTGTAAGACAGAGTGCCTTAGAGTCATGAAAATCTCCGAAATGAAGTGTGAACAGACTAATTTGTAACTGGAAAATGTTGAACAAAATAAAGAAAAATAAAATACACATAGAAAACATTAATGATTTTCTTAGTCAACGTGCAGCCCCAAAAGGATTTCTTCTTATTTCAGTTGGAAATCACTGGTCTAAGACATCACAAACCTTTGCGAAATTGCAATGTGATGATTGAAGAATACAGAAAAATAATGCATTGTAAATAAAATGGTTGCTCAGCAACTCCTCTCTGACTTAGCCCCACATTAGGTTAGGGATACAAAATGGGACACAGAGAATTTTGCTTCGGGATCCACTCAGCAACTGCCTATGTGTTTCAAGTCTCTGACAGTTAACTCCACTCCTATCTCTGACCTCACTCTAGGGTTTAAATTTTTTTTTATTATTATCTAATATTTAATTTTTTAAATTTAATGTTATTATATTAGTTAAAATTAACATTAATATTTACTAATAAAATAATATTTACTAATTACATTTATTTCATTTAATGTTAAGATATGTGAGAAAAGGAGTATAGAAATAGGTTCTGCCCTACAGAAAAATAGAGGGGAAGGGGGATGTAAGAGGGGTGGCTAATAGAAGATAGAACAGACTGGAGGAAGAGGTGGATGTGATGCACGCTGTCTTGGGATGGCGAGTGGGGAGGAATGGGGAGAAATTTGAAGTTCCAATTCTTGTGGAATTGAATGTTGGGAACTGAAAATCAATAAATTCTATATTTAAAAGAAGATAAAGGTAGAGTTCAAATCTACCTACAAATACTTAGTAACTATATGAATCTGGGCAAGTCACTTATCCCTGTTTAACTTAGTTTTCTCTTCTATAAGATGAGCTGGAAAATGACACAGCCAACCACTTCAGAATTTTTTCCAATAAAAACCCAATTGGGGTCATGAAGACTTGAAGACAATTAATCAGCTAAGCAATGACAAATAAACAACCAACAGCAGTAGAAAAGAAGAATGATTCATAAAAGAAAATAGTATTAGAAACAAATAAATCAAAATATAAACATGAATCCTCATCACTTTATAGATTAAAATATGTTTTCATATCACTTTATACTACATTATACAGTGCTTTAATAGTGTTGTGTTGTGTTAATATTGTGTTATATTCTATTACAGAACTTTACATTGCATTATATCACACTAAATTATATCACATTGCATAATTGTATATCACATCACTGCATTTCATCTCATAACATATGATACCATACCCAATTATCATACCATGTTTTATCACATTAGATAATATAACATTATTTGATACCCAAATCCCTATCCAAGGTGCAACAAAAAAGAGAATAAGTCTTATAAAGCATTTTCAATTATTAGGAAATCTGGGAGTTCCTAATTAATTGGTTCCAAAATCCTCCTCCATTCATCGACCCTTCCCCTAAGGTGCTGGCTACTTTGATACGCTTGGGAGAGAACTAAATAGAATGGGGCAGTATAATTTCGTGATTGGTTAACACTAAAAAGGGGGAAATTTTATGATTGGTTCACGGACAAGTTCATCAATCATAATCACTTTGTTAAGTGGCTCTTGAGTCATTAACTGCAGGTTTTTCCCAGGAAAGGTAGTCTTCCTGTCACTTACATTGGATTTTCAAAAAAGTTGAATATCTGATATTTTGGTCAGCAGGATCTTAGGAGTTAAGGAAATGGTGGGCAAGAGGAAATGCCACCAAGTTGCAGTGATAATTATCTATAGGGGTAAAAGATATTGATGTTGCTATAACAAGTTCCAGGATTAATGAAATCTGATTCACATAGTAGACAATCACGATTTTATCTGACAAACTACAATGATTTAATTAATACATAACATCAATATCATTAATGTAAAAGTTATTTGGTCCTAATATATATAATTCTAATCCTGACAGTGTTAACATGCATGACTAATTTAAACTTCATTCAATTTTGCTTAGTGCAGTACTGAAGTCACTGAAATCCATCAAATCATAATGAACTGAGTAACTTGATTTTAACAGGGAAATGAAACTTATTATCCTAAGTATATCATATCACTTTTCTTGATTCATTTGAGGTGAGTCTAACTTTCCATGACACCATTTAGGTTTGTTTGTTTGCTTTAGTTTTTTGGCAAAAATATCAAAGCAGTTTGCTATGTCCTACTCCCGTTAATTTTACAGGAAATGAGTGAACAGAGTTAAATGACTACCCAGGGTCACATAAGTAGTAAATGTCTGAGGACAGATTTGAGCTCAAGTCTTCCTGATTCTAAGGCTGGCACTTTAACCACTGTTTCCCTTAGCTGTCCATTACATCATAGCATATCACATTGTATTGTATGACATTACATCATATAACACATCATATACTGTATTCTGTTAGATTCCAATGCAATTATATCAGCTTAAGTGTTTAGATTATTGTTTAGAAAAAGAAAAAAATGAAATGTTGGATAAGAAAAAAACTGCTTTGTTTCTTAAAAGAAATACAATGAAGACAGTATATACGCATAATAAAAATGTAGACCTGGAAAAATTATACATCAAGTAAATTTTAAAAATATTGTATTTTGAACCATTTTATAAAAAGAATGGAAATAGCCAACCTTAAATGATGTGAATACAGAAACTGTATCATTCTGAAAAGAACGATGCAGCAATATTAATACTTAATATCTAAGAACTAAGTGCCTTCACATCTAAAATCATGGAGGAAAATGACATGAATTCAAAGAGGAGAGAGTAAGACAAAAATAGCTGTAGACTTTAATAGCATTCTCTGTGCTTGGGAAAATATCTAACAGAATATTGATTAGTGGATAAAGGTTTGAACAAATTACTGGATAAGCTATAATAAAAAGAGAAGATATTTCAAAACATCATACTAAAATATGCACATTTGCCAGAAATTTGAGGAACTTAATAAAAGAACCATGTATTAAGGTACAGAGATACTTTGGTTTGGTGTTTGTTTGATTTTTAGCTTTCCTCTAAGTTTGTACCTGAGAAACACAACCACAAACCTACATAGCAAGGCAGTCACCTTCTGCTCCTTCCAAGTTCCCTTTTTCAGTACTGTGTTGACAATGGCCACATTGTATCCCCAGCTTGGTTGTCCCCATCTCTGGCATTTTTCTCCTAAAGTCCCTAAACATTTTTCAAGTGAGTGGCTACTATAGAATTTTATGTGACCTTTATGGTCTATGCCAATTCTGTTCCCTCCCCTTTATATGTAGGACTCTTTCTTACAAAATAAAGTGAGGGAGCTCGTCTCTCTGTACCTATTTACCTGTCTGGTTGGAAATCTCTCCTTCTAGGCAGGGGATACAGTCAAAGCAGCAGATCTCTTCTCCCTCTCTGACAGATTTCTTATATCCAGGGCCACAGCTTTCACTGCACACAGAACAGGGAATCTGGAAAAAGAGGAATTTCTTTGAAAGGGCTTTTGATTCAGTCTAGAAGGTGCAAAGCAGTTTGTCAGTTAGTGATGTTGCAAGGTCATAAATGTCGTAGAATTTAAATTTATTTCTAAAAGTACCATTAAGAGGTTTCTTTAATTTTTTTTTAAATTTTAAAGACAATTGAGGCTAAGTGATTTGCCCAGGGTCACAAAGCTGGTGTGTCAGATTGGATGGAAACTGAGGTCTGACTAACTCCAGGGTTGGTGTTCTATTCATTGCACCACCTAGCTACCTCATTTTTTGTAATTTTTTAAGATAGAATAAATTAACTGGTCCAAGTTTTGAGGGATTCAATCAATCGATTAAACAACAAGGATTTCTTCATTAACTAATAGATAAATGATGCAGTATTAAATTCTAGAAAATATTAAACAAATGAGATATTATTCTACCTTTTGAGAAAAAGATCAAGGAAGTTACCTGATAAGTAATCAATAATTCCAAATAAATTTCTGTTTAAACTGCATATACATGATACATGCATATTGGTCTCTCTCTCTCTCTCTCTCTCTCTCTCTCTCTCTCTCTCTCTCTCTCTGTATATATATATATATATATATATATATATATGTGTGTGTGTGTGTGTGTGTGTGTGTGTGTACATTTAATTTTGTTAATACAGATTCTTTTCCTTTCTGGCTAAGGAATTACAGTGAAATATTTCCTACCAGTGACAGCAGAATTGGGGATTTGTGGAAGATGTCTCCTGTGAAGTAGCCATATATAACTACTAATAAATAAGTGACATCTTTTGTCAAGAAACAAATAGGCTAAAATATATGCCTTTTAAATAATACTAATTTTAATGAAATTTTATATGGCATTTTAAGTTTTCCTGGTGCTTTTGAAATATTAAGTTGTTTGACATGCCCAAGCTTGAGATTTATTTGCATTTTGCTGATGATGAAGCTGACAGAGATTAAGAGGCAGAGACTGCTGAATGACATGTTTATGGTCATACAACTATTATGAATCTGAGGCAAAAAAAATGAAATCAGATCTTCCTGACCCCATGTCCAACACTGTATATAAAATGCCAATGACGTTGCTGTATTTTCAGCATCCAGCTAAAACAGTCCTCAGAGCAAAGTATATTCTTATCAATAGCATATCCTGAAAATGGAGGCAACAAATGGAAGTTTTCATTGGCAGAAGTGTCCTGGTGACAAAGACATGTTGCAGTTTGTGAAGGGTGTGAATCAGTAATTTCTGATTCATTACCCTATGGACAATAGCATGGCATGCCCCCTTTTCCTGCACTACTGAACTAGGTCTGTCTAAGCTCATTTTTGTTGCTTCCATGATACATTCTATCCATCTCATCTTCTGACATCCCTTCTACTTTTGCCTTCAACCTTTCCTTATATCACAGTCATTTCCAATGAAGCCTGTCTGTTCTTTATGTGTCCTAAAAGGGTCTACATTTCTTCAAGTATTGGCTGATTTAGTCTGCTTCCTGCTCAATAGAAACTCAAAAGTTATTTCTAGCATGAGAATTTGAAAGTGTCAGTTCGGTCAATCTCAGCTTTCCTTGAAGTTAAATGCTTACAGCAATAATTTTGTAAGAAAAGAAACATACTTTTATAATGTTTATCAACAAGGTTATGTCTCTGAATTTTAGTGTGTTGTCCAAATTTGTCATGGCTTATTTTGCCATAGAGCAGATGTCTTTTAATTTCATGACTGTAGTTGCCCTCTCTGGTATTCTTTGAGCCCAAGAATATAAAATGTGGTACTGCTTCCATCTCTTCTTCCATCATTACCAGGAACTGATGGAATCATTTTCCATAATCTTAGCTTTTTTTTTAGTGTTTAGTCTCAAGCCAGCTTTTGCACTCTCCTTTTTGTTCAGGTTTTCTGCAATTGTTCTAAGATGACCCCTGTTATGTCCCTACTCTTATTTGTTGTCAAGAAGATATCAAGAAGAACTACCCTGAACTTCTAGAACCAGAAGGTAAAGGACAAATTGAAAGAATCCACCAATCACCATCTGAAAGAGATCCTAGAAAGAAAAGTTACAGGAATCCCATAGCTAGGTTTCACAATTCCCAGGTTATAGTCAAAATTTTGCAAACAATGTGAAGAAACAATTTAAATACAGTGGAAAAACAATCAGGTTTTCATAAGATCCAGAAGATTCTGTACTAAAAGAATATAGATCTTGGAGTATAAACATCCTCTAAACTTAGAAAGAAATAAAACTCTAAGGGGATAAGGAGGGGAGGAGAAGGTAAAGGAGGGATCTTTAGAGAGGAAGGTGAGGGAATAGGTTAAAGGTGGGATAAAGAAGAGTCTTTAGATTTAGGGGAGGACAAGGGAGGGATTGTTAGAGTGGGGGTAGGTTAAGTAATATAAGGGCAAGGTAGAGATAGAAGGACAGTAGAGAAGTTAGGAGAGATAGGAAAAAAGAGATATGCACAAACCAAAAAGAGATTAAGAATAGAATATCTTAAAGAAAGTATACATTTATATATGTATGTGTATATGGATGTGTATGTATGCTTTATACTTGTATGCATATCTTAAAACCTGCATATAAAAATATCCATTCTTAAGTGTAGCACTGGCATGATGAGTAGGGGTGAGGAAGGGGTGGGGAGGAGAACAAAGTGAAATGTACAGCAGAGAGCAAAAGAAAACCTATAAAGGAGCAAAAAAAAAGGTGGCCAGCTTTCAATCTAATGCACAAAACTTAATATACAGGCTCTCCTGAAATGATAATTATTTCTTGATATTCTGAATCCTCCCCTATGCTTTGCTGTGCACATGCCATATTTTCTTTTTTTTTATATTTAGGTTTATAATGCTTTTTTTCTTTTCTATTATGCATTTAAATTTTAGTATTTGTCTAAAACAAAAAGTAAAATTCAAAAAAGATCTAGAAACAACATAAAGAAATTATTAAAGACTAATTAAAATGTACTAACAAACTTCCTATGAGATGTGATCTGCTAAACTATTTACTCATGACATACGAAAATATTGTCAGTATTGTTAAAACTTATCATTATTCAAGTAGTTTGAAAGAAAGTTTGTAGCTGAATTGCTTATGCTGGGATTCCAAAACACAAAATTCGTCAGGAAAAGGTAAAAAAGGAATAATTATCTAATGAAAATAGTGTGTGAAAGGTAGACTAATACAGAGGAAACAGATGGGGATGGAAGACTGATAGTGTTGGAACGTTACTCTTACCTGGAATGAACAGGAAACAAAATTTAGATCCGAAGGTGTTTAGAAAGAAGTCTTATGAATTTCCAGAGAAATGAGAAAACTATGGGACAGGCTGGAGAGGGGACTTAAAGAAGGTGTATAGAATAAGATTAAGAGGGTACAGGAGAATATAAGTGAGAGAATTTTAGAGGGAAGGGCAAAATAAGGAATACCAGGGTAAGGGTAAAATATAATGTAACAGGGATAGGGTAAAAACACACACCAGGAAGAAAACAGTGAGTAAAATAAAATGAAGAGAAGTTCACAAGAGGGGCAGAGCCAAGATGGCAGAGTAGAAAGTCCCACATATGGTAGCTCTTCCTCCACAGCCCATAAAATATCTGTAAAGAAAGACTCAACAAATTCTAGAGCAGCAGAAGCCGCAGAACAACAGAGTGGAGGAGATTTCCAGCCCAGGCGACCTGAAAAGCTGAGGGGAAACGTCCATAGTAGCCTCTATAGCAGCCCGCATCCATTGTTGGAGTGTAAAACCCCTGGGGGCACTGAGCAGCTGATTCTTACCTCTGCCCTGAGTAGAGACCCTGCCCCCCACCTCATACTCCTGAGGGATTCGAGCAGCTGATCTTTCTCTCACTCTGAATGGAGGCCCTGCCCCTGAAGTTTATCTGAATCTCAGTCCCCAGTTCTGGGTTGGCTGAACTGGAGGCGAGGTGGTTGTGAAGACAAAACTCTATTACTCAGATTCTGGGCACAAAAATTTCTGCTTACTCCCAGACCAGTGCACACCCTTGATTGTACCACCTTGGAGGAACTGAGATCTTACAGATCGTCAGAGTATACCCTTCTCTGGACAAAGGACCAAAAAGTCAAGTAACTGGTTGGGAAAATGCCCCAAAAAGGGGGAAAAAATAAGACTATAGATGATTACTTTCTTGGTGAACAGATAACTTCTCCCATCCTTTCTGATGAGGAAGAATAATGCTTACCATCAGGAAAAGACACAAGAGTCAAGCTTTCTGTATCTCAAAGATACATAATAAATATTCAATAGTTTCAGGCCATGGGAAAGTTCAAAAATGATTTTGAAAATCAAGCAAGAGAGGTGGAGGACAAATTGGGAAGAGAAATGAGAGCTATGCAAGAAAATCATGAAAAGCGTGTCAACAGTTTGCTAAAGGAGACCCAAAAAAAATGCTGAGGAAAATAACGCCCTTAAAAAGAGGCTAATTCAACTGGCAAAAGAGATTCAAGAAGCCAGTGAGGAGAAGAATGCTTTCAAAAGCAGAATTAGCCAAATGGAAAAGGAGGTTCAAAAGCTCACTGAAGAAAATAGTTCTTTAAAAATTAGAATGGAACAGATGGAGGCTAATGACTTTATGAGAAACCAAGAAATCACAAAACAAAACCAAAAGAATGAAAAAATAGAAGACAATGTGAAAAACTCATTGGAAAACAACTGACCTGAAAACAGATCCAGGAGAGACAATTTAAAAATTATGGGAGTGTGGAGCCAAGATGGCGGAGTAGAAAGACTCATGTATGCTAGCTCTGAACCCACAGCCCATATATTTCCTACAAGAAGAACTCCCCACAAATTCTGGATCACTGCAAGGCGTGCAGAAACACAGTGGAAAAGATTTCCGTTCCAGAGAGCCCTGGAGAGCCTTCCTCAGGGTCCGTAGCACCCTGGAAAGCGGAGCCCACCTCTGCCCTGCCCTGGCCGGGTCGCCCCAGAGGAGCAGATCCGAGCAGGCTTCAGGGATGGAACCTCCAGCGACCGGGAAAGTCCCTCCACCCACAGACGCTACAGGACAGTGAGAGAGACTTCTGGGCTGGCTGAGAGGGGAGCGGGGTGTCTCCGTGACTCAGGCTCCCTTGGGAGGCAGTGGCGGAGGGAGTGGCAGAGGCAGCGGCGGCGGCCCCCGGGACTCCCCAAGCAGGCAGGATCTTCATTACTGAAGGTCTCTGCATAAACCACCTGAAGGAGCTGAGCCTGGGAGGCGGCCCTGCCCCCACACAAGCACCAGAACTTAAGTTCACATTGAATAGCAGCCGCTCCCGCCGTGGATAGCCCTGAGACTAGGAAGCAGCATTTGAATCTCAGACCCCAAGCACTAGCTGGGCAGATCTAGGAGGGGGTGGACAGGAATCTCAGAACTCAAGTAACTGGCTGGGAAAACGGCCAGAAAAAGGAAGCAAAATAAGACCATAGAGAGCTATTTTGATGGGGTGCAGATGTTCCCGTCTTTCAATTCTGTTGACAAGGAAATATTCTTACCATCAGGGAAAGACATGGAGAGTGGGGCCTCGGTATCCCAGACACCCCAGGTAGATGTCCGGTGGACTCAGGCCATGGAAGAGCTCAAAAAGGATTGTGAAAAGCAAGTTAGATGGGTGGAGGAAAAACTGGGAAGAGAAATGAGAGAGATGCAAGAAAAGCATGAAAAACGGGTCAATACCTTGGTAAAGGAGACCCCCAAAAATACTGAAGAAAATAACACCTTGAAAAATAGGCTCATTCAATTGGCAAAAGAGGTTCAAAAAGCCAATGAGGAGAAGAATTCTTTCAAAAGCAGAATTAGCCAAATGGAAAAAGAGGTTCAAAAGTTCAATGAAAATAATAGTTCTTTCAAGATTAGAATGGAACAGATGGAGTCTAATGACTTTCTGAGAAACCAAGAAATCACCAAACAAAACCAAAAGAATGAAAAATTGGAAGAGAATTTGAAATATCTCATTGGAAAAACAACTGACCTGGAAAATAGATCCAGGAGAGACAATTTAAAAATTATGGGACTACCTGAAACTCATGATCAAAAAAAGAGCCTAGATATCATCTTCCATGAATTTATCGAGGAAAACTGCCCTGATATTCTACAACCAGAGGGCAAAATAAGTATTGAAAGAATCCATTGATCACCACCTGAAAGAGATCCAAAAAGAGAAACTCCTAGGAACATTGTGGCCAAATTCCAGAGTTCCCACGTTAAGGAGAAAATCTTGCAAGCAGCGAGAAAGAAACAATTGCAGTATTGTGGAAATACAATCAGGATAACACAGGATCTAGCAACTTCTACATTAAGGGATCGAAGGGCATGGAATAGGATATTCCAGAAGTCAAAGGAACTAGGACTCAAACCAAGAATCACCTACACAGCAAAACTGAGTATAATACTTCAGGGGAAAATATGGTCTTTCAATGAAACAGAGAACTTTCAAGCATTCTTGATGAAAAGACCAGAGCTGAAAGGAAAATTTGACTTTCAAACACAAGAATGAGAAGAAGCATGAAAAAGTAAACAGCAAGGAGAATTCATAACGGACTTACCCAAAGTGAACTGTTTACATTCCTACATGGAAAGACAATATGTGTAACTCTTAAAATTTTTCAGTATCTGGGTAGTTGGTGGGATTATACACACACACACACACACACACATGTATATGCATGCACACACACACACACATGCTCACACACACACAGACAGAGAATACAGAGTGAATTGAATAGGATGGGACCATATCTTAAAAAAAATTAAGGTAAATGATGAGAGAGAAATGTAGTGGGAGGAAAGAGGGTGAAATGGAATGGGTAAATTATATCTCATTCAAGAGGCAAGCAGGAGACTTTTTAATGGAGGGAAAAAGAGGAGAGCTGAGAAAAAAAAAAAACAAGAAGTTTACCCTCATCACATTCAATTAAAGGAAGGAATAAAATGCACACTCATTTTGGTATGAAAACCTATCTTACAGTACAGGAAAGTGGGGGAGAAGGAGATAAGCAAGGGGGGGATGATGGTAGGGAGGGCAATGGGAGGAGGGAGCAATTTGAAGTCAACACTTGGGAAGGCACAGGATGAAAAGACAGAATAGAAAAAATGGGGGCAGGATAGGATGGAGGGAAATAACAGTTAGTCTTACACAACACGACTATTATCGAAGTTATTTGCGAAACTACACAGATATGGCCTATATTTAATTGCCTGCCTTCCCAAAGGGAATGGGTGGGGAGGGAGGGATGGGGCAAAGTTGGAACTCAAAGTTTTAGGAATAATTGTTTAGTATTGTTGTTGCTAGTGGGAAATAAGAAATACAGGTAATGGGGAATAGAAAGTCATCTGGCCCTACAGGACAAAAGAGAAGATGGGGACAAGAGAAGGGAGGGATGATAGAAGAGAGGGCAGATTGGTGATTGGGAAAGTTAGATTGCTCGGTGTATTGGGGTGGAGGGAGAGGATAAAAGGGGAGAAAATTTGGAACCCAAAATTTTGTGAAAATGAATGTAAAAAGTTAAATAAAAAATATTTTACATGGGTTATCCATTTTCAAATAATCATAACATAATAAATTATACTGAACAGTGAAAAAAATAAAAATAAAAATTATGGGACTACCTGAAAGCCATGATCAAAAAAAGAGCCTAGATATCATCTTTCATGTAATTATCAAGGAAAAGTGCCCTGATATTCTAGAACCAGGGGGCAAATAAATATTGGAAGAATGCCCCGATCACTTCCTGAAAGAGATCTAAAAATATAAACTCCTAGGAACATTGTAGCCAAATTCCAGAATTCCCAGGTCAAGGAGAAAATATTGCAAGCAGCTGGAAAGAAACAATTTGAGTATTGTGGAAATACAATCAGGATAACACAAGGTCTAGCAGCTCCTCCCTTAAGGGATCGAAGAGCATAGAATATGATATTCCAAGATAAATTCACAAATAATACTGAAAACTTCATTAAATCTATAAGAATGAGTCATTCCCCAATTGATGAATGGTCAAAGATATGAACAAGCAGTTTTCCAATGAAGCAATCAAAATCATTTACGGTTATATAAAATGCTCTAAAACATTATTAATTAGAGAAATGCAGATAAATCAAACTTGAGATATCATTTTACAACTACCAGATTATCTACAGTGATAGAAGAGGGTAGTAACAAATGTTGGAGAGGATGTGGAAAAATTGAGACACTATTTCCTTTTTAAGAGGAATTTTAAATTGAATCAGTCATTTTGGAGAGCAATCTGAAATTATTCCTAAAGAGTTAGTAAACGCCCTATACCTTTGACTCAATAATACAGCTACTAGGCCCATTTCCAAAGACAATAGGGGAGAAGGAAAATAACCTATATATTCTAAATTTTTTTCTAACAGTTCTGTTTGGGGTGTTAAAGCACTAGATATTGCAGGGATGTCCATCAATTGGGTAATGACTGACATGGAATGATGGAATACTACTGTGCTAAAAGAAATGATGAGCTCGATGATTTTAGAAAAAAACTTTTAGAAAGACTTCCATGAAACAATGAAAACTGAAATGTACAGAACCAAGAGAACACTGTATACAGTAAAAGCAATATTGCTTTAAGAGTGACTTTGAGAGAATAAGTTATTTTGTCTATTATTAATACCCATATTAATGATAAAGGACAGCTTAAAGAAGATGGTGTCTGCATCCAAAGAAAGAATATATATATATATGTATATATATATATATGTATATATTATACCAATTTGTTTATAATGACAACCATCTCTAGGGAAGGGTGTGGGAGGAAGGAAGAAAAAAGGAAAATAATTTAAACTATAATTTTGTTGTACATGTGAAAAGGTTATCAAGTTTTGCACAGGAGATTTACAATTTAACGTAAAGTCATCTTTTTAATTGAACTACTGCTATGCAAATGACTTTTATTCCACAAATTAAAAAAGTGTTTCAAAATAAATTGTCGAAATGGAAAAAGTTATTTAAAAAGGCACTGAAGTGAATGACTCCTTAAAAAATAAAATTGGCCAAATAGAAAAAGAGGTACAGATACTTGCAAATTACAAAATAATTCCTCAAATGTTAGATTTGGTCAAGTGGAATCTAATGATTTCCTGAGATATCAAGAAGCAATTAAAAACAAAGAATGAAAAACATATGAAAAAATATAAAATGTCTCATTAGAAAAAAACTGACTTAGAAAATACATCCAGGGAGACAATTGGAGTATTATTGGAATACTCAAAAGGCAATATCTACAAGAGAAACGTGACATCGTTTTGGAAATAATTAGTATGGATAAATGTCTTGATATTTTAGAATCAGAAGGTAAACTAGAAAAGGAAATAATCACCCAACCACTTCCTGAAAAAAATCTCAAAATGTAAATTCCCAGGAATATGATAGTCAAATCCCAGAGCTCAAGAAGAAAATATTCTAAGCAATAAGTAAGAAATAACTCAAATTTACAGTGAGGATAACACAACATCTATCAGTTTCTACATTAAAGGATTGTAGGGATTGGAAATGACATTCCAGAGAGTGAAAGAACTAAAATTATAACAAAGAATGACTTACTCAGAAAAAGACAGTGAACTGCAAAGGAAAAATGGATACCCAGTGAAATAGAGGACTTTGACACATTTCTGATGAGAAAATTAGAGCTGAACAGAAAATTTTACTTGTAAATACAAGATAGCAGAGAAACACAAAAAGGGAAACAGGAAAGAAAAATCATAAGGAATTCAACAAAGTTGAAATGTTTACATTCCTACATGGGAAAATGATACTTGTAACTTATAAGAAGCTTTTCAGTATTAGTATAGTTAGATATAGTATACATAGACAGAGGGCAGAGTTGAATGTGATGGGATGATTATCTAAAAATAAAACAAAATTAAGAGATAAGAAAGAAAAATGCACTGGACAAATGGGAAAATTAGCAGTAGAATGGGTAAATTGTCTGTCTTAAAAGAGGAGCAAAAGACAATTTACAATGGAGTAAAAGGAGGGGAATGTGGTGCAGAAGTGGATGAATCTTACTTGTTTCAGAATTTGTTCAAAATAGAATAATATTGACAAGTAGTTGAGCATAGAAATCTATCTTACACAAATGAAAGTAGGAGGGGAAGGAGATAAAAGAAAGAGGGTCTAATAGAGGGGAGGGCACATGGTAGGGGATCAAAGTCAGAAGAAATATACTTTTGAGAATAGACAGGGTAAAAGGAGAGAATAGGGTAAGTGTGTGGGTGAATTAGATGGAGAGAAATGCATAGTAATCATAACTGTGAAAAAATTACAGCAAGTCATTCTTTTTTAATATATTCATTTTATTTATTTTTAATGCTCTACCATCACTACCATAAAACTTAGATATTTCCCCCTACCTACTCCCCACCACCCCCTCCCTCCCCAAGATGACATAAAATTCTATATGGGATCTACAAGTACATACCTATTGAATACATTTTCACTATAGTAATACTGTGTAGAAGAACTAAAATAAATGGGAGAAATCATATAGCAAACCAAAACACAATACATACACACACACACACAGACACACAGACACACACACACGCGCGCGCGTGCGCGAAAATGATTTGCTACATTCTGCTATTGAATTCCATAGTTCTTTCTCTGAATGTGGAAGACCTTTTGCCTTAGAAGACCATTGGGAATTTTTTTCTGTCCTTTTTCATTACTATGGAGATCCAAGTCTACCAGAGAAAACTCTCGCACCCTGTGGTCATTGCTGCGCACAAAGTTCCCCTCGTTCTGCTCCTTTCACTCAGCATCAGATCATGTAAGTCTTTCCAGACCTCTCTGAAGTCTTCTTGTTCATCATTTCTTATGGTGCAATAGTATTCCATTACATTCATATGCCATAATTCATTCAGCCATTCCCCAATTGATGGGCATCCACTTGATTTCCAGTTTTTGGCCACTACAAAGAATGCGGCTATAACTTTTTTTTGTACATGTGGGACCCTTTCCCATTTTTATGATCTCTTGGGGATTCAGTTCTAGAAGCGATATTTCTGGGTCAACGGGTATACACATTTTTGTAGCCCTTTGGGTATAGTTCCAGACTGCCCTACAGAATGGTTGGATAAGCTCACAGCTTCAGCAACAATGAATAGTGTTACACCTCTGCCACATCCTCTCCAACTTTATCATTTTCTTGTTCTGTCATGTTTGCTAATCTAAGAGGTGTGATGTGGTAGCTCAGAATTGTTTTGATTTGCATCTCTCTAATCCAAAGTGATTTAGAGCATTTTTTCATATGATTATAGATATCTTTAATTTCTTCTACCGAAAATTGCCTGTTTGTATCCTTGGACCATTTAACAACTGGGGAATGATTTGTATTGTTGTACATTTGACTCAGTTTTCTATGTATTCTAGAAATGAGGCCTTTATCCCCAAGATTAGCTGTAAAAATTCTTTTCCAATATGCTACATCCCTCTGAATTTTGGTTGCATTGGGTTTTGTTGTGCAAAGTCTTTTCAGTTTAATGTAATAAAAGCTATCCATCTTGCACTTCATAAGAGCCAGTCATTCTTGATAAAAAAAACCAAAACCTCATTCTCCAATACATAGAGAACTGAGTTAAATTATAGAAATAAGAGCCATTCCTAAATGGCCAAAAAATATGAACAGGTTGGTTTCACATTAAGTAATCAAAACTATCTAGAGTCATATAAAATGCTTTAAAACACTGTTGATTAGAGAAATACAAATTAAAACAAGTCTGAGCTACCATCCCACACCTATCAAATTTGTGAATATGACAGAAAAGGATAACAAAAAGTATTGGAGGGGGCAATTTTATCTCATTCTACCTCTCCCTTTCCCTTTGTCATAGTGCATTACTCTTTCTCACCCTTAATTTAATTTTATTTTTCTGATAATCATTCCATCATGCTCAACTCACACTCTGTACTCATAATACTTCTAACTGCACTAATAACTAGAAAGTTCTTTTGAGTTACAAGTATGATCTTTCGATGTAGGAATGTAAATACTTCAAATTTGTGGAGTTCCTTGTGATTTCTCTTTCCTGTTTTTCTTTTTATGTTTCTCTTGAATCTTGTATTTGCAAGTCAAATTTTCAATTCAGCTCTGATCTGTTCATCAGAAATGCTTCAAAGTCCTCCATTTCACTAAGGTACTTTTGGTGAAGTTGTATACTAATTCCACTATTCAGGGGAGCAACGTTGAACTATTCTCAAAGGGTTATAACATCATGTGTTAACATTTGACCAATCTATACCACTATTAGGCCTGTATCCAAAAGAAATTCAAAACAAAAAGGGAAATGATCCATATGCATTAAATATTTGTAGTAGCTCATTTGGTGATGGCAAAGAATTGGAAATTGAGGGGATTTCCATCAATTGGGGAATGACTGAGTAAATTATTGCATATGATTGCTGTGGAACACGATTTTACTTAAGAAATGATGAGCAGGATGCTATAAAAAATGAAACAAAAAAACCCCTGCAAAGGCTAATATGAACTGATGCAAAGTGAAGTGAGCAGAACCAAGAGAAAATTGTATACTGTACAGTAACAATACAGTACAATGCAGTACCAGAAATTCTATATGATTATCAACCATGAATGACTTAGACATTCTCAGCTATACATGATCCAAGAAAATTTTGAAGCAATAATGAAGAAAAATGATATTTATTTCCAGAGAAAAAAAACTGATGGAGTTTGAAGGAAGATTGAAGAATGATTTTTCTTAATATTTCTTGGAATTTTTTGTCCATATTTTCTTTTACAACATGACTAAAATGGAAATATGCTTTGCCCAGCTGCACGTGTAAAATCTACATAAAATTGTTTAACTTCTCAATTCATGGGGATTAAACTTTTGGGAGAGAATGCAGACTATAGAAGTCAAAATTTAATACATGCATGTTAAAATTATACATATGATTAAGGAAACAAAACATTAAATAATAATACATATCATATAGAAGAAAGCAAATGGGAGAACCAAAATTCCCATTAATAAACCATCGTATCTATACCCTCTGAAAAACCACCATGTATGTTAATACTAACCTCTGCATAAAATTCATTCCACATTATGACATTCTCATGGATGGAAAAATCTTCACCAAAGGGAGCGTGAGGCATAAATTCTCCAACTTTCACCTGCACTTCTGTACCGTTACGAAAGCCTACAAAATTTGTAATGTCATAGTTTCCCTTGGAGATCCTTTTCTCATCCATGAATACCTGGTCACCAGCACTGTTGTTAAACTCGATGTTTCTAAGAAAGGAGTGCAGCTGAATGGGAAAAGAACTAGAAGTGATTCTTAATGAAGGGAAACCAAAAAGATGTACTGTCAAGAGTTTTTCCTCCCCCACTGTCAGATATAGGGATAATCATAATCTCCATCTCACTTTTATGAAACCCCCACGAATTCTGCTTCCTTAGTTAACTTTTCCAATTCCTTTATTTGATCAAAACTTTCTTTTTATCATGACTGAGAGCCATGATTTCTTGCCATGTATCACCTTCTTAAATCTTTTGTAAACACCACCTTTAGAGGAACTTATTGCTTCATCCCTCAGTACCTTTTCAAGATAAAAGAGGTGTGATCAGTATTTTACTTCCCTGACTTGTAATTCCATGGGTATTGAAGCCACTATACCCAGGCTGTCCATATGTGGGCCTGTGTCACTGTACGCTACAATTACCTAGAATTCTGGGGTTTTTTGATCATGGTAGTTTTTTCTGACTCCAAGGACTTTCTCATGGAAGTTCTCCTCTCGTGTTGCTTCTGGACACAAAACTTTGTTCTTTAAATTTGCTTGGACTGTGTCTGGTCACAGTGTGATGGTATACTGAACTGAGACTCTCCTTGTTGGAAGTCCATTTTCTAACGATCTGAGTGATTTTTGACCCTAAAGATCTGGGATGGACGAGATCGTTGTAGATTTTAATGATTTTTCGATCTTTCTTCACTCTGATGTGAACTTCAGAGTTTTGCTGGAATCAAGATATAGGACATTATGGTTTGCTTCTTGTTCAGGAATTCATCTTACTGGAGATCTTTTCAATTTAGACATTTGATAATCCAATTTAAAATTTCCCTCCAGTTAATTAGGTCAATCTCAGCGGTTCATCATTTTCAGAATCTGCTCTTCTATTTTGCCCCTCTCCAATGCTGATTCACTTCTCTTATTCTCAGTTATTTTAAAAATCACCAACAGCAGCATAGCCACTAAACACATTACCTCTTTTACTTTAACTTTCCCAATACATTGTCCTCATAATCAAATTGTGAGGTATGTACCACAGAACACTTTCCCATATTTTGGAAATGAAATAACTGAGTCTCAAAAGGGTTAGTAACAATGATAATTATACTGATAGTAGTAATGGCAGCAATAATAATACTTTTTCATGTCAACCAAGGGATTCCATTTTCCCACAGTGTTACAAAACTTGGACATGGGAAGGGACAAAATAGGCTATCATGTAATACCACAAATGAAAGTAATACTCTGTATAACATTTGACAAATCATTCTCCAGCTTCACTAGAAGACCTCCAAGGAAAGAAAACCTATCATCCCATGAGGCAGCTCATTATATTTTTGTCCAAATCTAATTTTCACAAAGTTGCTGCTGCTGTTATTCATTTATTTATTTATCTATTCATTGTTGTTTTTCTTTTCATATCAAACCTAAATTGTCCTCTTTTCAACTTCTAACCATGATTCCTATTTCTGCCCTCTCTCATCAAATGGGTTAAATCAAAACCTCCATGACAATATAGATATCCAAATACTTGAACATCATGCATATCCTCCTGAGTAATACTGCCTGCTCAGCTAAAAATGCCCAATTCATTTATCTGAACCTCATAAGTCATGAATTCAAGATCCTTCTATTCTTTGAGTACACTTCTCTTGACAACCTAAAAGTTATCAATGCTCACCTCTACTCATGATTACTAGAACTGAACACTATGTACCCTTTTTTACCCTTCCAAATGGACAAAAAATACAGGTGGAAGGACATATTAGCCCCTAGAGTATTAGTGTGCTAACCTTGCCTAAACTGGGTCTTTCCAAATACTTGATTTATTCTTAATCCCATTAGTTGCATATATCTTACATCAATCTGTCAAGAATTATTGTGTCAAAGATGACTTTGTGCCAGAAATCCTTTTGGCACTGTGGTGAAAGCAATGGGAGCTTCTAAAGGTTGATGTGCTACATATTATAGATTGGGAATAGCTAGGTTGGGAGTCCCTCTGACTTGTGTCAGTCATCAATTTTGGATAAAGTCGTGGAAAATGCCTGTTTCCAGACTTTAGTACCACATTTCAGTCACAAAGCTCACTTTACACTTGATCTCATCCTTCTCGAAATTGAAATCTCAGATACATTACCTGTTATTGATGTCATTCCTAAGCTCCCATTGATTTGAAGAGGAAGTTTTAATCATTACTGAGAGCAACCACTGGAAGAGCCAGTACTGGCATCTTTAAATCAGAAAAAAAGCAGGCCTGGCTCTTTGGACAAAATAGTTGAAAAGTCACTTAGCTGAGTAACTAACTCCCTCATTTCTCAAGATAGTAGCTTTTTCAATCATATGAATAAGATAGAAATTTAGAACTGTGGACTCTACATTGCTATAAATGGAAACTTACCTTCCCAGGGATATAGAACCAGGCTGCCTTCATCGCTCAGGTGTTCCATTTCTGATCTAGTTAAGAGTATGTTGTGGAGAGCCCAAGCCACAGCATATGCAGCATTGTAGATATTGTAACTCTGCCTAGACATAAACATGTCAAAATACCGTAAGGGCAGCATCTCTAAAGAAGCATTTTGCTCACAATCTTCCTTCTCCATCTTTTTAAAGTCATATAGACACTGAAACGCTGAGTTCCAAAATCTTTTAAGGAAAATATCTTCTGGGTATTTGGCAGGTTTAACTGTTCTCAGGAAAGCTTTGAAACCTGGGATCTCTTTTCTCTGACCTGAAAATATCAGAGCTCTATTTAACTTTTTAACATCCATGTATTTGGGTCTTATGGTGAAATCCCAGGGAGAGGTGGTTATCCACACTTTTCCTACAATTAAATAAGATTACTTGAAAATATTGTAATGTCAGTAGATAATTGTTATTCGCATAAATAACAATTACATTGGCAGGAGATCTATCAGTTCTTGGCATGATAAAATAATGGGCATTAACAATGTATTCCGCATTGGGGGGAATCTTCTTTATAAAGGTCACACAGACACCGTTCTTGGCCATTTCTTCTTTTATATCCCAGAGGAATCTTTCACCCCTGGTATTGTCTGTGACAACCAGTCCCACCCATGTCCACTTGAAATGCACCATTAATCGGACCATTCCCAGGGCAAGGGTGGAATCCTTGCGTGCCAGTTGATAAACACTTGGAAAATGGACCTTATTAGTCAGGATGGAATCAAATGGACCATAGGTGATCTGAAGAGGAAAAAAACACATGCTCCCTCTTGAAACTGAAATATAGCTGTAACAAAACCATAAAAACACCTGGGGAATCTTTCCATTTTCTTAACATCCCATATTTTTTGCCATGTGTTTTCACAGACCAATCATCATTCCAGGAATTTGACCCTCATCTTCTCAACATATTAATGTATTACTCTCCACTTTTAAAGGTCCAGCACATTTCTGAAAAAAAGTGACTGCCACCTGTTACCAGATACCAGATACCACATCTTCTAAAATACTTGCCTTAATGCAGAAAACCAGAGCTTTCTTTTCATGATCCACAGATTTTGTTAGATAACATTTTCTCTGTATCTCATTTTTGTCTCATTTTCAATTGTTATTCTCTTATATTTTAAAGTATATCAGATGATGGAAGTAAGTTAAAGGTGGGGATTATTGGTTTTTTTTAAAAATTTTTCTCTACCACATCTGCCTGCCAGCTGAATTATTGTGCACAAATGAGTACAATACATTCCATGTGAAAGGAATTTTATAAGTGTTCATTGGTTTGGAATGAATTACCTTGATAAGTATACACATAGACACATACGCAGATATACACACATAAGTATATATACCCATATATGTACATACATTAGAATTAAATTACATTACAATGAATTAAATTGCTGTATATGTTTATTTTGTTGCTTTTTTTTTTGCTTCAGATATATTCAAACCTTCATGACGTCATTTGGGGTATTATTTTTCATAGATACTGGAATGATTTGTGAATTTCTTTCTCCAACTCATTTTACTGATTAGGAACTGAGGAAAATAGGATCAAGTGACTTGCCCCAATCACATAACTAGTAAGGGTCTGAGCCAGATTAGAATTTAGGGAGATGAGTTTTCCTGATTACAAGCCTAGTTCTTTATCCATTGGGCCTTCTATATTCCAATTTATACATTTATATGCAGGGAAAACTATATCTACAGATACACACACACACATAAATGCTGACATGAAGGTAATCATTGTAATGTAATTTTTACCTTAATGAATAGAATAAGGGATAGACAGACTGAAAGATAGTTACACACATCAATATGTCTTGGCAGGGATAAATCTTAGAAGAATGGGTAATGGTGATCACTTCCTTCAATATCTTATGTCTGCATATTCATTGTTCTGAATGCCAGTTGAAGAATAATTCCATGTCACATATCCAGTATCAAGTCCCTAATGTTACTCGCTCCCAGCCATCAATGTTCTCCTGACAATCTGGGCTGTTTTCCTCATGAATCTTACCTGTGGAAACTTGTAGAGCTCAAGTAGTGAAGCCATTTGCACTGCTAATTCAGAATAGGCTCCTCCAATGACAGCCAAGGACTTGCCCTGCTTCTCACAGTGGTAATTTGGAACAGCCAGTCCTTGTCCTGACAGCCACATTAAGGAGCTCTCTAGGGTTCTGGCTTCACTGGGGTAGGTGTTATAGATGTGGAATCCTAGAGTAATATTGGGTAGCAGATTGGGGTCCTTGTTGATCTCCTCTACAGCAAACACCAAAGCCAGAACTTGATTATAGTGTTTTTCCTGCAACCTTAATGGAGACCATTAGTGTTAGAACTCAGGAAATTCTTCTCTCCTCAAAGAAGTTACTTCTTTTAAAAAAGAGAATACCTAGGAGTTGTTTTAATATAAGCATCTGTGGCTCACAAAATTTAGTGTGATTTTCCTTGTTAACTCTTAAGTCATTATGTAAACACACTGTTTTCTAGTAATGTCACAATAATAGGAATTTGTGTGTTTAGTGTATGTATGTGTGTTTATGTATTTATATTTATCTGTGTGTACCCTCTCACATATGTGTATACACACACATATATAAACATTCTATCTATTTGTGTGATTATCTACATATCAATCAATAGTGATAGTTTTTTGGAGATTACAAAAGGGTAAACGATTTTTGGTGCCTTTCGCTAGATGACTCTTTGATTTCCCAGGATATTACTAAACGTACTAATCTCTGCCAAGAGAAATACACGACAAGGATAATGAATTCTGTGTGTCATATTATTCTGCTTTTTCTTGTACACACTAAAGAATGGTTATTTCTGGCTATGTAAAGGTGTATGAAAGGTTGCTTTTTTCTCTCAGAGGTTTTCTGATAATTACCTCCGCAGTAATGCACTGGAGGTTCAAAATCTGATAAATCAAGATGCTAGTTTTGACTTTAATGATTGGTGAGAAATGTCACTCTGATGGCGTCAATTTCTACAACAATAATTACCAACAAAAGAGCATAGGAGTGTGTGTTGAAGAGGCGACTACAATCCGTGACCATGGAGACAGACTAAATCCCAGGCTTGATGGACTTGACTCCAATAACACACTTTCTTAACAACTGTGCTCTGGGTGATAGCATCCTGGAGATCACAAAACGGCAAATGTGATTTTTGCTCCTTTTCACTAGATGACCCTTTAAATGATTTTCCTTCTCTTAAACTCTTTCTATTGCCTGATTTTGTTTCATATTAAAATCATTATTTATCATAAATATTTTGTGATGCAGTTGGTTAATGAGTGGCATAGAGTTCAGTATATCAACATTTGTTAAATGCTTGTCTACCTGGTACTGTGACAAATAAGAATTTCAAAGGGAGGATGTTGGTGCATAAATTCATGAGTACAGAACAAAATATAGGTTGGTGAGTTATACCTCTGTCTAGAATATAACCATAAGCAAGATGGAGATTGAGCTGACTCCAAGAAAACTGTGGTGATTTCTGTTTTTAACCAGTTAACTCTATAAACATTTAAATGGCAGAGATAAATATGTGAAATTGGAAACATTGTATCCTTGGTATTACATAGGCATTATGAAACCCATTTCATCTATCTTAATATACAGGCAATTTAGAGATATAGCAAAGTAATGTCATATATTCTGGACTTTCTCTCAGAACCATTGGAAGGAGAAGTCCAGTAAATAAGGCCACAGAAAATTAAAAAAAAATCCAATCAGATCAAGTTATTCCTGTACCTTCAAATCTCTAAAACTCACCAGATAGTAGCCTTGATGTGTATTTTCATATCTGTGATTCCTTTTGGACTGGCAATTCTTATTCATTTTAGAAATTACTTCAAGCAAACTAAATATCCAACTTACAGACCTAGACAGTTTCCAGGACACTGAGGAGTTGTGTGATTTCCCCATTGCTATGAAGTTAATACATACCAGTGGTAGAACTGGAACTTTGTCACTCTTCTTAACTTTTTCCTTTCATCCTCCTATCTCTGCTTCTCACTGTTTCTCTACAGATACACAAATATGTTGTTCTTCACTCATTTTAGTTATTTCTGATTCTTTGTGACCCCATGGGGGTTTTTATTGGCATAGACACTGGTGTGGTTTGATATGTCTTTCTCAAGCTCATTTTATAGATGAGAAAGTGAGAAAACTAGCATCAAAGTCAGACTCCTATAGCTAGCAAGTGGCTGAGTCAGATTTGAACTCAGGAAGATGAGTCATCTTGACTTTAGGCTCAGCACTCACTGGACCACCTAGCTGCATCATATAGGTATAGACTGGATTGATACCAATAGATATCTTTCCTCCATACAGGCTATCAGTATATGAAATAGAACAATATGTGTTATTAAAAATAAAATTAATGAAATGTGGTGCACATAATATACATACATACATACATGTGTATATATACACATGTATGTATGTATGTATGTATAACTGTGGATTCACAGCCAGAATGTACCTAAGAGTTAATTTACTCCAATCTACTTATTTTACATAAAGGGAAACTGATACCTGTTAAAGGGACTTGACTTGTCAAGTTCAAATTTAGAAAACTTGTGAAAATAACAAGAAGAAAAGAGTAACTCTGAATTAATAGAGAAAACAGAAATTGGAAAACAGCATAAAAACTTAAAAATTCAAAAAACTTAACAATTTGAAAAGAATGACAATTACTCTTTTATTCAATCAAAAAGTTTTTTATGGGTCAAGGATTGTGTTAAACTCAAGACATATAAAACAAATTTTAAAAAAAACGAAGAAAGCAAGATTTCCTACACAGTGTAATTAGAAATATGGTATGCAAAATATTGTGTACAATAGAAGACATGCA